>CM077204.1:38054218-38526718 GCA_039654625.1 Rhinogobio ventralis | reverse complement strand
TGTGTTTATATATATATATATATATATGAGTGTGTGTGCGTGTTTGTGTATATGTGTGTGTGTATATATATATATGTGTAAGTGTGTGTGTGTGTATGTGTGTTTATGTATATATATATATATATATATATGTGTGAGAGCCTGTGTGTGCGTTTGCGTATGTGTGTGTGTGTATATATATATATATATATATGTGTGAGCATGTGTGTGCGTTTGCGTATGTGTGTGTGTGTATATATATATATATATGTGTGTGTGTGTGAGTGTGTGTGTGTATATATATGTGTGTGTGTGTGTATATATATATATATATATATATGCGTGTGTGTGTGCGTGTTTGTGAATGTGTGTGTGTGTGTATATATATATATATATATGTGTGTTTGTGTGTGTGTGTGTGTATATATATATATATATATATGTGTGTGTGTGTGCGTGTTTGTGAATGTGTGTGTGTGTGTATATATATATATATATATATATATATGTATGTATGTGTGTGAGTGTGTGTGTGTATTTAAGCATTTAGCAGACACTTTTATCTAAAGCAACTTGCAGTATGTGAACATATATTGACGTACAGTGTATTCATGTAACAATACCAGGATGACCCACCCGGAAACCTCTTTGAAAACAATCATTATGTTTGTAATTCTCTTGGGTGATGTTGTAGCACAGAAACGACACGCTTTAGTGAATCTGGTCAAGCATAAGAAGACCATGATCACAGGATTAGGCCTTTGGATTCGTCTGATTTCACTTCATCTATGCTGAGGATTTGGGTACTGGACTATCAGAGAAACACAATATTTGACTTGATAGTCTGGATGTAGAGACACTAAAGACTTTGATATCCTATTATCTATCAAATAAGTCACAATCATTAGTTCACAGTGTGCATTTTGTTGTTGTTTGTGTTACATTGCATGTTCAGAGTGTTGTTTTAGTTTTATTAGAATAGTTTCTGTGTTTTTACACTCTGTGTGTACGTGTGTGGGTGTTTGGCAATGGACTTTATTCCCTAAACCATCACAAACACCAACTGGGTTTCTGTTGATTTTAGTGCACATTTGACTATTATTTACTCTTTTTATATAAAGGTTTCAGTAGTAGCATGAGAAAAATAGGGAAATTGCACTGAAAAAATAACTAACTAATTTACATTAACACATTTAAAGTAATTGTTACTGCTCTGTACAACTTACCTCTTGTTATCAAGTAAAATGACTATAGAACTTAACATTCATAAAGAAATTAAGTAAATATTATTTAATTATATTTAAATTCACATATAGAATTAAGTCAAATATACTAAGTTAAGTAAATTGAACAAAATTGACTTTTTACTCAAATAATATAACATCAATTAAAGTGTATGCTTAGAAACATCTAAGTAAATAGATATTGTGTAGACCATAGAGATATATATATATATATATATATATATATATACGTAGATGCCTCATTAGCGACTGTTTCTATGGGCCGCTATACCTTAGTCGTCGACCATTTTCGAACGGTCAAAGTCGTGAACGTGTTTTGTGAACATTCAAATGTTGCCTGTGTGTCTGCAAACGTAGTTATACGCATGCATGTATGAATATCTATATCTGCAATAGACTGAAGCAGGTGATTTATAGGATTTAGTTTATCATTAATGGTAGATAATTCTGCATATGCTAAAAATATTGGTTAAAGATCTCAACATTATCTTAACATCATTAATATTATTGATCATCAGAGAATCCTACAGACATATTTCTCAGCTTTTAATGAAAGCAGTGAACTCATTATAAACAAGTTAATTGGAAAAAAATCATAAACCAATCAGCCATCAAAATAAATAGATTATAAAAATAGTAATAAATTAGCTAGTAATGTGTTTAATAAACATCAATATAGCCTATTTATTCAAACCATGTTTTAAGTAATCATCATAGGTATTATCTGAAAGCTTAAATTCTCAAAAATCATTTTATAGAAAAGCTTTATAAAATTATCAACATCACATAACTGAATTTAAACAATTTTTAAGAACAGGAAAAATGATAAATTAGGAGTCAAAATGATAAATTATTATACATTTAAAATATGATTATATATAATATTCTAGATACATTATTTGAATGCACATAGCTTATAGATCCAACAGTTAACATTTACAACACTGCCTGCAAGCTGTGTAAAATTTTCCTTTTGCATTCGTCTGAACAACAGCGGCAGCAGACTCGCTGAGTGAAATGCACTTTCACTCTGACAGAAGGGCACGCTTATGCAACAGCAGAAATGTGTCGGTTTCTCTTCTTTAACTACTCTTAAATGTAGTTTAATTTAAGCACTTTCAAAGGCCAATGTTTGTTTTCACATACATTTTCCAGATATATATATATCTATGGTGTAGACACCATATCACTCACCCGAAGAACAGAGACATTTTTGACTATAATGTGTCATTTTGAGTAGAAAAAGAACTAAATGTAGTATTTTGTAACATCTGGAGTTCTTTTCTACTTTCTACGAAGTTACTAAACTTAGTATCAGAAAAGTTGAGTAGGTTTTACTTAATTTTATATCAATGATATTTACTCAATTTCTACAAGCTTGAATTGAGTACTAATATAGAACTTTTTTTTCTTCTAATTAACTTTTTCATGTAGAATTTTTTCCTGTATATTTTCACTATTTACATCCTTACAGAATTGCGAGTGTATATTATTATTTTATTAAATATATTATTATTATTATTATTATTTATTCTTGTTTTTTTGTTTTTTTTAGCTATTTTGACCAATAGTTTTATTTTATTCTACTTAATTCCCATCTTCTGCTTTCTTTTTCTAGACCGATACTCTCAACTATAGAGATCATGAGTTTGACAGACTTTTCATGATTCCTTCAACAATTATTTTTTAATACTTTCAGAATTGTTGCATAATAATTGATCATAATAATATAAACATATCTAAAAAACAATACTATGTTTTAACACATTTAGTACAGTTTTACGCTCAAAATAATGAATTGGTTTGAGTAGGGCAGGGGTGTCCAAACTTTTTAAAAAGGGGGCCAGATTTGATGTTGTGGACACACCTGGGGGCCGGTTCCCTTTCGATTTATATATATATATAAATATATACATATTTGACAAAAGCTTGAGCTGACAGTAGAGTAGCTTAAGATAGGACACAGATGTAAATTTAATACACAAACAACTTTCAACAACCTCGTTTTAAAGGGTGTAATTTAAATATTATTACTGAGTTAGAACTCTATTCTTATTTAAATTAACGAGTATTTAGATCACCACAGGTAAAACCACACATGGCACCTCAATTCATGGTAAAAAAGTAAAAGTATTATTTCTATATCTAGAATGGCTTTATGGTAGTCTATAAACACATTTAATATACATACAAATGCACAAAACTGCAAGTTTATGACAAAGAAATTGGCTGTAATTTGGCCTTTATTACTCATTTAATACGTCTACATTAAAAATGAAATAAAATGAGATATTAACCTACATTTCTGACAAAATACCATAGTTACAGTTTGTTGCCACAGTAAATCCATGATAAATGTTGGTGAATTGTTGGTTGAAACTGGATCGGCTCAATGTTTCTCCTGATTTGCACGTTAGTGTTGTTATTAAGTCAGCGCTGTTTCAACTGGCTTTAAACTAAATTAAATCACAGAGAGATTTGCAGCTTGTACCGGAGACCTCTGCACCTACTCAAACGCTTCTCATTGGCTGTTTAGTGGTCGTGTGATTGACACACTCAGCAAGTAAACACATTTGTTCAGACTAGTAGCGCTGTCTCAGTATGCTTTTGGTGCGTTAATGTTTCCCTGGCCTAAATCGGAAAAAAACGTAACTGTCGTCAGTTACGCAATGTCGTCAGACGTAGCGTAAGCATTTTGAACTGCGAGAGGCAATACACTTTGTAAGTTGAATATGGAAGGCGATCTGGTGGAAGCTAGATAATTTACTTTATAAAGTTTTAAATATGGATATTTTTCTTACACAAATGCATCGCTTCGCTTCTGAAGGCCTTTATTATCCCGTGGAGCAGTTATATGATGGATAGATGCACTTTTATGGACTTCAAAAACAAAGCAACAATTCACTGCCATTATAAAGCTTGGAAGAGCCAGGACATTTTTAACTCTCATTGTGTTTGTCTGAAAGAAGAAAGTCATATACACCTAGGATGGTTTGAGGGTGAGTAAATCATGGGCTAATTTTCATTTTTGGGTGAACTATCCCTTTAAGGAGTGGAAATGGCTAATAAGTCAATAAGTGCTCCTCTGCCGCCATCTACTGGTTATAGTGGTCATTTTGTGTATTTTTTAAGTAAAAGTGCTTGTTTGGCCTACACCTTTAAACTTTTAGTTTTACAAATCATCACAAAATCATCATAAAATTGGATAATATTTAGAACTTTTAAAAAGTGTGAAGCTTGAAAAGTGCTTGAATTTCACTCTCAAAAGGTTGTACAAACCCTGAGATGAATAATGACAACATTAAAAACAAATAAACATTCGACTATTTCTTCCACAATCCCATGGTGTGTTACCACATTAAATGCATGGTGAATGTTGGTGATTTGTGACTGAAACCCCTGAATGTTTCAGTGTTTCTCCTGGTCTCCACGTCAGCACTGTTTGATCTGATATCTGTGGTTTATAAATTCTGCTCCGAACACATCCACTAGATCTCACAGTAATGATGTTATTAATTCTGTGGTAAATTCAAACGCTTTCTCACTGGATCTCCAGCGCTGTGTAGTAACGGTGTCATGTGATCGAGATCGGCCCGTGCATGAGCTCGCGCTGTGCTGTCTATTATTGCTCCGAGCTGATAAACGGTCCGCACAGTGCAGCTCAAACGAGTAGCGTGGCTTCGTTTGCCGTTTGATGTTTCTCATATGTAACAGAAATGGCAGCTCTTATCAGTTGGGCACCAGTGCGACCTCTAACAAAATGTAGTCGCACCAGCAGGAAAAAAGGTCACAGTCTGGAGCCCTGATATATATACACACACACACATATAATGACAATTTGAAAACGTTTATGTTAGATGTGATTAATCGCGAATTAATCGATTTGAAAACACTAGTTGTCATTGTTGATTTCTATAATCAGTCAATCTTTATCTATATCTCACATCTAGATCAACACCAATGGATTTGCTGCCCTGGAGAGGCCTACAGGAGAATCAGAGTACCTCGGCAACATGCCGGCCAGTTTTAAGATGATCGCTGCTCTACAAGGCGACCTGGACACCAGCGACGGCGTAGGAAAGGTCTTCTTCCGCCAGGACTCCAGTCCGGCTCTTCTCCAGCAGGCGGCGGACCACATCAACAGAGCCTTTCCTGAGGATGATGTGGTGACTCCCATCCATGCTCTGGTGGTCACATGGGTGGATGTGGCCTCTCGTAGGGCTGAGATCAGAGGAGACGGCATGGAACACACCGGAAGAGTGAGGTTCAGTTTATTTGTGGGCCGTTACTGTAATTTTATCATGTATTTTTTAATGAAGGTATTGTTGGTCGTTCCTACGGCTGGTCGCCTTGTGTTTTTGTTAGGCTGCATAACATGCCATAGCTTCTGCATTCAAATACTTGCGTAGAGTATGTTTTGAGCTTAAGAATAATGAGTGCATCATATCACGACTATCAATGCATGTATCAAACTCGCACGTACTGCAAGGATCATATTTACAAGTATTTTTGCCTCATTTTCCAGTTTAAATATAAAAAAATTCAGGTTGTAGTAAATGCAATTTAAGCCATAATTAAAGCATAATTGCATAAGATTTTTTGGTCTATTATAGTAGATTGTATTTTGAATGTAAAGGTATTTTTCACTTCTTTTTAATATAAAGAGTTAAAAGCAAGTGGAAAAACTCCTGTTACTTTAGTGTAATTAATACACTAAGTGATTAATCGCATCTAACATAAACGTTTGTAAATATATATATATATATATATATATATATATATATACACACACACACACACACACACACACATATTATATACAGGTGCTGGTCATATAATTAGAATATCATCAAAAAGTTGATTTATTTCACTAATTCCATTCTAAAAGTGAAACTTGTATATTATATTCATTCATTACACACAGACTGATATATTTCAAATGTTTATTTCTTTTAATTTTGATGATTATAACTGACAACTAAGGAAAATCCCAAATTCAGTATCTCAGAAAGTTAGAATATTGTGAAAAGGTTCAATATTGAAGACACCTGGTGCCACACTCTAATCAGCTAATTAACTCAAAACACCTGCAAAGTATTTACTCTTTTTATATAAAAGTTTCAGTAGCATGAGAAAAATATGGAATTAATGTAGCCCTTTTCTACACACGAGTGTACATTTTTTAAAATTAATTTAATATTATTTATTAAAATAATTATTTTATTTTAATTAAATATTATTAAATATATTTATTTTTATTTTTTATTTTATATTAACTATTTTGTCTAATAGTTTTATTTTAATACTATGAAGTTTTTATATATTTATTTTTCTTTATTTTTTATAGCTAATTCATATTTATATGTCTGTATAGTTTTTATTATTATTATTATAATTTTTTTTAATTTTTAGTGTTAGTAATTTTAGTATTTCAGCTTTAATGTTCCACAATGGAACAACACAAGGGTGAGTAAATAATGACAGAAATTTGATGACAGAAAAATGCGAAATATTGCCTTGGCAACTAACCACAATAAAAAAGTTTTTTAATCAAATCACTGACTCTAATTGAAAAAACTTCCGACAGCTTTGTCATTGCAGATTGCTGTATGTGTGAAGTCATGTATTCAAGTAATAGTATAAAAATGCTGAGTTAATAACTCATTTGTTGTTTAACCTCGTAGCGAAATACGTTTCAACTGGTCATTGCTTCGGTGGAGACGATGTCCTACGCGATCCTTCTCTACCCGAGAGAGGCGATGCAGTTCCAGAGCACAGGCAGCGGCTACACGATGCACGCCGGCTTCAGTAAAGGACAGGAGACATACTCACTAATTTTCAAGAAACAAGGACCGTACTATCGCATCACGGACGACACCGAGGCGTCGGTCAGGAACTTGGCTGAGTAAGTTCAGTTGCTGTGTTGGTCTATAAGGATAGCTCACCATAAATATTGCCATCTTTTACTCTTTCTTCTGTAAAAATGAAAAGCAGACATTCTGATTAAGCTTCACACCATGCTTTCCCATACAATTAGATCATATTGACCACGTCTCCAGTTCCGAAAATGACCAGAAAACACCATAATGCTCCTTAACTTTACACGGTTATTGAACTGAACTGAATTAACACTGAACCGATTAATGACTAGAGCTGCTTTACAGTAGAATTTAATTCTGTTTGCATTGCTGATCATTATTTTCCTGTTTAGCGTCAAGTGCCATATATCATTTTAAACAGGAGAACCTGAAGTTTCCATCTAGCTCATTTGAAGTCCCAATTTTACATTTATTAAGTCTGAGAATGGATTAAATTAATAGAATTTTAAGAAAAACGGCAGCAAAAATGTGGTGTTTTTACTGTGAACTCAAACAGAACTTCTTGAAGTTTGGATTTTTTCCTTTAGTAAGTTAGACTTGGTTGTTTTACACTTCCAGATGAAATTTTGTCTACATGTAACAATCCCAAAGCAAGTTATAGCCATTTATTATAATATTATTCTAGGCGTTTTGGAGTGAAAACAGGTGTAATTTATTTACTGACAATGTAGATGTGTCCAAAAAAGTTCAGGGAGTAAAGTAAATAGAAAGATTGTTATATAATAACAGAACACTGACGCAAACATTTCTCTTCAGAGAAATATATTATCATTTGAACATGAACAACAAATGCAAACAATGCAACAAGTTGTGACAACAAACCGTGCAATAAAATATACTGAGTGTAAATGAACAAACGGTGCAAATAATCTTTTCAAATACAAATTGAGGAAAATATACTGAGTGAAAACGACATACAAATAGAGAAATATACTGACTTTTGTGTGCTGTGCTATGTGAGAGAGTGCTCTGCATGCGTTAATTTCGGTTTATTTTCATGCACGCAAATACACACCCACTTTCACTTTAATTTTTCATAGAAACGTGATTGGTGGTTTCAAACGAATCTGGGCACGGGGGGTGGGACTAATGATCAATAAGCGTTTCTGTTTGGGCAGGGGAACAACCCACATGCGTTTCCTTGACGAATCAATGCTGCAGATTTTGAAGACGCATCCACGCTCACTACGAAGCCTTTGAATGATCAAATTCTGAAAAGCTGAGATTCTCTTCTTTACGGTGCAGTTTACAGCATACAGATTGGATTAGCGGTTTAAACATTTTAGAACGATAGTTATTTTTAGCCACAGGCGGCTGTCTCGGTCTTTAAGGGTTAACTCTTCAAGTCATCGATTAGCATATTCTGTCATGATAATCTATAAACCGCTGGTGTGGGAACTGTTGAGCCAGAGAATATCTGCTGCATGAAGAGAGAACAGGTATAGTTTAGTTTAATTACGGTTATAACTTATGTTGTCATCTTGCTTTTATGCCATGCTATTGCATTTGTGTTCGTACTGGATTGCAATAAATGTGAAAGACGGATGCGACAATGGAGCGACTTGAGCGACTCTCTTCTCAACATCGGGGACGGGGTTTATGTCAATGTTAGGGTTGTTGATGTCACTAACCCGTGAATACGCTCGTTGTAGTCCCTACCAGCCGTTGTTGTAGTTCTTAAAAAGCGATTTCTGTAAAAGAAAAGATCTCCCTTTGCTTTGAACATTGAGCGTCGTAACTTTGCAGATGTTGTTTATGCTCAAACAGCAACATTACACACTCACTAAAGTTAAAAAAATGAAATCATAATCAACTACCCCTTTAAACTAATCATAAAAGTAGTCCATATCTTTTGGACTACTTTTATTCCACAGAATTTAAATTAATATATATTTAATATAATTTAATAATAAATATTATTATTTTAAAAGTTGTATTAATAATATATAAACTATTTTGTACAATAGTTTTATTTTAATATTATGACGGTTTATATATATATTTACTTGATATACATATATATTTTTTAAAAATCAAGAAAAATTAAATAAAAAACACAACAAAAGGACTAAAAATTTAAATTTTATAAAAAAAACAAATATATATATATATATATATATTTTTTTTTTTTATAAAATGTGTTTTTTTATTTATATTTATATCAAGTAAATGTATCTTAGTGTTTATTATTACACCAATTCAGTTTATTTTAGTGCACATTTGAAGAGTGACTGAATATTTACTCTTTTTAAATAAAGGTTTCCGTAGCATGAGAAAAATATCTACACATGCGAGTGTACTTCTTCAAAATGAATCTTATATTAATTATTAAAATAATTATTGTTTTAATAGTTATATTAAATATATTTATTATTTATTTTTATTTTAACTATTTTGTACAATAGTTTTATTATATTATAAATAAATCTTTTATATATATATTTTTTTTTGTTTTGTTTTTTATTTTTTCTTAATTCTCTATATCTATTTATATTTATATGTTTATTTTATAACTATTTTGTGCAGTAGTTTTATTTTATTATACTATATTATAAATATTTTTTTATATATATTTATATTATTTTATTTTATTTTTAGTCCTTTTTTGTGTTTTTAATTTTTTCTTAATTCTTTATATCTATTTATATTTATTTGTCCATAGTTTTTATTATTATTATTATTATTATTAGTTTTAGTAATTTTAGTACTTAAACTAAAAGAGCTATATAACGGTTTCTCCATTTATGTTTCACAGAAAATAAATAACAGCAAAGTGGTTTGGATTTGGATTTTCATTTTTAGGTGATTTAATAATGTTTGGGTGGCTTGTCCACTGTTTAGGTGTCAATGTACTTTGACACGTTTTCCCATACTGGTGTTGAATGTCTTTTTCCAGGCAGACTAACTCCGGGAAGCGTGGTGTGTGGGTGTATGAAATCGGAACGTTCCCTCACTTCACAAACATCGCCCCTGGAGAAGTGTCAGACTTACCCTTGGATTCCCACACGTCTAGGAACGCAGGAACCCACATCCAGCAGCACCAGGTCTATCCTGATGTCCTGGATGGAGTTTACCATCGTCCAGAACACCCTCCACCCATTCACGTGCACACGGTTCAGTTCACACCTCAAGATCCCGAGGTCGTGGAAATTGAAAATGATGACAACATCGAGGTGGACGGTCAGCACCAATGGTTTATTCACTAGAATAATGAACAACTTTTTTCTGTTCTTGAGCCAAAATGAGTCTTATTCTTTGCGTACAGTGTTTACATACAACTCCGGGGAATGTGGCGGGCACAGATGCTCCAAATTTGGCGAATGTAGGAATTATCCGAGTGGACGATGCTGCCAGTGTAAGCCTGGATACTACGGCAATGGGATTCAGTGTGTATCTGATGGTAATGCCTCTCGCTAATGGTCTTCAGTTATTATTGCTTTCATTTCTGTTATAGAAATGTTTTCGTATGATGGGTTATGATCAGCCTGTCAAAATGTGAATATTTAATGCATTGAGATAAAATAAAATAATATAGAATATTATATTAGATTTTAAGTTAATATTTCAATAATTTAATAACATATCAATATTCATGTTTACAGCAGTGTTATTTTAGTGTCATTTAGTGTTTTTATTTTTACATTTTTAATAATTTTGTTGTATGTTTTAGTCATTTTTATTCTTTTTCTTTTTTTAGAAATGTTTATATAGTTTTTATTTCAGCTTTAGTTATTTTAGTTATTTTATTTTTTAGTTGTTATTTTAGTACATCAAGTTGAAATTCACAATTTTTTTTTATTTTATTTTATTTCAGTTAATGTTAAGTTTAATAGAATAACATATAATAATTTAATAATACATATATAATATATAATACTATAATCATAATTTAATATCATATTCAATATTCATGTTTACAGCAGTGTTATTTTAGTGTCATTTAGTATCTTTATATTTTGAAAAAGTTTTTATTTTTATATTTTCCCTTTCAAATTTTTAATAATTTTCTAGTATTTAGTCATTTTTATTAGTTTTATTAGAAATATGTCTATATAGTTTTTATCATCATATTTTTAGTTGTTATTTTAGTACATCAAGTTGAACAGAAATTCACGTGTTTTGTATATTTTATTTTATTTCAGTTAATGTTAAGTTTAATAGAATAACATATAATAATTGAATAATACATATATAATAATATAATAATAATCCTGGTTCACAGTTTTCTGACCATTAATCCGGTTAGAGGTCACATGGTATGAAGAGAAGAATATTTTTAATAATTATTTTTATTATGCCTTTTTTATTACAACACTTATATTTATTAATAATATGTTAATGATGATCAAATAAAATAAAAAAGCAAAATTTTTATGATTTAATTATTAGCTTTTCATCAACTCTTGAATCCCATGTGGTTCTCTCAACAACAACAAAAATACAATAGAATATACGTTTCACATATAATTAGTTGCTGACATTTTTTGTTACTTTTATACAGTAAACGGATCTGGTACTGTGTTGAGTCCTGAGAAAAGCATAATGGGATCTGAACGATCTTCCACAGGTGTCCCTCAGAGGATGAATGGTAAAGTGAGCGGCCGGGTGTTCGTGGGAAACTCGCCGGTGCCCGTGGACTTCGCCAGTAACGATCTCCACTCGTATGTGGTGGTCAACGACGGCAGGGCCTATGTGGCCATCAGCGCCATTCCACCAATCGTGGGCTTCTCTCTTCAGCCGCTGTCGTCCGTGGGAGGAGTCATCGGATGGGCTTTTGCACTTCAGCAGCCTGGCTTTAAGAATGGCTTCAGCGTCATTGGTGAGATTTTCGTACACAATTCTGAGAAAAATGACGTTTTTTCTCAGAATTGTGTGGAGTGGAAGTTATAAAGTCAGAATAAGACAAAAAGTTGCAAATATTGTTCTGCCTTTTCCCATCGCATATCAGATCAGAAAGGTGTTTATTTTAAATAAAAATGAAGAAAATATTTGAGAAGTGAAAATAAAGTGTCAAACGGGTGTTTAATAGTAGGTATAAAGGGTAGGTGTAGGGAGGGCTTTATTGTCCCAATAAGGTGGCATCCATTGAATTATTTTAATAAATATAATCATTTACACTCGATTTGTTGTTATTATTGCATACTGTTTTATAATGTACTACAATACACTGAGGTTCAAATAGTATCGGCCATATTTGCACTAAGTATAAATAACATCTAACAACTATTTGCAAAAGAATCAACGGATATTCAGTAAACTCTAGTGTGTAAACACTCTTTGCTTTGACACATCGGTTTGAGTTGTTTGACATGTTTGATGGAAACTCCCATCTTTCACCCGTCTCTCAGGCGGAGAGTTCAAACGCCGGGCCGATGTGACCTTCCAGCCGGGCGGAGAGAGGTTGACCATCTCTCAGGATTTCAAAGGCATCGATGAGCACGAACACCTGATGGTTGACACCAGACTCGAAGGAAAGATTCCCGAGGTTCCTCAGGGAGCCACGGTCCAGATCGACCCCTACACCGAGATCTACCAGTACAGCAGCAACTGTGAGTCAAACATACAGGATTTCCCATCATTCACAGCACAGGAATGATGAAATAATCGGTGTATCCTTTGCACTTCAGTTTGCAATAGTGCAAAAAAGCATCCAGTGTTTGTTTGGAAGTGAAAATCATCATATTAGAATGGTTTGTGAAGGATCATGTGACACTGAAGACTGGAGTAATGATGCTGAAAATTCAGCTTTGATCGCAGGATTTTTACAGTTTTTTAATCAAATAAATGCAGCCTTGGTGAGCAGGAGAGACTTCTTTTAAAAACATAGTCACCAACCACAAACATTTGTACAGCAGTGTGTGAGACTCAATACATACAGTATTACCTAATGCATCAAACTGCTTTTACAAAGCCTGTTGACGCATGTGTGTCTCTTCCTGTCAGTGATCACCTCTTCATCGACACGGGAGTATGTGCTCAACCTACAGGACGGTTCGACCCAGAGCAGAAGCTACAACTTCAGAGAAACCATCACGTTCCAGGGCTGCCAGCATGATGAAGCCGTCAGAGCGACGCCGTCCACACAGATGCTCAGCGTCGACCAGGTGTTCGTCATGTACGATATGGGCGAACAGCTCTTGCGTTACGCCATGAGTAACAAGATTGGAGACGTCAACGGTGAGGGCTGATCTGTGAAAATATTTACCTACAGGCAAAACCATTTTGGGGTATTTGGATTTTCATAAAGTGATGTTTTAGAGAACTTCCAAAATACACTTTTAAATGTTTTATTGCACTTTACCTATAAAATTACAATCCATATCTTTAAAGGCAGTGAGTTTGAGTCAGAAATCTCCTCTTCAGCAGCTTTACAGAGGAGTTTGTTCATATAACATACAAATGCCTTTTTTTTTGGCTGTTGACAGTATTTTCTGATTTATGTGATAAAAAGAGATATCCAAAATGTAAAAGCTAATATGTCAACAAAATCAAACAAGACTGGCTTTCTCCAGTGTTCAGGTTTCTATTCTAGAAATGTGTGCAAATGAGTGCATATTTAATTAGATAATGCCTCTTGCATATTTAAAACGTTGTCATTTTTCATGCAATCATGCAATCAATCAACTGGGAAATATCAGTAAGTAATTTTTTTACCCTATTCACCTGTAATGAAATAGTTCACCCAAAAATGAAAATTCTGTAATTTTCTCATTTCTAATTTTCTCACCTTCATGTCGTTCCAAACCTGCAAGACATTTGTTTATTTGTCACAACACAAATGAAGAAATTTTAATGAAACCTGAGAGATTTCTGTCCCTCTGTTGAAAGTCTTGTAAGGCCCGCCCAATCGTCCCAATGACGGCTTACGGCTTACAAACTCGTCAGTCCGATCATTAACCAGAGGTTATGGCTAAAGCGATTTAACAATGTTGCCCATGCTCACTATTGTTAAAAAGTACCCATGTAGCCTCCTGCTCTCACCTATATAACAACTTAGTTAATGCTGAAACCGTAACCAGAGGTTATGGCCAGTACCATAAAATAATGCCGTATTATCTCAATAGTATTTTATCTGGCCCCCTATAATGCGACTGCATAACAACTTAGTTAAAGTCGTGCAGTTAGTCAAATCTAGAATCTCGCCAGATGTGCCCCATGCTCCATACTACCCAAGATCTGGTATGTATTTAACCCTGATCGCAGATTTGCGGTAAGAAAGGATTCATCATAATGCACAAAAATCAATTTCTGAGTAAGTCAGAATAAAATCAAATGTAACAATTTATTATTAGTCAGGTAAATGTATCATGCCAATTAGATAATAATTCAAAGATAATCGATACATACATAAAATGCTCTTGAAGTAAAGAGTAAGAAATGCATACCTGACTTCTGAAAATTACATTACAATCTAGGAGACACTCAGCGTAACGGGCTGACCGATGTAAAGGTTCGCGCCCTGACCCTTCTGAAACATCTCCTTAAATACCAGACCAAGATACAAAACTCTTTCAAATGTTCACAATGGGAATTAGCATTAATCAAGTCCTATAGACCTGTATTGACAACAGGAGGTAAAGACCAATTGGCCAAAGACATCACACATTAAGCAAAATATCTCTAAACTCTTAAAACCTTTGTCACCTTTTGTTTTACTTCTGTGAGAATGAGACCTTTGTACCAGTCGCACTGAGACATTTCAAATGGCACCAAACATGTATAATACTGTATAGTACTTGTTCACGTTAACACATGTAGATTTTGGGTCAATTTCAGGTGATCTCAGCATGAGAGAGAGTAAGAGTGGGGGACGAGGGGGTCAATAGAGATACTGAGGTGAGACTTGCGTCTCGAATGGTGATGCTAATTTCGCAAGAGACAGTTCAGATGTTAATTTCCAGAAAGTGTCCTTTGTCCCCTCAGGGAGAAATCGTTCCTCAATCAGACAGCCTGGCATTTGCTAGTTTTTTCCAGCCTTACAGTCTGTTCACCCAAAACTCTTCAAAACCTAATCGTAAAATAAATCCGGTAACACTTTACAATAAGGTTGTATTAGTTAACATTAGTTAATGCATTAGTTAACATGAACTAACCATGAGCAACACCTCTGTTCAGCATTAGTTAATCTTTGTTAAAGTTAGTTAATAAAAATACAGCTGTTCATGGTTTGTTCATGTTAGTTCACAGTGCATTAACTAATGTTAACAAGATTTTAATAATGCAAATTAACATTAACAAAGATAAATAAATGCTTTATAAGTGCAGTTCATTATTAGTTCATGTTAACTAATGAAACCTTATTGTAAAGTGTTACCATAAATTAATCCATTGGTTTAACCCAAGTCAACATTGATCAGCGAACATAAACAGAAGCTCAACCGAACCGCTTGATGCACAAGAATGAACCTCGTTGGTTCTCATGACTTGAGTTTCTATTAATACATTTGAATGTGGTAAATATTGTTCGCTGATGTGTTTATACGTGAATAAAAGACTAAATTCAATCTGTTCATCATATAAAGCAGGACCTAAAATAAACACTCGCCAAGCGCCAAATGAGAGTAAAAATGTTTTATGTTTTGTGGCGAGTATATGAAACGGTGTCAATCTGCAGTTGGCTGGTAACATTTTTATGAATCCTAACAATACATGAACTTGCTCAAACGCTCGGGACAGTTGACGAGTCAGCGCTGCATTGTCACGAATCTTTAAGGCTTGCCAATTTAAATATTGAAGCACATGAAGATGTGAAAAAAGGAGCTCATTTTGTTACTCGCGCACTGTGTGGAAAGTTTTACGTGCGCATACTAGAGGTGGAACGACTTAAGATTTTTTTAAAGTCGACATTTATGTGACGAAAGTTGAGTCGACGTCGACTAGTCGTCGATGACGTCATTAAAGGAACACGCCGACTTTTTGGGACTTTAGCTTATTCACCGTATCCCCCAGAGTTAGACATGTCCATACATACCACACTGCTTGCACAGAGAGCGTGCTGGGGACTATTTTCAGGCGCTGCGTAATATCATTGTGCCGCTGCACCCATGGTTCGGCAGCAAAGTTCCTGGATTATTACGCAGGAATGAGAGTATAGTCCCTAGCCATATCGGTCTAGAAAATTGCAACTTTTCATTTTCCGTCGGTCTTAGTACACGATGTAACTATACACATCACAACATGTAAATAGGAAAATGTTGGCGTTATTTTGTCACTTATTGAGCAGTAGGCCAGCTGGAGCCGTTTACCTCCCGTCTTTGTGCTAAGCTAGGCTAGCGGTGGGTGTGTCAGACAGAGATAAAAATGGTATGTATGGACTTATCTAACTCTGGGGGATACGGTGAATAAGCTAAAGTCCCAAAAAGTCGGTGTGTTCCTTTAATGAACAAATAAGCCTGAACCTTAAGCTGAGACGCGAACACAGGTTTTTTTTTTTTGTGCACAGCTGCATATGACAACGCTGCCCAAAATGTTATTGCTCCTACATAACAGCTTTTGTTTATCAAATATTTTGTCTTTGGGTCACTATATTTCTCACAGATTTCTGCTCATTTTGAATCAGATACAGATAAAGTAGCCCAGTAAATATTACATTTATATAAATGCATTAGTGAGAGTGAGAGAGCAATTGCGTGTGAATTAATTCTACCTGGCAGCGTCTCTCTACTAATAGTGAAGCTGTGGGTTTTAGTTACTAAGAAATATATGCTAGAACTTTTCAGTTTCTAAGCAATTTTATTGATAAATCACAGAATAGTGTTGACAATATATATATATATATATATATATATATATATATATATATATATTTCTGCACTACTGAATGGTTTTGTGTGAGATGCGCGCGATCTCTGCATGATGTGCGAGCAATGTGAGTGCGTTACAATGCAGCGCGCATTAGTTTAGAACGGCGATTAACTTACGTGTACAATAAGCTGTATAAAACAGGCATCCAGATGGCATAATCAAGTCTTGTGGAGAGCTCTCTGAGTATGCATTTATCTGTCTTTTTAATTTTAATTGTTGGAAACGGAGTGTGCGTGTCAGTAAATGGCTTATCCTGTTGCGCCCTCTATAGGCCAGCGACTAGTCGACGTCCAGCCTAAAGCGTCATGGCAGAGCATTAAAGTCGACTAGTCAATTAGTAGACTAGTCTGTGCAACCCCTAGCGCATACATCTGAAGTGCACGCCCAGAAAGCCACATCTCAGACAGCGCATGAATACTAAACTGTGCTTTCTTTTATGTCTTCTTGCACTTGAACGGACAAATTCACACAAAATTATGTCAAAAAATATCAAGCATGCCCGTAAACATAGTCGGTTATGTCTTAATTGAATGTAAACAGTTTTGTTGTAAACGCATGTGTATTAGATCCGTGCATTCGCTCTTAAAGTGACAGCAGCCTAATATTCCTGCTGCCGTCTGTGTTTTTAATGTTAATCAAGCAACTAAAGACAAAGAGAAAAATCACTCACTGCTCTTGATTGAATAACTTTAATAAGGATTAATTAATAAGGATGTTTAATTTATACAGTGAAGAATATGCAGTGCTATTTTACATTTGCTTACTTTATAAAATTTCTGTACCAGAAAACTACTGTCAGACCTTCCTGAAAAACCTTATTTCATTTGTATCTTTGTTATATTTTATTTGTTTGTGCTTTAGCTTGTAATTTGATTATTGACTGTTAAAGTATTATATTTATATTAGTTAGGCTAGGAGTTTTAGCTGTGGTATCAACATTGGAATAGAGAATTGTGTCAAAAACAGCTTCTTGGCCGGTACTTTTTTTTAAAGTCACCGTTTAGTAACTAACAAAAGTTAGTTTTCGGCCCTGATATAAAGCGATCGTGTCTCTTCAGAAGACTTGGATTAAACCTCTCGATTCATATGGATTTATTTTACGATCTCGTTATGAATGTTTTGGGTGAATCGACTTTCAATGGAGGGTCAGAAATCTCTGCGGTTTCATTAAAATATCTTCATTTGTGTTCTGAAGATGAACGAAAGACGGGTTTGGAACGACATGAGGGTGAGAAATTTCTAAGTTTAATGTGCATTCATAATCTGTGGAAGTAACAATTGATTCTTGTACAAAATCCACAGGTGGACAGACGGAGAAGAACGCCTGCTTCACCGGCAGACACGGCTGCGATACTAACGCCGTGTGCAGACCCGGACAAGGAAACCAGTTCACATGCGAATGCGCCGCAGGCTTTACTGGAGACGGACGCGCTTGCTATGGTATGGATAATCTGAGATTTCACCACAATTACATCTATCCTCAGTGTATCATTTTAATTAAAACCATTTCCTATTTCATTTCCCCCCTAAAACGGCCACTAATCTGCTTCCTTTCGAAAGGAAATCAATTTTCTCCATGAAAGTAGAGCTCGGCTTCCTAAGGGGGTCATTCCCAAAGCAATCTTCTAATCAGACGTCAAAATTGTCTACATAAATATTCCCCCAGACCTCTAAGGATGTGACCTATCCCTTGATGCTGAAAGAAAATTGCACAAAAACGGGACAGATGTTATCTTAAAAAGATGTAATTATGAGAACCGACGGTATCATCATTAGTGATCCATGGGAATGTGACTATAAGGAAGTCTTTTTGTCTACAATGGCATTAAGAGGTCGTAGAAATGCTCACTAAAGCCCGGCTCGGCAAGTTTAGTCTGCTGTCCTTTTGTCATCAGACATCGATGAATGCAGGGAAACCCCTCAGATCTGTGGGCCGAACGCCGTCTGCAACAACCAGCCGGGAACGTTTCGCTGCGAGTGCCAGGACGGCTTCCAGTTCGCTAGTGATGGACAGACATGTGTTGGTATGTGAGTCAGTACATGTTTATGTCTGTCTGTGTTCATCATCATCATCATTATTTGTTGATAAAATCCCCTCTATTTAGATTTATAAAACTAAATTCAGTCGATTTGCGCCATTAAATGTCCACATTGGAAAAAATAATGCTCTAATAGACCCTATATATTATTTCTCATTATTTAAGCCTGTAAACCATGAGTTAATGTTTATAGATGTCAATTTAAAATACTTTATTGGCATGATTGTGTTTGCATACAATAGTGCCAAAGCATTATACACAAAAGAAATATACAATATAACAATAAAAATTGTGAATAAAATTAAAATAAGGTAGTAATGAATAAAAAAAATTCAGGATTCATTGTTAAATAGACCCCAAACTTGTATAATACAGTAAAATATTTTTTAAATGAAATAAATATTTTTATTCTGCAAGACAGAATGCATTAAATTGATCAAAAGGGAGATTAAAGATTTCTGTTTCAAATAAATGCTGTTCTTTCTATTCATCAATGAATCCTGAAATGTATCACGGTTTCCACAAAAATATTAACTTTAACATTGATAATAATCATAAATGTTTCTTGAGCATCAAATCATCATATTAGAATGATTTGTGAAGGATCATGTGACACTGAAGACTGGAGTAATGATGATAAATTCAGCTTTGATCACAGGAATAAATTACACTTTACTATATATTCACATAGACAACAGCTGATTTACATTATAATAATATTTCAAAATTTTTACTGTATTTTTGATCAAATAAATGCAGCCTTGTGTCAATTTCCTTGACGAAAAATGTTCGTTGATGACCTTTTTTTCCATGACTAAGACGAGATGACACAAATGTCCTTAAACGATAACTGTGACTATAACATCATGCAATATCGTTGACGAAAATGCAGTTTAAAAAATAAAAAATTGACCAAAATCACTCTTTGTTTTTTGTCGGGGCAAAAAAGAGGAGCATTCGAGTGTTCATGCTTGCAGTTGCCACATTTCAATCATTTAAATCCCCCAATCAGAGCTTTTCTTTTAAAAGAACACGTATTATATCCGGTGTTTTACTTAAACTTTGCAATCTGGCAACCATGTGTACGCGCACGGATGATCGGAGAACCCTGACACACAAGTAAGCTGCATTTCAGTAATCTCCATTTGAGATTTTCTGCTTAAATCAAAGTGCCATTCAGTCGGTGTGTGTTCTGTCTCTTGTGCTGTTTGTGCGACTGAATCTGCCATCAAACCTTCAGTGATGAACTGTAATAAATCCAAGCATGGATAGCAAGTGTTTGAACTTCCTAAACTAGATTATAACTACACTGGTTTTATTTGTAAACCTGTAGAAGTGCACCGTCCCGTGGACCCGTGCCGCACAGGCACTCATGACTGTGACGTCCCTGATCGCGCCCGCTGCAGCTACACCGGCGGATCTTCCTACATCTGCTCCTGCCTGCCGGGATTCATGGGAGATGGGCGAAGGTGTCAGGGTGAGTTACTACCTCTCTGTACCAGCTGTCTCTTCCTCTCTATACCAGACACACTTTAATTTATAAGACAGGAAGAATGCACACCATTTTATGTGAAACTGCACTAGCTGACATAATGAATTTCATATGCATTGATCAGTGCAGTAGTGATCATATTCAGGTGCATGATGAAACAGACTGTAAATTAGTGATAAATCAATGTGTTTTTTTATTTTTCAGCAGATATTTGGTCATTATTGGCTAATAAACTTGCCTGATCAGGTTTGATTGATCAATTGATTTATTCTGCCTAGTGTCAATGTCTGAATAACTGTATTAGTCTGCTATCAGTGGCGCAAGCCTCCATTATGAGCTCTAAAATGACGTTTGGAATTAGCAATGGAGGCTTGGGATGAGATTGTAAGAAATTAGTCCCACACACAAGAACGTTTTAAGGACAAAACCTGACAAATGTCTTTAAATACAACATCTGAACAGTGTCTTGAGGTGTGGGAACCGTAGTATAAGCGGAATAATCCGCTCCACTTTGCGCCGTGGCCACATGACCACTTCAGGTGTGCATTATTTTCTAATAATTCAATGGGCAGTCACCAATTATTCCTTACTTATTAAACATTTAAGTGTTATTAGCTGTCATGCAAATGCAAACAATCTTAATGGTCCTAATGGGCATTTCTTTCTTTCTTTCAGACATAGACGAGTGTCAGGTGAGTCAGTGTCATGAGAATGCCGTCTGTTTCAACACACCTGGATCTTTCACCTGTCAGTGTAACCCTGGTTTCTATGGCGACGGATTCCGCTGCTCTACAGGTAGATTCCAGCTTTAAATGAAGGCTATTATTGTCATATTTAGAGAAAATTCATTAGGTTTTTGCATGACGTGGTTTGGAGAATGTTTGCTTAAGCATTCAGCTTTGAGCAACACTACAGTATTGCAAAGTTTCAATGTCTCGACTCGAGCGGAAAGGAAGCTGAGAGCTGTTTTTACCCACAGTTCAAACCTTATCAGTCGTTCTAATGACAGACGACCCTCAACTCTTAAAATATTACAACATGACCTGGCTTCTTGACCTCTGAGTTCGAGGCTTAACCCTGCCATCATGAATATCAGCGCGGCAGCTGCATGTCTGCTGGGAACGGGCCAGTTGCTTCGGTTTCTCAGAGTTTTAAGACCCCATGAAATCAATATTGTTGAGTTTTGTGACTTTTAGTCCATGTTTCTGAGCTGGAAGGTCATCATGTACTCCTAAAAATGGCCAAAGTAAACGTTCAAAAGTTTGGGGTTGGTGAGATTTTTTTAATGCTCTTGAAAGAAGTCTCTTCTGCTCACCAAGGCTGCATTTATTTGATCAAAAATACAGTAAAAATTGTGAAATATTATTCCAGTGTAAAACATCTGTTTTCTATGTGAATATATAGTAAAGTGTAATTTATTCCTGTGATCAAAGCTGAATTTATCATCATTACTCCAGTCTTCAGTGTCACATGATCCTTCACAAATCATTCTACTATTATGATTTATGATCAAGAAATATTTATGATTATTATCAATGTCATATTTTTGTGGAAACTGATACATTTTATTTTTCAGGATTCTTTGATGAATATAATGTTCACAAGAACAGCATTTATGTGAAATAGAATCTTTTGTAACATTATAGTTTTAAAATGTAATGCATCCTTGTTAAATAAAAGTATTAATTTATTATTTATTAATAAAGTATTAAATAAAGTATTTCGCGCTGACCCCAAACTATTGAACGGTAGTGTACAGTATTTAAAAAATTTTTTTTTACACAATTCCATATGCAGTCTTTTTTGTCCAATAAAATCCTCTCTAAATTAAGTTTGTCTTAAAGTCGATCTTATTTACTTTGTTAGAACACATTACAGGTCTTAGGGTGAACAATTAATCCATGCAAGTTAATACACAGAAAAAAATTGTTTGCCGTGGTAATCTTTAATCAAAATCTGAAAAGTAACTTCCGGTCTGGAATGGCGTTCCCTTTCCGATGACGGCAGTTTGACGGCTTGGGTTTGAATATCCTTAACCACTCCCCTCCAACCGTTAGTCTGCTATGAGAGGAGGAGCGCTGAAGTAAAACCCTGCCCTCTATTCCATATATTCTATTCATATTCTGTTAGCCATATTCATTGCAAGTTCTAAAATAATACTTTTTCATGCTTTAAAATCTACTACAGGACTCCAGACTAACTGTTACGTACTGCTCCGAGACACGAAGGTTGAGGATCCAAATGCAGTATTTATTGGAGTAATCCACAATCGTAGTCAACAGTACAGGCAAGGTCAAAACACAGACAGGCAGTCCAAACAAACAAACAAAGCAGGGGCAAAAGGGTAATCCGGGAAACAGGCAAGAAATCCAAAGAACGAAGAGACATGCAACCGGGGAGAACGCTCAGAAGTGCAGTGTAACAACAAAACAAGACTTAGCAATGAGTGACAGAATTGACCAGGCTTTATAGGGTGAGCTAACAAGGTAAATGAGACACAGGTGGATTTAATCACTTGGACTCCACGGGCACTCTCACTGGTGATCGTGACACTAACATTGGAGAGCAGTGGCACCAGCGCCACTTTGGTGAAAATTTATCATAAAGTTAATTTAAAGTTAAAAGTTACTAATAATTAAAGTTACTAATAATATTACATGTTTGTTTATTGGAAATTTAACAGTGAAGCACTGAGCTGGAATTGATAAGCAGATAAAATAAACTTTTATTAACAACAGTAATGCGCAAAAACATATTTTTTATAGGGAAAATGTAAATATTCTACTCTTATTAAATGCACCATTGCTCTTCTATAGTCTCACACTGAACTGACCGACAGCGTCAGTGATTATAAAAGGAGCGCTCTTTACTTGCTTTTTTGTGTAATTGTCACAATTTGAAGAAATGTTTTTGTTTTTCATGAGACTTTGTGATCTCCTAACTTTTGTCCATATATTAATGAGTGGAAATGGCTAATAATTCAATAAGTGCTCCTCTGCCGACATCTACTGGTTATAGTGGTCATTTCATGTCTTTTTTAAAATAAAAGTGCTTGTTTGCCACAAAGTGTTTCCTACACCTTTAAACTTTTAGTTTTACAAATCATCGCATTAAAAATAACATTAAAATTGGATAATGTTTAGAGGTTTGAAGTGCTGGAAAAAGTGTGAAGCTCTTGAAAAGTGCTTGAATTTCACTCTCAAAGGTTTGTAAGAACCCTGAGATTAATAATGTAAAAAATAACCTGATTTGCTTTCCAGGGATGAGCAGACGGAGGTCTTTAGACTGATGTAATCTATCATGGCAACTCACACAAGCATAAACTGTTTCATATTTGAACCCAGGGCTTTAGATTAGCATTGATTGATTTTCACTGGAAACACTGTACATTCTTAGCAAGAGATGAAGTTTGATCCTCAATCTGTTGACAGTCCTCCAAATCCAAAGGTTTTTATTGAGTTTCAGTTGATACATCAGGGTTTTATTGCTCATATAGTATGATATTGTGAGAATATGGAGGAACCCCCCCCCCCCATTTTATTTAAAGGCCCAAACTAAGCAAAAACATGCAATTTGGTGCAGATGCTGATATTTATATGGACAAAAAGTAATGAAATTCTGATGCTTGTAATGTAAATCAATTAGATCTTTATAACAGTATAGCAGATGCTTGCATAAAATGCATATAAATATCAATATCTGCCAATAATATGTCTTCGTAAGATGATATTAAAATGATAGTTTTATGATCAAAGCTTTGTAGGTTTAAAACATATAATGCAATGCAATATAATGATGATTGACAGATGAGCAAATAACCCTTCCTCAAAAGCCTGATGATCATATTTGATACTTTTTATAATAAAATTATGTCTGGATAATCAAATAAACTGAAGTTGCTTCAGTCCAGTTGAAATTATTATTATCAGCAAAGTTTTGATCATGTTGATTATTTAGAGGCCTTCGAAATTTGCGTATCTAATATGATTCAGTAGGATTTATAGGGTTAAGTGTGTGTGTTTTTTTATTTGTTCAGAACGTGAGAAGACCCGCTGCGAGCTGCATAAGGAGAGCATTCTGGGCTCTGGGTTTGAACCTCGTGGTGCCCGTCCAGTGCCCGGTCAGTATGTGCCGACCTGTGATGACCGCGGCGCATACGAACCCATGCAGTGTCACGCCAGCATTAGGCAGTGCTGGTGCGTGGACCGCGATGGACAGGAGATTACTGGCACCCGCTTGGGACCCGGACGCTTTCCTGAGTGTGAGTCCTCCACATGCTTTACTCATAGGCCCTGTTTACACCTGGTGTTAAGATGCGTTTTGGTCGATCGGATCACAAGTGGACCACTTCCACAGGTAGAAAACACATTCGCCCGGAAGACGCCCTGCTCTCCGCCTACTGACCTAATGCGTGAACATTATGGGATGCGCGCTAGCCAGATGGGATTTAAACTTTGTCGTCTGAAGACCCAAGTTTGTTTTGAAGACGAAAAACGTACCAGCACAATGTTCTCTCACCATTCCTGATTTCTAACACACACTCACAGCGTTCGGCTGGTCTTGCAGCTGTCAGAGCAGAAACTAAAGCTGATGCTCTCCATATGTTTTTCTCTCGTCTCCGGGCGTGTTTGTATGTAAATGAGCTTATTTTGTCCATTAGATCAAAAGATCTGAAAAAGCCAATAGTCCCTCCCCTTGAAGAAATCAGGACAGAAGTGGTTGAAAGTGGACAAAAGAGACAGATTTAAACACATATTCACTATTAGCTGACTTTTGAAAAATTAACTCTAGAGTGGAGCATTTTGCTAAATATATGCACCATATTACATATTATCATTTTTAATGTTCTTCAATATTTAATGCATGTTTGAATAAATCTGGCAAGTTTTTATGACAGCCACCATTTAAATGTTTATATTTCATATAACTTTATTATTATAAAAAAAAAACATAACTGAGTGTAATTTAAGTGTTTGTATACAAATCAGTTAATATTTACCTTCAATATTATAGTAGGTTAGAACTGACTCCCATAGTTTACAGCATTAGTTCAGAGATTTTGTTTTCCTTGAGAAAATGTGCCATGTATTGTACCTGATATATATCCACAATAATCAATGTTGAATCGAATAGAATCGAAATCGAATCGGATTGTGAAATTTGTGTCAATACCCAGCCCTAAAGCTTATTAATAGTAAGTAAGGTAGTTGTTAAGTTTAGGTATTGGGTGATTATGGGATGTAGAATATGGCCATGCAGAATAAGGCGTTAATATTTGCTTTATAAGTACTAACCAATATCCTAGTAATATGCATGATAATAAGCAACACGTAAGAAGCGAGAATTAAACCCTAAAATAAAGTGTTACCAAAATATCAACATTTCATAATTCCAAAAGTTTAAATAACATTTTTCAGGTTTTACACTTTACTACCAATGAATTTACATTACTTTACTTGTCATTTGTAATTACGTTTTTTTTATATATATTTTCTTTACTCACAAATAGCAATTTCTATTAAAATATTATTAAAATGTAAAAATTATAATAACATTTATAAAATATAAAAAACATGACTTCTTAAAGGTGCAGTGTGTACATGTTAGCGGGATCTAGTGGTGAGGTTGTGAATTGCAACCGCTCACCCCTCCCTTTCGAAGCACATAGAGGAGCTACGGTGGCCGACACAGGACAAAAATGTCATCGTCTGAGCCAGCAGAGAGTAGCTAGCGCTCTGTAGAGCAGTTTGTCAGTTTAGGATGGTACGCAAAAATGGCGACTTCACTGTAAGGGGACCCGCGGTGTGTGTAGAAAATGACTCATTCTGAGGTAATAAAAACATAACGGTTCATTACGTAAGGTCTTTATACACCACTGTCAATAGATCCTCATAAATACTACACAGTGGACCATTAACACTTTATTATTTTTTATGGTCTATAAATCACACTTAAAAATTCCCTTTCACCTTAATTTTTTCAGCTTACATCTTTTTTTTTTTTTACTGTTTGTTTATTTTAAAGCTTGTTTGTCATTTGAAATCATTTTAAGCCATCTTGCGGCCCCTTTCGAACTGTGTTAAGGCCCCTTGGTTGAGGACCAGTGGGAACAAAGACACAGTTTTTTTAGTGCCACATTGACCATTTTCTGTATATATAGGATGTTAATTTCCATAGTCATTTATAATCATCCTCTGTTCCTCAGGTCCTGGTCATGATGGGCCCAACCCGATTGGACCAACACCCAACCCCAACATTAGTCCTTTGCCTCCTGGCAGTCACATCCTCTTCACCCAGAGCGGGAGGATTGAGTATGTTCCTCTGGAAGGTCATGACCTGAAGAAGAATGAAGCCAAGACTGCACTGCACCTCCCGGTAAAGCTTTAACCCGGCGTGTCTGTTAGTGTAATGTAGAAGAAGACAGTGATGGGGAAAAAACTTGTGTTGGTTATGAAATGAGTTTGTGTATCTAGAAGTGCTTGCGTGGAGTATGTTTTAGGCCGAATGCACATCATTCACAAAACTGTTAGATTCACCCAGAAGTCTTTGCCCGGAATCATTCCCTGCTCTGGTATGCATTAATACAGAGCCTGTTTAGGGATGTTAGCAAATTCAGAGTGAACGTGTCATTGTGGTTTGTGTTCTCCTCGTAGTTTGTCTCTCTCGGCTAAACCGTTGATAACACGGAGCCAGAGAACTGCTGGGGGGATCGCTGGGGAATTCTAGGATTGCTTAACTCTGTTTTTCTTGGAAATATGCGTATGAGAGAAATTGTGTTTATCAGAGCCATATGCTGCCTCTGCTGATTACATAACCGCCATTGGCCTTTAGCCGTATGAATGTGAGGAGAGATTCCAGGAGAAACAGACCAGACTATTTACAAAAGAAAAACGATGTTAGCATTCACGTTTTCTGCAGACGCCCTGGCGACTTTTACTTAGCAAGTATAAAAATGTACATTACAGTTCACAAGTTTGGGGTCTGTGAGATTTTTAATGCTTTTTATTATGAAAAATACAGTAAAAACAGTAGTATTGTGAAACATTATTATGATTTAAATCAGATGTTTTCTATGTGAATATTTTATGTGAATTACTCCAGTCTTCAGTGTCACATGATCCTTCAGAAATCATTCTTTGATGAATAGAACATTTCTAAATAACAGCATTTATTTGAAATATAAATTTTATATAACGTCACTTTTCGATCAATTTAATGCTTCCTAGATGAAAAAAATTATGCTATTATGTTACATGTTCCTGCTTGTTTTTAGAACCTTATATTTGTAAAAATTGTGTGCATGTTCTCACATAATCTACCCCATAGGTGTAATTTGCGGGTGGGACGGATGGGACATGTCCCCACCACTTTTTGCCAGGCTCGATATCGTCACCACCTCTTTTTGAAACGTCTTGCAAATCTATGCATTTATTCACGTGAAAAATCTTGGCACTAACAAAATATTGTGTTTAGATGCATGAGTTCTATATTGATAAATTAAACCCAATGAACTATTGAAATTGATTTCTGGACATCTCAATATAATTTTTTTCTGCAATTGTTATTGTACATATTGTATTAGCAATGCTATATCAGATATTACCCCCCCCCCCACACATACACACACACACATACACACACTTTGACATACAGTACATTATAAGAAATGTCAGCACTCTTCAAACTGTTGTGTAAACATGCACAGCCTTCATAAATATTATGGTTTTTCACTATTCCTGATTATTTTTCCCAATCATTTTGTTTTGCTAATGCTTATTAATAGTTAGTAAGGTAGTTGTTAAGTTTAGGTATTGGGTGATTATGGGATGTAGAATATGGCCATGCAGAATAAGGCGTTAATATTTGCTTTATAAGTACTAACCAATATCCTAGTAATATGCATGATAATAAGCAACACGTAAGAAGCGAGAATTAAACCCTAAAATAAAGTGTTACCAAAATATCAACATTTCATAATTCCAAAAGTTTAAATAAAATTTTTCAGGTTTTACACTTTACTACCAATGAATTTACATTACTTTACTTGTCATTTGTAATTACGTTTTTTTTATATATATTTTCTTTACTCACAAATAGCAATTTCTATTAAAATATTATTAAAATGTAAAAATTATAATAACATTTATAAAATATAAAAAACATGACTTTTTAAAGGTGCAGTGTGTACATGTTAGCGGGATCTAGTGGTGAGGTTGTGAATTGCAACCGCCCACCGCTCACCCCTCCCTTTCGAAGCACATAGAGGAGCTACGGTGGCCGACACAGGACAAAAATGTCATCGTCTGAGCCAGCAGAGAGTAGCTAGCGCTCTGTAGAGCAGTTTGCCAGTTTAGGATGGTACGCAAAAATGGCGACTTCACTGTAAGGGGACCCGCGGTGTGTGTAGAAAATGACTCATTCTGATGTAATAAAAACATAACAGTTCATTACGTAAGGTCTTTATACACCACTGTCAATAGATCCTCATAAATACTACACAGTGGACCATTAACACTTTATTAATTTTCATGGTCTATAAATCACACTTAAAAATTCCCTTTCACCTTAATTTTTTCAGCTTACTATTGAAATTGATTTCTGGACATCTCAATATAATTTTTTTTTGCAATTGTTATTGTACATATTGTATTAGCAATGCTATATCAGATATTACCCCCACACACACACACACACACACACACATACACACACTTTGACATACAGTACATTATAAGAAATGTCAGCACTCTTCAAACTGTTGTGTAAACATGCACAGCCTTCATAAATATTATGGTTTTTCACTATTCCTGATTATTTTTCCCAATCATTTTGTTTAGCATATGCACAGTTCATCTGTTGACTCCTGAAATTGACTTTTTAGGCATCGTTGTGTGTGTAACACTGTAGGAAATCATAAATCTGAATGAATCTTCATTCCCATCTGCTCTCATTTATTGCTCACATGTTAAAATTTACTGTAATGACTAACATCACTGAAGCTCATTAAACAAGGGAAAACTCAACCATGCGTTAGAAATAAAACTTTGACTCACTCACATTCTGAGTGTTTGGTTTCATGTTTTGTCTAGACAGCCGTTCACAGACGGAAAGATAAATGAATGAATGCTGGAGGGCAATGCTAGTGCCGTGTTGTCAACACTTAAACACTTCCATGCATGTTTGTGAGATCTTTTTATTGTTTTTGCAGGAGAAAGTGGTGATTGGGATTGCTTATGACTGTGTGGAGAAGATGGTGTATTGGACAGACATCAGCACACCTGCCATTAGCAAAGCTAATCTACAAGGAGGAGAGCCCGTCCATCTCATTAAATCAGGTGAGTTCATTTAGACTCGTCCTAATGTCTTTCCAAACCTGCATGATTCATGGGACACTGGTTAAAATCATCTCAAACTAGAGGTGGGCGATATTTCAAAAATATCATATCACAATTTTTTTTCAGGCAGGATCACAATCCACAGTCTTTTTCATGTTAGTTTTTAAGACGAGATGTTTTTTTGGTAGTTACTGAGCAGTACACTATGAATTTTGTTTCCGCCAGGGAATAAAAAATAAAAATAAAATGTATTTAAATAAATAAAACTTTATTTTATTTAATTATTTGATTGTTATTAAAAGTAAGAACAAAGATGCACATTATAAAAAATATGACAGATGCAATATAAGAAAGATACAAATGAAATATGCTGCTTTTTGTGCAGTAGGTCTGTTTAACAGCATCATTCAAGTAAGAAATTGAACAATCAAATGTAAAAATAAAACTGCATAGTTGTCCCGTACTGCTGGTCAGTAAACACAACAAAGGAGATTCACTTTAATTTAAATCCAAGAATACAGCAACAAGGAAGATCCAACACTAACCAAACATACCACGTTTCGTTACGTCACGTTAACGCAAGACAAAGAACTGGGGAGAAATTAAATACATGAGGGAGATCATTAACAGAACTAAGAACAGGTGAAGTACTTTACAGTAAGTATTTAGGAACATTAGCACAAAAACATTATTTATACATCATTCATGGAACATTTGTTTTAGATGGACATTCATCTAATGTTTATTTGTTACTTTTGAATGTTCTCTGAACATTAATTCCATAATGTTTGCAAAATGATGAAACTGACTTTTGTTTCAGATCTTGGCAGTCCTGAGGGCATCGCTATTGACCATCTGGGCAGAAACATGTTCTGGACAGACTCCATGAAGGACAGGATTGAAGTTTCCTCATTAGATGGATCCCAGCGACGCGTCTTGATTAACACAGACCTGGTTAACCCGAGAGCCATCCTCACCGACGCCACCAATGGGTGCGTGACTTGCCAGTTGCATAAACTGCTTAGACTAGTCTTACAAGTCTTCAATTGTGTTCCAGATTGTTCTAATTTGAATCAGAAAAATAAGACTGATTAGTTGCTCAGACTAGTTATTAAGAAACAGTCTTAACACAGTTTATGCAACTGGCCACATGGTCTAAAATTAACACTTCAGATGTGAGGGAAAGAGTGGTTTTGACAAGTAAAGAAAATGTTATTTCCTCTCAGATAGAAATGCAACGTAATACATGGTTAAATCAAATTGTAAGAAGGATAATCTGACCCTTGTAAGTGGTTCAATAATATTCAATAGGAAATTAACACACGCCAACCCGCCAAAAGTGGCTACTAGCCGCTTTGGCAGGTTGAATTTTATATATAATATACTGTATACATTTTTCAATTGTAGTCTTTTAAAAATGCCTCTGAAATAAACTGTGCAATACATCTCTCTGACAGCGAGCCACACACTCACTCGCTTAATTTAGCCACACACTCACACACTAAATTTAGCCACACACTCACTCACTAAATTGAGTTCTTTTACGCTGCTTAAACAGTCAAATACACACACTATAATGTCAAAATGCCGGTCTTCACACAGTCAGTTCTGTTTTACGTGAATGTAAACAGTTGAGAAAGAAAACACACGTGTAACAGTTTAATGGATCCGTGCGTCAGCTCTTAAAGTGACAGCAGCGTAATAAACCTGCTGAGAAATTATGAGGTAATATTGAAAATATCTAAATGGCAGTTTTCCCCATGGTATCAATGTCAAGATTGTGGCCAGTGAAAATGCTGAGTAGCTAGTAACTTTGGAAAACTACTAGCCACAGTGACTGGTGTTAATGTCAAGCCTTGATGTTCAACAATAAAGGCTTTTTACACAGGTGAGATCTGTGCCTGCTCAAAATTCTGTGTAAAGACATACTGCTGCATAAAAGCCAGACCAAATTATGCCTGCTCAGACACACCTCAGCCCCTAGAATCAAAGTATACACTTCTGTGCTACATTTGCAGTGAAAATTTGGCATAATAATATACTTTTATTTAAAAATAATGCAAAATATGTTTTATTGGCTGGTGAGAAATATTTATGGCAGGTGAATTTACACATTTCATTTGTTAGTTTTAAACCCTGGATACAGTGTCAGTTTTGTTAACATGAACTAACAATGAAAAATACCTCTAAAGCAGTTAGTTAATGTTAATTTCAAAATTTACTAATACATTTAAGTTAATATTGTTTAATGGACCTGAGCTAACAGTTGTCAACATGTAACAAATGTACTGCTCATTACTAGTTAATGTTAGTTAATGCATGAACTAACGGGGCCATATTGTAAAGTGTTACCGTTTTGTTTATATACTCATTCTTAGCATTATGAATTTGAGTGATTCCCAAAGTACCAAGCTTTTTCCATCAGCATTTTCCACCTGTTTCTCTATCAGCTACATCTACTGGGCCGACTGGAACAGGGACTCCCCCAAAATTGAGATGGCCTACATGGACGGCACGAATCGGAAGGTCCTAGCCAAGGATGACTTAAGCCTCCCCAATGGTTTAACTTTCGACCCGCGGACATCTCTGTTGTGCTGGGCGGATGCCGGTACGTCTCCAGTTCAGAAAAACATTCACTAGTGCAATAAAGTTACAGCTGTTTGAGCCTCTCGGCAGGAACACAACTTATTTTAGCTCACTAAAGCCACAAGCTCCATAAAAACGCTTTGCTTGAAGCCTTTGTGTTGATGGTGATGTTTGGTGTTTTTAATGCAGGCACACATAAAGTGGAGTGCATGAATCCGCAGCAGGGCAGTCGGACGCAGCTCATGGAGGGAATTCAGTATCCCTTCGGGATGACAACTGATGGAAAGAACCTGTACTACACTGACTGGACGAGGTGAACCTTCCCTTTAACAGCATTACACTTTAATGAGAAGTTAACTGAACTGAACTGTTAACTGAAGTCTCTTCTGCTCACCAAGACTGCATCTATTTGATCAAAAATACTGTATTATGAAATATTATTTCAATTCAATTTTTTTTTTGTTAAAATACATTCCCAATTTATTGTTACTATTAGTATACCATTGATGGGTTGATCTCACCCAAAATGTAAACATTAGCCGCTTTTCCACTGTCGGGCCAGTGTGAGCCAGGTCTTTCAACGGGCCAAGCTGTGCTAATATCCTCGGACCTGTAGACCGAGCCCAAAACCACACTGTGCTTCCACCGTCAGGCCAGAAGCTCCGCAGCGCTTCACTCAAACCCGCCTGTAACGCCTCTCTGGACGTCACACACACCCATAGGGGCAGTAGCTCAGTGGTTCATGTGGGTTGTCTACAAACCGGAAGGTTGACCAAGTGTCGAGGTGTCCATGAGCAAGACACCTAACCCCAGCTGCTCCCGACGAGCTGGATGGCGCCTTGCATGGCGGACACCGCCATCGGTGTATGAATGAGTGAATGAATGAGTGAATGTGAGGCAATATGTAAAGTGCTTTGGTGGCCATGGGTCTGTTGAAAGCGCTATATAAATGCAGTCCATTTACCATTTACCATGCAGTCCATCATTTCACCAACTAATGGAAGTTTTATCAGAAAACTACTCACAAAGAAATCACTGGAAACCAACATGAACATGTAGTTTAATTAAAGATTAAACCCAAGCATCGATGTTTTACCACAGTTTTACAATAATAAGTGATACATTGATCATAATGCATTAATCTGTGTCAAGATTACACATTAGTCCCTCAGAAATAAAGTGGTATTCTGGTTTGAGCTGGTTTGAGCTGGTCCTAAGAAACTAGCTCCAGCTTAGGACCAGCTTAAACCAGCTCATGACAAACTAATGACCAGCATAAACCAGCTCAAACCAGCTGTAACAATAAAGTTTGTTCTTCTCCTATGTTCTCTGGCCACTTATATGTATTTCGGGGAAAATTTATGAATTTACGTGATGTAAACAGATCCTCTGAATTGCAAACTCATTGCATGTTATATCAACTAACATTATCATTATAAACGGGTTTAAATGACAAAACACATTCACTTCCACATATTTGACAATCGGAATATATCATAATTTATGATATAGTTATCAAGTTTGTAAATATTTTGAAAAAAGAAAGGGAAAACGAAATAAACGCGATACTTACCTGTATTGTGACTGCATGACGCGTCGGCATGGAAATAATACGTTCTAAAATAACGGTCGCTTTAAAACAAAACCTCACGCTGGGGGCTCAGATATAGACTGCCGACTTCAGGCGTTTCTTTGGTGGAAATAAAGTGTCGCTGTTTGGTCGCTCTGCCACAGTTAATCCAGTGTGTACAGTAGTAGCCTCCGTGTCTCTGAAAAGCACGGCACTTTAAGCTGGTGCACCGCTGGTGTAACTTTGTTTTCGTTTTGTGCAAGTTGCAACAGTTCCGTTCCATGCAAAAGAAACACTCTGTGTAGCAGAGCCTTTACGGTTAATTAACTGTGATGTTTTTAAGCGCGGTTAATTGAGAAATCGGTTAATCGCTGCATCCCTACCGAGGGATCAAGCCCCGGAAGTGACAGTGGAAACGTGACTGGCCCTGGCATGCATTGGGCCCGCTGCTATTGAGCCTCCTGGGCACCAGCAAAACATTGAGAGCGGTCTGCTCAGATCTGTCAATCTCTTTCCAGCTCAACCAATAGCAAGAGTTTGGGGCGTGGCTAATGTAGCAGACAGAGCCAAAGGGTGTTTAGCCGCTGTGGGACCATGACTGGCACGTTACATCGGTACAGGGGTGCAAGCCAAAGACTTTAGATACAAAAACGGTGCACTCATATTACTTATGAATGGGAGAAAATGCAACGTGCAATACGGCAGAATAAGTCCCGCCTTTTAAGTAAAAGAGCCAATCGGCGATTGATAAATTCATTGAGTCACTGCAGCTGCCGTTAGGAGAAGATTAAACAGGTTATGAAAACATTGAAGCAAACGGGCATTGAGATGCAACGCGCTACAATAGACGCTTAAATACCATACAGCATCATCATGCACCCGTTCACAAAGACAAATGTTCCAGTCTATATGTAAAGGCTATATGTAAACAAACAAAAAAAACACTCAAACAGTTGTGGCACGTCATGTCAAAAAATGCGCCCGGTGCAGATCCTTTGAGTGGGTTTATTATAAGCAAGACACTTGCGTTACTCATGACACATAGCAACACAGCTAAAAGTCTTTTATTGAAGGTAGCCTACGTTTAGCTCGTGAGACTTGCCTTCACAAGCGCCTGTAAGAGCTGTGTTTGTGATGTTTGAGTTGGGGGTGTGAAAGGAGCGTTTGCAAAATATGCTTTATTTTTGTAATTCCGCTAGGTGCCACTAGTGTCGCAGAAACTACATGCGTCACCTTTAAAATAACTGTTCTCTGTGTGAATATACAGTAAATATACAGTAAACAGTAAATTAATTCCTGTGAATTTTCAGCATCATTACTCCAGTCTTCAGTATAAATGTCTTTACTGTCTCTTTTGATAAATTTAATGCGTCCTTTCTGAATAAAGGTATTAATTTCTGACGCCAAACCTTTGAATGGTAGTGTATTACAAGAGAATAAAAGGAATAATGTTGGAAAATCATCAGATTTGGTCTGTTTGTTTGTGGTTCAGGATGGGAAAGCAAGGTCAAGGTGACCGGTGACTGAACCGGTGACTGTTCTTCTGAGGCCTTGATGTGTCTGTTTGCTAGCGCGGATTCCCTCAACAGCAGCCGACACAGATTTGGCACTTTAACCCTGAATGTGTTTGCTATGCAGAGACGCTGAGGTCGGGTCAAGAGGCCTGTTTCGAGGCTTGTGGCAGCTGCGTGCAATTTCACGGCCCGTCCAGCGGCCTCTCTCTGATCTTCCTGCAGCCGTTTCCTCTCTGTTAGTGGACAGTCACAATAGAGCTTATTATAGCAATTGAGAATAATGAGCAGTACAAAAACAACTCATCAGCGTGCATTACAGCAGTGAGAATTTGGGAGGAAAATGTCTTTATCACAGTCCGTGTGTCGTCACATCCTGCTACCATTATTGTCAATGGACGGACGCCAGTGTAACATTATCTGAGAGGCGCGGTCAGCGCTGCTGGTGTCATGAGATTAACGAGCAACACACAGTTCAAGTTACTGCCAGAGGAGTAATCGGACTGACTTCATTTTTTTTTTATGTTATTTTGTTTATTTTTGCATTGTATTACCACCAAGCAGCAACCTCCCCCAGTTTCTCTTGAAGCCAATACGGAAGTGACAAAAACTGCAATTCATCGACTGACCGCTAGAGACAGGCTCCAGAAGGAAGCAGAATCTCATTGAGCCCCATGTTAAAATGCCCAACTTTACAGCAGAAAAAAACATGTTTACAGCCTGGTACAAATTGTGGTTTTGGTCTATACGGCTAATTTTGCCCTTCATGACAACTGTGAGGGGGGTGAATTTTTTTATAACTCATTCGTTTACATTATATAAAGCCTTAAAGTTCTGCATAATTATGGGCGTTGCCACTTTGAGTGACGTGTGGATTGCCGTTTGTCTGCTGTCTGTTAGACATCCCGTCACCTCAGCCTCTTTTCTGTTATCCGGGAGTGACGCGCTGCCAAGATGGCAACTTTGCGCTTCAAAAACTCTCATCAGAAACACTACGTCCAGTCTATGATTACCACCCATTATTGTCTACACTACAGCATGGGTCTTCAACCGGGGGTCTGCAGCGGTACTGCTGGTGGTCCGCCAATTAATGTTTGATCACAAATAATTTTTCGATTAAAAAAATTATTACATGGGGAAAAAACACCACAAAGTCAAATTCAAATATAAGCACCCTGAAACGAAAGGAGAGCACCCTCCGTTGATACTGTAATAGTATAATATTATTGGTGAAACAGATTTGACAAACATTGCGCTCTGGAGAATGTGTAATGTTCATATTTTGCAGCAGTGAGAAATGTAGCCAATCATAGACATGTTTGTTGATCTCTGGAATGCAATGGCCAATCAGAGATATTTAAGTTAGAATCCGCTCTCGTGAATTCTCTCATTAACAAAGACACGCTGTAAGAGATTCATTATGCAGTGTAGACAACTTTACTGATTTTAGATCGCGAACTGAGATGAGTGACAGCTTAATTGATCAAAGTGAGCACTCTTTCGTGCTTTCCTGGCTATATAGCTGTAATCCATTGAATAAAAGTATTGTTTTGCATGCTGCTAACGACGGTCAATTACACGCTGCAATATTAATAATTGAGCGGCAATAACAATTGATGATTTCTGAAGGATCATGTGACACTGAAGACTGGAGTAATGATGATAAATTCAGCTTTGATCACAGGAATAAATTACACTTTAGTGTATATTCGCACAGAAATCAGCTGCTTTAAAGTGTAATAACATTTCACAATTTTTACTGTATTTTTGATCAAATAAATGAGCAGAGGAGATGTCTTTCAAAAACTATACTGTACATTCATATGTATTATAAGCATAAATAGTTGTGTGTGTGTGTTGGATCAGGGGTGCTGTAGTCGTGGTGGATCGCTACACTAGAACAGAGGTGGATGAGTTCCAGCCTCAGAAACGGACGCGTCTGTACGGGATCACAGTCGCTCACGCCCAATGCCCCTCGGGTATGATTCCTCTTTCTCATGTCTTTCAGTTCTTAAGGCCCGTTCACACCAAGAACGATAACTATATTAGCATCCACGCAGCGGACGATATCTTCTGTTTATTATAAGCGCGCTACAGTTTTGTCGTCTGCCCCTTTAAATGCTCGAGCTCTAAAAGCAGGATGGATTCTGATTGGCTGTCAATTTTTTTTTATTGTTTGCTCAATATTGTTTCTCTGTGCTGTTATCGTTATAGTTGTGATGTGAATTCTGCTATTCTTTCATATTTAGAACAATTTTTAAATCTATATTGTTATCATTAGCATTATAGTTATCGTCCTTGGTGTGAATGAGCCTTTATTCTTAAATTCTTAATAAATTATGTAAATTATGTTTGACCATCTTCAGGTTGAATGTCATGAATGCTATTATGTGATGTAATCAAATTCTGGATTTTGGTTTTGAAAAGCAACAGTACTCGAGTTATATACACAGATCAGGCATAACATTATGACCTAATATTGTGTTGGTCCCCCTTTTGCTGCCAGAACAGCCCTGACCCGTCGAGGCATGGACTCCACTAGACCCCTGAAGGTGTGCTGTGGTATCTGGCACCAAGATGTTAGCAGCAGATCCTTTAAGTCTTATAAGTTGCGAGGTGGGGCCTCCATAGAGCCACCGCCACCAGGGAATACCGTTTCAATGAAAGGGTGTACATGGTCTGCAACAATGCTTAGGTAGGTGGTACGTGTCAAAGTAACATCCACATGGATGGCAGGACCCAAGGTTTCCCAGCAGAACATTGCCCAAAGCATCACACTGCCTCCGCCGGCTTGCCTTCTTCCCATAGTGCATCCTGGTGCCATGTGTTCCCCAGGTAAGCAACGCAAACGCACCCGGCCAATCCACGTGATGTAAAAGAAAACGTGATTCCTCAGACCAGGCCACCTTCTTCCATTGCTCCTTGGTCCAGTTCTGATGCTCACGTGCCACTGTTGGTGCTTTCGGCGGTGGACAGGGGTCAGCATGGGCACCCTGACTGGTCAGCGGCTATGCAGCCCCATACACAACAAACTGAGATGCACTGTGTATTCTGACACCTTTCTATCAGAACCAGCATTAACTTCTTGAGCAATTTGAGCTCCAGTAGCTCGTCTGTTTGATCGGACCACACGGGCCAGTCTTCGCTCCCCACGTGCATCAATGAGCCTTGGCCGCCCATGACCCTGTCGCCGGTTCTCCACTGTTCCTTCCTTGGAGCACTTTTGATAGATCCTGACCACTGCAGACCGGGAACACCCCACAAGAGCTGCAGTTTTGGAGATGCTCTGACCCAGTCGTCTAGCCATCACAATTTGGCCCTTGTCAAACTCGCTCAAATCCTTACGCTTGCCCATTTTTCCTGCTTCTAACACATCAACTTTGAGGACAAAATGTTCACTTGCTGCCTAATATATCCCACCCACTAACAGGAGCCGTGATGAAGAGATAATCAGTGCTATTCACTTCACCTGTCATAATGTTATGCCTGATCGGTGTAATTAGCTATGTGTTATAAATCTTCATCTTTGTCATCTTTTTCACCCCTGATGAGTTTGCATCCCTGGTTTATTAATGTAACCAATCACATGGTCTTTAGGTGTTTCAGGCTATTTTTATATGAAACAGGTGTTGCTTTTCATATATTCATCTGAACCCCTAAAACAAAGGTTTAAATGATCATAATGGTATCGTAATGTGGTCAATGTTCTCTATCAGTTCAGAACTACTGCTCGACCAATAACGGAGGCTGCACTCACTTGTGTCTGGCGACTCCTGCTGGCCGCTCATGCAGATGTCCAGACAACGCTGTAGGACTGGGCTGTGTGGAGCGGGACGGCAGGAACTGAAGACTCAATCACATGACCGCTCCTTCCTTCATGATCAACTGAAACATGCTATAAAGCCACTCTATTAAAGATGCTGAAATGCATTCGTGCCTTAAATATGCTCATGGTGCTTTAAATGAGGTCATTGTGAATATCTCTAACTAACATTATTACCCTTTCTAAACAAATAATGATACATTTGTGACATAACCTGACATACATAGATGTTTACACATACAACTGTTCAATAAAATCATATTTTGTTTATTCAGCCTTGTCATATTTTTATATATTGTTCAAGTGCTTGTTTTCTAACTAAAACTCTCGCGCTCATGTTCCAAACTCTCATGCTGTGAGTCTCAGAAGGGAACACAGGTAAATAAAGCTCAGGAATGACCACCAGAGGGCAACAGCAGCCTAAAAATCAGCTGGAAATGTTGTCCCTCCCTTAGCAAACCATTATATTGTCTGCCTGGTTATTCTTATATCCGACTGTTCAGATCATAACATTCTTTGATTTATCTACTTATGATTTTACATTTAACAAAAGTGTTGTGCCACTGAAAAATTCATGAATTTCAGCTGATTTCAGTATGATAACTGGAAATTGTATATATTTGAAGTAAATGAATAGAAGTGATAAAATATGGACACAATTTTTTTTTTTTTTTAAAGAAACAAGCATTGTGTTCTCAAACAGCCTTTCTGTTATGATCATGGAATTAATAATGTAAAGTCTGATAAATAAACAAAAACATTTTGAGATGGAAAAATGTATAGTGATGCATTTAAATGTATACAAACTAGTGCTGTCAAATCAATGAATCACGATTAATTACATCTAACATGAAAGTTTGTGTTTAGATAATGTGTGTGTGTATATAGGTGTGTGTGTTTGTGTGTATTAATACATATGTGTGTGTTTATATAATGTGTGTATGTATATATATATATATGTGTGTGTGTGTATATATATATATATATATATATATATATATATTTGTGTGTGTGTGTGTATAAATATATATATATATATGTGTGTGTGTATACACTCACCTAAAGGATTATTAGGATCACCATACTAATACTGTGTTTGACCCCCTTTCGCCTTCAGAACTGCCTTAATTCTACGTGGCATTGATTCAACAAGGTGCTGAAAGCATTCTTTAGAAATGTTGGCCCATATTGATAGGATAGCATCTTGCAGTTGATGGAGATTTGTGGGATGCACATCCAGGGCACGAAGCTCCCGTTCCACCACATCCCAAAGATGCTCTATTGGGTTGAGATCTGGTGACTGTGGGGGCCATTTTAGTACAGTGAACTCATTGTCATGTTCAAGAAACCAATTTGAAATGATTGGAGCTTTGTGACATGGTGCATTATCCTGCTGGAAGTAGCCATCAGAGGATGGGTACATGGTGGTCATAAAGGGATGGACATGGTCAGAAACAATGCTCAGGTAGGCCGTGGCATTTAAACGATGCCCAATTGGCACTAAGGGGCCTAAAGTGTGCCAAGAAAACAGCCCCCACACCATTACACCACCACCACCAGCCTGCACAGTGGTAACAAGGCATGATGGATCCATGTTCTCATTCTGTTTACGCCAAATTCTGACTCTACCATCTGAATGTCTCAACAGAAATCCAGACTCATCAGACCAGGCAACATTTTTCCAGTCTTCAACTGTCCAATTTTGGTGAGCTCGTGCAAATTGTAGCCTCTTTTTCCTATTTGTAGTGGAGATGAGTGGTACCCGGTGGGGTCTTCTGCTGTTGTAGCCCATCCGCCTCAAGGTTGTGCGTGTTGTGGCTTCACAAATGCTTTGCTGCATACCTCGGTTGTAACGAGTGGTTATTTCAGTCAAAGTTGCTCTTCTATCAGCTTGAATCAGTCGGCCCATTCTCCTCTGACCTCTAGCATCAACAAGGCATTTTCGCCCACAGGACTGCCGCATACTGGATGTTTTTCCCTTTTCACACCATTCTTTGTAAACTCTAGAAATGGTTGTGCGTGAAAATCCCAGTAACTGAGCAGATTGTGAAATACTCAGACCGGCCCGTCTGGCACCAACAACCATGCCACGCTCAAAATTGCTTAAATCACCTTTCTTTCCCATTCTGACATTCAGTTTGGAGTTCAGGAGATTGTCTTGACCAGGACCACACCCCTAAATGCATTGAAGCAACTGCCATGTGATTGGTTGATTAGATAATTGCATTAATGAGAAATTGAACAGGTGTTCCTAATAATCCTTTAGGTGAGTGTATATGTGTGTGTGTGTGTGTATATACATATGTATTTGTGTTTATATAATGTGTATATATATGTGTGTGTGTATATATATACATGTGTGTGTGTGTTTATATAATGTGTGTGTGTGTGTATATATATATATATGTGTGTGTGTGTGTGTATGTGACGATTAATCAGAAATACGACATCTGGACACAGAATTACAATAATAAAATATGAATACGATCAATGTGCTATTATTGAATATTGTTTTTGATAGATCAGGATGATACATGAGTAGTTTACTGTAGTACTTTGACGTTTACTGCAAGAGAAGAAGGACTGACTCAGAGACTTAAATAATGAATGAATCTGTACAAAAGAATGGCGACACCACGGAACAGTGGCTCAGATCTGATCAGACTCAAAATCTGAGTAATTTACTGCTTCGGGCTTTAAAAACACTCCCGCAAACATCCTTTTATTCCCACAATAAAGAGGAAAATAATAAGAGATGCCCTGTGACTGGCGAACATTATTCTTTACTGTGACTGGAGCTTCCGGAGACACTGCGCAAGAGCGTCATCACGTCAGCCCCGCCCACAGCGGGAACAAGAGGCGTCTGCGCGTAAGCCCCGCCCCTACAGGGGGGACACGATTGACGTCATCAGAATGACGGGCAAGAGGGAGCGTCCTCAGAGGCCGCAGATTTGATTGACAGGAGGTTAGCGTCTATTCAACCAATGGCCACTTAGGATTCTGTTTTGTGGGCGTTATTTCCTGTACTGTTTTGCATGTCATTTTTTTTGTCTTCTAAATAGCTTCTGTGTATATGTTAGAAGGAAGACCGGAGACGAGGTACGTAAATTGTAATTGTATTTAACTGTACACGTCTTACACGTTACGTTCAGATGAATAATACGGCCACAGTGATTAAAATGGCTGCAACCTAATATTAGACAGAAGTAAATCAATGAGTGTTAGCCTAAGCTGTGCTGCGGGATTTTCTGCGTCTGCTGTTGCGTGAAATGATCCAGATACACGCAAACATTAGCTCCTATCTGCAGAAACGAACCAAGCGATCTTTATTTGTTCTAGTTAATGCGTTTTTACTGGTTAATTCGCGCTAATGTTGACACCGAAGCTAATATAAGTCCCAACTTGTATTAGTAGTGCACTAATATTACTGCTCACACTGTAACTTGACAGCAACTGTCAGCTAGATGTAATAAACTGACAGGAATACTTTGAATGCGCACTAAATTGCAGATGAATGGTGCAGTGCCCAATTCGCGCCTGCCCTACATTCAAAAGTTCTGTTTCATCTCTGTAGGTAGTAACGGTTTTACCGGATTTAACGGACTTTACATCTCTTAATCCGGATGGAACCCTAATGGAATGATGCGGGGTTCCCGCGCATGCAGTTCAAATTTACCCGCTGGATTTTAGTGCTTCTGTTCTGTCAGCTGCTGTGGATGAACCGGACCCGGTGGCGGTCAGCTGGACATGGCCAGCTCACACCTGGCTGATCTGTCCCAGGCCTGGGAGAACTACATGGACTGCCGTGCACAGGGCGCAGATCTGCAGGTGAGCGCTAGTAGACGACAAACTTTGTATGTGGGCTTTGCTTGAAAAGCTGGGATAAAGCATTGAAGTCTAGAAAGGTAAACAGAGATGTGAAGTTTACCAGCTTTGTGGTTGCTAGGGTGTGCTAGACAGAAATGTCCTGTGCAATTTTTCTATATCTTGAATTAGTGTTTTTGACAACAACCATCCATCCCTTTTAAAGAAGCTCTACATATGGTTTAATGCAGGGGTTTCAATATTTTAGATGCCACATACCCCCCAAATAATATTATCATCTTCATTCGAGGGACCCCAATCCTAAAATTTAGAAGACAGCTATATATTTTAATCTATAAAGACCCAATTTTTTTACTATAAAATGTGTAAAATATTACTTGGAAAATATTCAGTTTCTGTTACATTAGGGATAGTTCACCCAAAAATTATCCCATGATTTACTTTCTTCTTTATAATACTTTCTTCTTTCAGACGAATACAATCGGAGTTATATTATAAAATGTCCTGACTCTTAGTTTTATAATGGCAGTGAATGGGGGTTGAGATTTTGAAGCCCAAAAAAGTGCATCCATCATCATAAAAGTGCTCCACACGGATCCAGGGGTTAATAAAGGCCTTCTGAAGCGAAGCCATGCGTTTGTGTGAGAAAAATATCCCTATTTAAAACTTTATAAACTAAAATAACTAGCTTCCGACAGATGGCCGTACACATCGAATTAAGAGTAACCCCTGACCTGACGCACAACGTATTGACGAACGCGCAGAGGATAGAGCAAAACAAAACACTGGTCACGAATTAGAAGTCGAAAACGAGAATGTTTAAAGAGAAAAGTCTTTCGATATAAGAGAAGAGGGGCTTGAGTTTGTTGCCCAGCACTATTTGTTTGAACTTGCGCTACGTCATACATCAGGGGTTACTCTTGCGTAGGCCGTCTGCCGGAAGCTTGTTATTTTAGTTTATAAAGTTTTAAATATGGATATTTTTCTTACAAAACCCCATCACTTTGCTTTAGAAGGCCTTTATTAACTCCCTGGAGCCGTGTGGAGTATTTTTATGATGGATGTATGCACTTTTTTCGGGCTTCAAAATCTCGCCACCCTTTTGCTGCCATTATAAAGCTTGGAAGACTCGGATTGTATTCGTCTGAAAGAAATCATGGGCTAATTTTCATTTTAAAGTTATTTTTCCTACTCACTATAGTACTGTTTATTTTGTTTATTTATTTGAATATATTTGCACTCTTTAGTTATTTAAATCAAATTAAAGGGATAGTTCAAAATTATGTTCACAGTTCTGGTGCACCATTGACTCCCATAGTTTGGGGAAAAAAATACTATGGAAGTCAATGGAGTCCATCAACTGTTGGTTTGGGAAAACTTGATGTCAAGTAAATGATGACAGAATTGTAATTTTTTGGTGAACTATCCCTTTAATTAATTTTTCCTTTATTTTACTCTGGTATTTGGTACTGAATAACTACCATGTTCATGAACCATTGGGATTTTCGTGGTATTCCATGACAATTTAAAATATAATTTATGCATTTAGCAGATGCTTTTACCCAAAGAAACTTACAAAAGAGAGAGAGAGAGAAACCCCATGGTACTACAAAGGTATGATATATATTTGTTGGTGCAATCATAAGCTTTCATAAGCAAGAAACAATATCCAGAAAACATGTAGCTGTAAATACTTTCATAATTACTTCAATACTTGCAGAGATATTCTGCTTAAGCACTTCTCAATCATATTTGCCGAAATACGTATCTGTTGACAGCCGGTGTCATGGAGCGACGGCCAAGAATATTTCAGATTATGTTGATTGTTGGTTTGATTCTCTCTGTATTTTGCTAGTATGGTGTTGGATGCAGAACTAACTATGAATTCAGGTGTGGTTTTATCATAAGATGCACAAGCAAAGTGTCAGAAAAGGATCATACTAGACCGTCTGAGAGACTCATGTTTTTGTTTCATGGCAGCTAAAACACGTCCAGATTGACCCGTCAAAGCCCATCTGGGTGTTTGGGTGGAGTAGATTAAGTGGTTAAAAGCTTGTTGGTTTATCTTTTTGAGATGTTTTTACAGACTTTCTCCTCACTGAACCCTGAACTTCAACATGAGACATCCGAGGACGAGACTTTATGTTGTGATGGTGGTTTTGGGTTATTGGTCAGTGATTGAGCCTCCCAGATAAAGTCTGTATTCTTAAGAACTAGCTTGAGGTTTAAAGTGTGTAATTTCTTCAATCTTCCATTGGTCAGACAGACAGCCTTCACCAGACTGTAGGCGACTGTACAGGGTCTCCTTGTCTTGATATTTATGTAAGCGTGTGGGTGTGTTTCTGTTCACGTGTGTTTGTGGTTTGGCTCTTTACACTTCTAGTTTCCTGCTGCATGGTTTCCCCAGATGACAGTTTTTGTCAACGGCAAACGCTGACACCGTATGACGAGTAAACATTGTGTGAAGACGGTCTCTCTCTCCCTGTTGTGATTCATTGTCACCCATCAGGTAAACTGCTCATTTATGTTTGTATGATGGAGTTGGCCTTATTTAGGTTACTGAAACTAAATCAACTCTGTGCATATAGCAGACTCGTGTACCTACACTTACTCAGGGCTGTACGTTAACCTTTTTTGCACTGGTGCTACAGAGGTTGAACATTTTTGTACTACAGATCAGCACAGTTGTAGCACATTCTGACTTATTTACACTGTTAAAGAGTTGATTCTCATGCTAAACAGGGCCAAAATTTCAAAAGACGAGTTGGACGTATGACAGAGTATTTCTGTGCCAAATACACTCCTTCAGGATTCAAGTTTTTTTCGAGTATGGCCCTGTATGACATCATAAAGGGCGAAATTCCTTATGAGCACTTCTCCCGGATGAGCACGTGCACACACACACATCACCCAGAGCGAGAGCAAGAGCGCGTCCATCAACGAGGTTCGTTCGGGTTACGGGAGCCGTCGGCAGTGCTGGCGTTGTGTTTTTAGACCACGAGATCAACAATGTCACTAAAGAAGTGTGTTTCGGTGTGAGGGAAAGATCACCTTGTTCAGCTTCCCAAATAACCCAGCGTTAAGGAAACAATGGATGCAGTTTGTGTTTCCGGAGTTCTGGAAGTGTGTTTGTTTGTCACGAGTTGAACCCGGGGATGCGTGTTTTTTGGGCAATTGGTGTGTAAGTGCATATAATGTGAACAACACAAACGTATAGTGAATCGAACGTTATCCAGGGATAATGCCATGATGTATTGTGTGTGTGTGTGTGTGTGTGTGTCTCTTTAGCTCTGCCCACTGCACGCCTCCACGAGCTCGTCTGTTTTCTGAAAGAATCGGTACAGTGTATCTGTCTTTTATAAATCTGCTCAAACTAAAGACACTTGAGAGATATGAAGGATCAACACTACTCTATAGATACTCAAGATTAACATGAGACTGGCAGAAACTGTGTGTGTTATGTACCCTTTAACATTGTCAATTTTGTTAATATAGCCCAATATCTCAATCTATGACTACAATCTAAACAACATCCCAATTCAACCTCACAACAACATTAAACTTAAGTGAAATTCAATATAAAGAAGATCTACATTTCTAATTTTCATTTATGGAGATAACATGGAAAATGTGCCACGCATAGTGGACGATTTCTGCCACCTGTTGGTAAACAATCACTTTTAAAATGAAAATGGCATGAAATGACCATTATAACCCGTGGATGGCTGCAGAGGACCACTCATTAGCTCATTTGCCATTATTATTTTCACAGATTATTAAACACTATTATAGCAAACTTTAGTACTTTTATTGTTCTGAAGTATGACCACAGATGCAAATTGGCTATCTAGCTACACAACATTTGTGTTGTTTATGGTCCCTAATAAATAAATTATGGCAAGTACAGGAAAAGTCACAAAGTCTCATGCCATTTGGATGAAGGAAACTTTTTTTTTTTCCATTAAGCCCAGAGCCCAACAGCCTAGAAGGGTTAATTATTTAACTACTGTGATTACATGATACAAATACAAAATAAATAAACAATTAAATTATAAACTGTATCGTACGCATATCGTATTCATCACACAGACCGTTTATTCGTACAGCCCTGCCTACACTTACTATTGGTACTGTATAAAGTATGTATATATTATGCACACAATGTGCATTTTCTCTAGAACACACTATTTATCAATATGTGTAGTATACAACCAGAGCACACTCCATTAGATACTGTATCCCACAATGCAATACTTCACCTGACCTTTCATTTCCAGTGTGAAACCAGTTTGAGCTGTTTTGTATAAGATGAAGATAAGCTGTTTATTATGAGCATAATAATTTCCACTTTAAAATCATTCATCAGCTGGAAAAAAAATATTTTGAAAGTGATCCAAATAATATGGTGATAGTGCTATTGTTATGGTGTGGCCTTCCCTGTTCTCAATTCAAATTATTATTAAAATCTTTTAGCTATAGTTATCATTCTTAGTGTGAACAAGCCCTTAGATGTGAAAGTTCAGGTTTAATCATGTCGAGTGTGCAGTGAAAATGTGTTGGTGAAACTGAACGCTGGAGAAAAAGCTCATCCGTTAACTGGACGGGTTACACTAACCGCACTCTTTTCCATTGCACCGCTGGCTGTTATTTCATTGGAAGAGGCTTTCAACACTTCAGTGTTGCTTTAAATCAGTTGAGGTTTGCGTGAGATGTTTCTAAGATGAGATTTGATAGCGGGGATGTTGTTCACTGACAGGATGCCTGCTCGTCTCACTTCTTGTTGCTTTTCATGTCTATACGAGTAGCGATTCATTTGTGCACTTCAGTTCTCCACACACTGAATTGATTGATTGTGGGTAAGTTAGTCATTTAATATATATTTAATTCTCACTTGTGGTGGTTCAAAGGTTTCATGTGGTCTTGTCTTGTATTCTCTTGTGTATCGAGTGCAGATGCAGAGTTTGTCGAGCTGTGATTGAGAAGCCTCTGGTAGTTTAATCCTAAAGTCTGTCCATCAGTCGTCACAAATGACATCGAGATGCACTCTTCCCATTGAGCTTTAAAAGAACAGTTCTACCAAAAATGAAAGTTGTCATTTATTCACCCTTATGTTGTTGCAGGGCTTGACGCTTACTTTTTTCCCAAGGTGCACCTGTGCTCCTAAGTTGAAAATTAGACACTTTAGAGGCGCAACTAACTATTTCTGCATATATTTTGATATAATATTTTGAATATTTTGAATTCAATCTAATTCTGCTTTCATTTTAATTTGAGTTAAGTTTTAGTAATTCTGTTGTTTTTGTCATTTTTATAATATACAAGTTTTATTTCAAGTAGAGAGATTTTTTTTAATTGTTTTAGTTTTTGTTAGCTATAATAACACTGATGCTAGTTAAATCTATATATTTAATAAAATGCATCAAATAATGTTCTTAGTCTTTCCTTCCTGTGATGGGGCGTCCCAGACAGAAGCTACAATACTTTAAATTAAATGGAAATTAAATTACATACAGGTTGTGTTACCAAATAATAACCGGGGTGGAAATTGGACACACTTTTATTTAATAAACAAGCCCGAAATGCAACGGGACTTATTTTGAAAATGTCTATGCTTTATTATTGCAGAATGCCCATTCAGATTCAGATGAGGGAGATAAAATATGCATTATTGCATTCTTACAACCGTATACAACATATTACTATATAAATACGTAAAGTAAACATCAGCATTAGTTCATAAGCGATCGTTTGCCATTCATTGATTGTGAACTGCCACTTTCAGGCTTTGAAACGTGAAGCGCTCACATTTATTTTTAACGAAATCATAGCCTTTTGATGTTTAATAATCACAATAATCACACAGGCAGTTACTCGATTTATGTGTTTTTCCATCCCCAAAATATAAGACGCTTGTTATACGTGTATCATATATATATATATATGTATATATGATCTTACTGATTCAATTTTTTAATTCTCACATATGCTCCAAAATAGATTTTACAGATTGCATGCATCTGTTTTTAGTTTTAGATTACAGGGATAATCTGATACTTTGATTTAGCCAATATACTTTAGATCTATACTTTGGTAACATTTGGGTAGTCGACATGACTTTTGGGAAGTTCACATGTCCTGACCGGTAGTGAAACTCCAGCAGCATCTCAGTTCATCAGAGTTAATCAGAAACACAAGTTCTTGCATCAACTGATCAATCTTACCAGCTCTTTCTCTGAAACGGCACCAGTCAGATGTTCAGAAACAGCGACTTCTTTGGATCAAAAGATTTTTAAGGCTGTCTGTAACTGTATTGCTCTGCTCATGTGTTTTAAATCAACATCTGCAATAGAGATGCTCGATTCTGGACAGACAACTGAACAAACTAACATCTAACATTTAAAACAAAATTCGGTTGAGTGAATGATTCAATGACAAATACATTTTTCAACAGTCACTTATCGCCACCTACTGGTGTAACGGTATAATAGATATTAGACCTGTCAAACGATTAATTAATCGCATCCAAAATAAAAGTTTGTGTTTACATAATATATGTGTGTGTACTGTGTATAATTATTTTGAATATTTGTAACATACTGTGACGTGATTCTTGTCATCGAGATCGCAATCTTTTAAAGTGCCCATATTATGTTTTTTTGAATATTCCCTTTCATGCAGTGTGTAATATCGCTGTTTGTGAATGTAAACGTTCTGCAAAGTTCGACTCTAGAATCGACTCTAAACCACCTAAACTAGTCATTTGTGTTTCAAATCTCACTGTTTTACGGTTCTACGTCACTAGATAACACATTCACATATTATGTTGTACGTTTTCCGCCCGCAAACGTCATTTTACTGACGACGGCTTCTCAAATCTTGCGGGAGTTCAACACGGGATTTACAAAACTCTTCCTCTTCCTGGGCCATCTGGCCAATCAGAGCAGAGTAGACCAAACACAACACACTGGGCCATCTGGCCAATCAGAGCGGAGTAGACCAAACACAACACACTGGGCCATCTGGCCAATCAGAGCGGAGTAGACCAAACACAACACACTGGGCCATCTGGCCAATCAGAGCAGAGTAGACCAATCACAACACACTGGGCCATCTGGCCAATCAGAGCAGAGTAGACCAAACACAACACACTGGGCCATCTGGCCAATCAGAGCAGAGTAGACCAAACACAACACACTGGGCCATCTGGCCAATCAGAGCGGAGTAGACCAATCACAACACACTGGGCCATCTGGCCAATCAGAGCAGAGTAGACCAAACACAACACACTGGGCCATCTGGCCAATCAGAGCAGAGTAGACCAAACACAACACACTGGGCCATCTGGCCAATCAGAGCAGAGTAGACCAAACACAACACACTGGGCCATCTGGCCAATCAGAGCAGAGTAGACCAAACACAACACACTGGGTCATCTGGCCAATCAGAGCGGAGTAGACCAATCACAACACACTGGGCCATCTGGTCAATCAGAGCAGAGTAGACCAAACACAACACACTGGGCCATCTGGCCAATCAGAGCAGAGTAGACCAAACACAACACACTGGGCCATCTGGCCAATCAGAGCAGAGTAGACCAAACACAACACACTGGGTCATCTGGCCAATCAGAGCGGAGTAGACCAATCACAACACACTGGGCCATCTGGTCAATCAGAGCAGAGTAGACCAAACACAACACACTGGGCCATCTGGCCAATCAGAGCAGAGTAGACCAAACACAACACACTGGGCCATCTGGCCAATCAGAGCAGAGTAGACCAAACACAACACACTGGGCCATCTGGCCAATCAGAGCAGAGTAGACCAAACACAACACACTGGGCCATCTGACCAATCAGAGCAGAGTAGACCAAACACAACACACTTTGCCGTCTGACCAATCAGAGCAGAGTAGAGAGACTGATTCATCCATCGAGTCGTTTGAGAATCATTGAACATTGTGGTGATGTGCAATGTATATTATGAGAAAATGAAAGTGTTTTTTGATGCATGTAAACCTGTTGTACAAGACTCCAAAACAACATTAGAAACTTTAAAATAGCATAATAGGGACACTTTAACGATTACTGGTGAAGCTCTAATCTGCAATGCTAAATATGTGAGTTCATTGTTAAAAGTGCTTCAGAGATCTGCCACATGCATTTCTAAATCACATTTTAAGCAATCGTTTGGTTCAACATCCTGTGTTTCTGCTTTTGTAAACTCTAAACGTCTATCCTCTCCGCCGACGCCCCACTTACTGCCAGATTGCACATTTTGCTCAGTGGATAGTTAATTGACTCAGCGCTGGAATATTTCATCTCTCTCTCTGGTGAGTCACGTTTCCACCGCTGTCTTACTGGCTCTGATGTGATAGATGCACGTTGCAACTTATGTACGGTTACTCATGTTTACTAGTCAACTAGCAGTCTAGAAAAGTCCTTGGCTCATTGTTTTTTTGGCGTTGATGGTTCTGTAAAGAACCTTTTCATTGCACAAAAGGTTCTTTATAGTGAAATAAAAGTTCTTTAGATTTAGATAAAATGTTCTTCGCACTAAGAAAAAAATGGTTATGGCAAAATTCAGTTTTTCTGGATTCCGTTTTTTCCCGTTTTAATTTTCTTTTAATTTTTAAAATTTTAGTAATCGAAAAGGATGTCTAATTAATTGAAATCATGAAACATATACAATTTAACAACAATTTATTAAAAGTTTAACAAAAATGACGTTTAGAGCCCTATGAAATGTTTCCAAAAAATTACAGGGCCCTGTAATATTTTATTTTTTTTCCTCTTTTATTTAATTTTTTTACCAAATTCTGATTTCTGTTTTAAGTTTTCTGGATTCCAATGTAATGGTTTAATTAAATTTTAATAATCAAAAAGCATGTCTAATTAATTGGATTCATAGAAACAACAATTTATTATTTTTTATTATTTATTTTTTATTTCTTTGAAATGTTATTTTTCCCCCAGAAATTATGTTGTGTATTAATTTTTCTGGCAATCAAATGAAGGCATAAAGCATTAATTAAATTTATCTTTTAATCATATGAAATTAAACACCTTTTTTGTCAAACAAAATCCTGCATAACAGAGCTTTATTTAAAAATTGTGATTATTCCTTAAATAAAGTTTTAATAATAATTTATTATTATCATTATTAATGTTAGTATTATTATATTGAGACATAGCTAAATTCTACTGTACAACACTAATATATTTCTGTCACAATTAAACCAAACTTTTATTTTGATGGGTTGCCGTGAAAACCTTTGAGTTTTTATGACTGGATTGAGCGATTCCGTCCATTTTTTCCCACATCACAGGAATAATAGGGCCATAGTTCTGCTGGTGTTGCTGTGAAACCCCCTTTTTGGAAGCTTTTATAAGAGTGTATGTAAATGACTTAATAACTTGATTAGTTTCCACTCTCCAAATGAACTCAGGCCATCTCAAATGTCTACATTATCAGGTTTATTTGAACACAAATTCGAGTTCACTTTATTTTAATGCATGATTCGAAATATATTTGGCCAATACAAGTTTGCTATATAAGGTAATGTCACACAGCCTCACTTGTGGTCAGAGGAACCGATTGTGGTATGACTACGCCACACTGTTTATACTGTAGCTCCTCACATGCATGTAAATGTGCATGTGCACGTCTGTTCGACAGGCATCTCTGAGCCATTCTTACTTCTGCATTTTACCATCCTGGTTCCTGGTGGAACTTAGAACTCAAAATTTTTCCTCATGATGCACATCATAAAAGCAAAGACCAAATTAGATCAGTCACAGTTATGACCGGAAAAAACATTACACAACGGTCATACTCTCAGTCAAGACTCGCTTCTCGTCACGCGGCACAAATGAACTGGATTTAGAGATGCACCGACCTTGAGAAGTAGATCAAAAAAGGACAATTTCCTCAACTTCACAGATCACTGAATACACTTCTTGTTAGAATAAAAAATGTCACATATCTGTTTTACTGCAGTGTTGAGGAAAGTTACTTTTAAAAGTAATGCATTTAAATATTGCGTTACTCCCTAAATGAGTAATGGACCCACTTTATATTAGGTGGCCTTAACTACTATGTACTAACATTTAAATTAATAATTTGATACAATGCACTTATTTTGTACATAGATGTTTTTACATTGTACTTACATTTTAAAAATTAACTTAACCCTAACTTAACCCTTAAACTTACCCGTACCACCACACCTGTCCCTAACTTTACCCTTAAATTACCCGTACCCCCACACCTGTCCCTAACTTTACCCTTAAACTTGCCCGTACCACCACACCTGTCCCTAACTTTACCCTTAAACTTACCCGTACCCCCACACCTGTCCCTAACTTTACCCTTAAACTTGCCCGTACCACCACACCTGTCCCTAACTTTACCCTTAAACTTACCCGTACCCCCACACCTGTCCCTAACTTTACCCTTAAACTTGCCCGTACCACCACACCTGTCCCTAACTTTACCCTTAAACTTACCCGTACCCCCACACCTGTCCCTAACTTTACCCTTAAGCTTACCCGCACCACCACACCTGTCCCTAACTTTACCCTTAAACTTACCCGTACCACCACACCTGTCCCTAACTTTACCCTTAAACTTACCCGTACCCCCACACCTGTCTCTAATTTTACCCTTAAACTTACCCGTACCACCACACCTGTCCCTAACTTTACCCTTAAACTTACCCGTACCACCACACCTGTCCCTAACTTTACCCTTAAACTTACCCGTACCCCCACACCTGTCCCTAACTTTACCCTTAAACTTACCCGTACCCCCACACCTGTCCCTAACTTTACCCTTAAACTTACCCGTACCCCCACACCTGTCCCTAACTTTACCCTTAAACTTACCCGTACCCCCACACCTGTCTCTAATTTTACCCTTAAACTTACCCGTACCACCACACTTGTCCCTAACTTTACCCTTAAACTTACCCGTACCACCACACCTGTCCCTAACTTTACCCTTAAACTTACCCGTACCACCACACCTGTCCCTAACTTTACCCTTAAACTTACCCGTACCCCCACACCTGTTACTAACTTTACTCTTAAACTTACCCGTACCCCCACACCTGTCCCTAACTTTACCTTTAAACTTACCCGTACCCCCACACCTGTCTCTAATTTTACCCTTAAACTTACCCGTACCCCCACACCTGTCCCTAACTTTACCCTTAAACTTACCCGTACCACCACACCTGTCCCTAACTTTACCCTTAAACTTACCCGTACCACCACACCTGTCCCTAACTTTACCCTTAAACTTACCCACACCACCACACCTGTCCCTAACTTTACCCTTAAACTTACCCACACCACCACACCTGTCCCTAACTTTACCCTTAAACTTACCCGCACCACCACACCTGTCCCTGACTTTACCCTTAAACTTACCCGCACCCCCACACCTGTCCCTGACTTTACCCTTAAACTTACCCGTACCACCGCACTTGTCCCTAACTTTACCCTTAAACTTACCCATACCACCACACCTGTCCCTAACTTTGTCCCTAACTTTACCCTTAAACTTACCCGTACCCGTTTTTTATGTAAGTACATAGTAGTTAAGGCCACCTAATATTCACTGCCATTATAAAGCTTGGAAGAGCCAGGATGTCATATACACCTAGGATGTAAATTATGGGATAATTTTTCATTTTGGGGTGAACTAACCCTTTAGTAACAAACAAAAAAACAAACAAGCAAAACAAAAACAAAAAAACTTCTATTTTGTCAAATGTACAAAACCAAAAATGAAATGAATAAGCCTCAGGCTAAAGGACATGCAAATTCACACCTGACATTGCTTCATAAAGTGAGATTAAATACATAAAGTATATTTGTATTCTTTAACATATTTAATTATTGCAGGTTTGCGTAATATTCTGAGTTTGCATTTCACTGTTTTTATCAATTTTGAGGTATACTGAATCAGATTTTGTGCAAGAAAGATGAGTAAATGCATGCTCACATGCTAAACTAAGAAGAACTAAAATAACCATCACGTTCACACACATCGCACACAACACCTCCGAACTTACTCACGAATCTCTCAATGTGGCGACGAGAGAGCTGTCAGTCAGTACATGGGAAAACAAAGTAACTTGCCTTACTTGTCAGATATTTTGTTGTAAAATCAAAAGTAAAAGTAATTTACAAGTAATGTTTACTTTACTAGTTACACTGCATTACTGTACAAGTTAAAATTGTATTCTACATGCAGCTTTAACTGGGAATGTTTCTTTTAATGAGATTGTTTTGATCTAATCCTCAACATCAGATCGGTACAGTCTGAGTTCATGTACGAAACACTACAAGCAAAAACGAGAACAGCTTTTGACCTCTTTGCAGTAGCAGAAGGAAAATTACACTTCTGCAAACCCACTGTACGTATTCTGCGACTGACTCAATTAAACAGTACCTACACTAACTGTGTGACTTCCTGTGCGTCTGAGCTATAGAAATGGTGTGACAATGTGTTAATTAGATGCTGTCCAGTTTTCCTTACAGGCACAAGAAAACGTATGATCCACGGCAGTCTCTCAACTAGTAATGAACTAGTGCTAAAATTACCCAAACCCAAAGAATGAGCTGTGAAATACACAAGTCCGTTCTTAGAAAAGATGTGCACTTGCGGTTTTGAATATCAAATGCAGTATGTGCGATGGTACATGTGAAATCACTGTGGTTTTGCTTTTGAAAACTAAAAATACACTACTAAAATTACTACATTTTTTTTATGATTTACACAATTATAATAATTAGTAAAAATCCATCAAATTGAGTTTAATAATCCTTACGTATTATAGTTGAATAATTGATTAAGAATTGTTCAGTTTTCCAAATAAAATACGTAAGGATTATTCAATTCAATTTCATGGAATTTTATAATTTATTAAATTGTGTAAATCATAAAAAAGGCGAGTGTATTACCATAGTAGGTTTTGTTAAATGAAATAAAGCTGAAATAAAATAAAATTACATGAAACAAATTAAATTAGAAATGTTGCCTTGGAAATTAAGTTAAATAAAAAAAAGAATAAGTGGAGCTAATATTGAAATAAAAATAAATGAAAGATAAATAGAATTAAAAATATAAAAGCACATGATAAAATGACCTAAAATGAAAATCTAAAAATAAAAGCTAATTTAAAATATTTATTGTATTTATATATTTTTATATATTTAATATAATAGGATATAAATAATACTAAAATAAAAGTTCTGGGGTGAAAAAATAAAATGTAGGAATCCTAAAGTTAAAATGCGTTTGAGTTTGAATGATGTTTGTTTGATTTAACTCGTTTTGAATTGTTTTAATATCACTTGCATGAGTTGTGTTGGGATTATCATCTGTACAGTGATTAAAACCATGTTTTATGATGTATTTCCTGAAAAAATCAGCAGAAAACTAGTTTTACTAGTGCCCAATTTTTTAACATAGCATTTTCAAACCTCACAGAAGCGAATTAAATTCAATTTGATAAAAAAAAATACAACTTTACTGGCAATATGCATAGTGTATGCGTTAATTAAATTAGATTATTCATAATAAATCTTTGTGCTGCAATGCTTGAGAAAGTTGTTTTGTTGCTAATGTGTCTGTGAATCTATTGTATTTCCATTAATGTCATCAACCCCCTGATATGAGCGCTGCTGTTTTATTCATGTTTTAAGTTCACTAGCGTGACTCCGTGGCAAACAGAGCTGACAGGAAACACAACCCGTTCCTGTAAAAGGGTGTTTTTCCCCCCCGAGTATCCAGTGGCACTGTATCAGTGCTTTTATTGAAAAGTCCAGCTCTTGGGTCACATGAACTTTGGGGAATTATGATCAGATGCAACCTCGTGGAAAACACTGTGGCTGTAAATAAGACTGAAGAAAGGCAGCAGAGTCTGAATCATTGCAGTCACAGGCTATGTTTGGAATACAGTAGCATACTATATTTTTCTGTATATATAGTATATACACTATATTGCCAAAAGTTTTGGGACGTCTGCCTTTACATGCACATGAACTTTAATGCCATCCCATTCTTAATCCGTAGGGTTTAATATGGAGTTGGCCCACCCTTTGCAGCTATAACAGCTTCAACTCTTCTGGGAAGGCTTTCCACAAGGTTTAGGAGTGTGTTTATGGGAATCTTTGACCATTCTTCTAGAAGTGCATTTGTGAGGTCAGGCACTGATGTTGGACGAGAAGGCCTGGCTCAGTCTCCGCTCTAATTCATCCCAAAGGTATTCTGTCAGGTTGAGGTCAGGACTCTGTGCAGGCCAGTCAAGTTCCTCCACGCCAAACTCGCTCATCCATGTCTTTATGGACCGACGCTTTGTGCACTGGTGCGCAGTCATGTTGGAACAGGAAGAGGCCATCCCCAAACTGTTCCCACAAAGTTGGGAGCATGAAATTGTCCAAAATGTCTTGGTATGCTGAAGCATTAAGAGTTCCTTTCACTGGAACTAAGGGGTCAAGCCCAACCTCTGAAAAACAACCCCACACCATAATCCCCCCTCCACCAAACTTTACACTTGGCACAATGCAGTCAGGCAAGTCCCGTTCTCCTGGCAACCGCCAAACCCAGACTCGTCCATGGGATTGCCAGACAGAGAAGCGTGATTGGTCACTCCAGAGAACACGTCTCACTGCTCTAGAGTCCAGTTGCGGCTTGCTTTACCCCACTGCATCCCACGCTTTGCATTGCACTTGGTGATGTAAGGCTTGGATGAGCTGCTCGGCCATGGAAACCCATTCCATGAAGCTCTCTACACACTGTTCTTGAGCTAATCTGAAGGACACAGAAGTTTGGAGGTCTGTAGCTATTGACTCTGCAGAAACTCTGCAACTTCTGCGCACTGTGACCCTCAGCATGTGCTGACCCCGCTCTGTGATTTTACGTGGCCTATCACTTCCTGGCTGAGTTGCTGTTGTTCCCAATTGCTTCCACTTTGTTATAATACCACTAACAGTTGAGCGTGGAATATTTAGTAGTGAGGAAATGTCAGGAATGGACTTATTGCACAGGTGGCAACCTATCACGGTACCACGCTTGAGTTCACTGAGCTCCTGAGAGCGACCCATTCTTTCACAAATGTTTGTAGAAGCGTCTGCATGCCTAGTGCTTGATTTATACACGTGGCCATGAAGGGATTGGAACACCTGAACTCAATGATTTGGAGGGGTGTCCCAATACTTTTGGCAATATAGTGTATATTGTGCACAGTAGTATGTGACTTTTCTGTATGCATGTAATACATATGACCTACTATAGGTGAAATGCAATATCGTACAAAACAATTGACTTGACCTTTCATTTTCAGGCAATATCTGGTTTTCTCATTCAGTTAAGACTGCCAAAAATATATATTTTTGCCCAAAAAATTTAAATGCAAAACAATAGTAATAACAAATAACAGGAAAATAATGATTCAAGGATGACAGATTTCAATTCTGCTGTAAAATAGCTCTAAAAGATAATAATAAACAGTCATTATTCAGCTGAAATCAGTTCAGTGTTGATTTAGTTCGGTTCAATAACTTTGTAAAGTTTATCAATCATGGATTGAGTTCAGTTTGTTTATAAAGCAGCTCAATGTGAATGAAATATGACGTGGCCATGACGTGACAACAATGTAGTATATTACTTAATAAAGGGGGACCTAAAATGCCAAATTCACTTTTAAATGGTGTTTGAACATAACTGTGTTGGCGGTTTTTCCGCCCACTCATCTTTTTTTAATCCCCATAAATCATAAGCAGTGTCTCAGAACAAGCCGTTTGCAGATTCTGGCTTTTGTGATGTCATATTGTACAGGCCCCGCCCACGACTGCTGATGGACTCCGCCCTATTAGCATAGGCCGCGCCCTCAGTGAGCTGTACACAATCCGCCATGTTTATCTCCTCGGCAGAGCATTCAAGTAAGAAATTTATTCTTATTAAAGCTAAGTTATTCAGTCAAGAGCAGTGAGTGATTTTCTGCTTTTCTCATTTGATTCATATTAACAGCATATACAGCAGCAGGTACTGTATATTATCACTTAAATACACAGATCTAATATACACATGCAATTTCTTTCCCTGCTGTTCACGTTCACAGACATAACCGATTGTGTTTATGTGAACTTTGTATTTTTGACACAACCTTGTGTGTATTTGACCGTTTAAAGGGGTGGTTGATTTCAGTTTTTTAACTTTAGTTCGTGTGTAATGTTGCTGTTTGAACATCAACAACATCTGCAAAGTTATGACACTTCACAGGATGCTTCGTCTGACAACCAGCTTTCTGTGTGTGTGCTTCGGGTGTGTGCGCTCAAAACCATATATCAGAAGTTTAGACTGATATGGCTTATAGATAATAAACTTTCATGATGATGAAGAACGGCAATGTCACGTGAGCACGATAGAGATGATCAAAACCAAACAGATGTTTTAGTTTTTAGCAGAGCATCCGAGGCACAAGCTGTACAGGCTCCGCCCTCTTCTGGATAGGGGGGCGGGGCAACAGTTCATTTGCATTTAAAGATACATGCACAAAAACAGCATGTTTCCCTTTCACTTAAAAATGGCCAATTACAACATGGTATAATAAATAATATGTGGGGTATTTTGAGCTGAAACATCACAGACACCAGAGACGTATATTACATCAAAAATGAGCATAATAGGTCACCTTTAAATATTTAAGTAAGACCTACGATTTTTGTAGCTACTTTTTTGAAGGGTTTGAGAGAGCCAGCGTTGACATAATTTTCCTGCGTCTCCATAGTGGTTTGTCACATGACACTTGCGTTAGGTGATTGGTTTAAAGAACCTGTATGTGTAACCATGAGTAAAGATGAAAGCATTACCAGTGAAAGTGAAAGATCCCTGTGAGTGAGAGGAACTTTGTATACTGTGATCTGTTTGTTCAGAAAGATAAGATTGAACCTTGATCTGATTCACTCTCTAAGTCTGCATACTAGTAACAGTTACATCCTCCTTAGCCTTCCTGTTTTACTGTCCTTCTGTTCATTTTTTGTTTTCCTCTCTGTGTGTCATCATCTTTATCTTCTGTTCATCTCATTACATCAGTCTCATTCTCTCCTGTGTCCCGTGTTTCCAGCCCCTTGCTGTCCATTGAGCTTCATCTGACGCTCATATAGTGGGACCCTGATTCTCTGGTGAGTGTCTGAAGCTTGCAGAAGGTCATGACCTCTTCAATAACCCTGCCTTGAAACCTTTGATACTACTAACAAGTTATATGCAGAGTCTGTTATAGGACTGATTGAGTTAAACCTGTTCAAATAGAATGATGTTTCTAGGCCGTGACTTGCTATTTTGAGATATTTCAAGAGATTTTAATGGAAGTTTTTGTACAAATGCAAATTGTGTCATCAATTACTTTGTGTTCCACAGAGGAACCGAAAGATTATTAGACAGGTTTTCTTTTAAAACTATTTAAAAATCATAATATAGCATAGTGCTATTGTGAAACCACAAAGGCTGCGATTCAATTAAAATTGAATTATGCCCTGTGGGTTTACACAGGGCCGTAACCACCATGGGCATTAAGGGGGACAAGTCCCCCCCGCCCCCAATATATGATATTTCTTAATGTTGTTCTCCATTACGCACCGCTCTGTTGTTTGTTGACAGACCATTCAAAAAATGTAATTTTTAGGCTGGTCTACCAGTGCTCGTCAATGTCAAAAGGATGGCCAATCAGATCAAAGAAGGCGGGGCTTAATGTTCACTGAACACGAGTGTGAATTCCAACGTTGCGCTTTTAGTTTTTACAGTGAAAGAGTGTGTGCATGATAAGATACGTAGCTAAACATTTAATGTTTGACAACCGTTTTACAATGGATATGTTTAAAGACCCTCAGTAACATACAGTGATGCAAGCTACTCAACTTTTTTAATGTAATTTCGCCATTTTGAATTGAAAATATGATGATAAATGATGATGTCATTCATAACTGAATGTGACGAGACAAGAAGTTTACATTTTTGACATATATTAGACATACAAACGAGAGTGAATGTGTGCATATTTTTTTAATAAAATATTATTTGCAAATGGATTACTTCACAAATATATAGGCTATAATTAGACCAGGAATTTCTTTTACCATTCTTTTTTCTTTATTCCCTTAAATCCCTTTTAATCCTTCAATTATTTCATTTAAATAAAAAGACCACCCCTCCTCCCTTTAAAAAAACAAAACAACAACAACAAAGCTTTGGTCCCCCCCAATGTTCAAGCCATGGTTTACGTGCGCTTTAGTTATTCACATGCGTGTAGTTTACGTGCGTCTCAGAGTGGCTCTGTTCACAGTAAATGTTCTCATTTACATGCGTCTCAAACTCCATCTCTGCATACGCTGTGAGTTTATGTTGCTTATAACGTTCGTATGGGAATGCAATGTACGCATTTCATCATATTTGTAAGGTAAATAATTTATAAACCTACGCCAACACCAGAGAATACATCAATATGTTTCTAAATATGCTAACTGTTCATCACAATTTGAAAATAAAAGTTTAAACCCTCACTCTGAGTTTGCATGTTTTGATGTCCACAGCGTATTCTGTGGCTGTAGCATTTCTATCGTAAAGATAGAAGTGGCCAATATAAAAATTAAGTGGACATTTGAATTAAATGTTTGGCCAATTTCCTTATGTGCATTACGTAAGCATAAAACCATATGATTACTTGCTTTTGATACTTTATTTGAGCTAATTATTATTGCCTCATTGTTATTATATATGTATTTTAGGTCATTTTAAAGATTACTGTTTTCTTAGGTCTATTTTTATAACCACAAAAAATTACCGGATTAATCAGCAAAACAATCTACCGATTACCAAAATAAATGTTAGTGACAGCCCTAAATATTATTATTATATTCATTATTTATTAATTTATGGTTGAAATAGGAACCATGACAAGTTCTTGACAGTTTTTATTTTGTTTTATTCAATAAAAAAAAAAAAAAAAAAAATATATATATATATATATATATATATATATATATATATATATATATATATATATATATATATATATATATATATATATATATATATATATTAGTTATTGTTATTGTTATTGTTATTATTTATTTTATTTTTATTTAATTTATTAAATTCATTTGTCATGTTATTGGACAAGGTAGGTCAGGTAGTATGTGATATTTTATTATTTTATTTTTGTATTTTTTTTTATTTAATTTATTTGTTATTAATTTAATTTAATAATTTAATTTATGACCCTGTCATGATATTGAACAAGTTTCGTGAGATTCATCCATTTAGGTCAGCTAGTGTGTGATTTGAGTACACATGCACTGTAGCTTTTTTAGGTGAATATGATATTGCGAGGTTGTTTGAGGTTACTGAACACTAAAATAGGAAGTGGTTTGTATGTATAGAGCTGTTGAAACTGCTCTAGGCTGTAGGAATCAGCAGAGGAAGGAAATTTAGTCACTGCCACAAACTGAAAAAATGTTTTAACAGAAATTCTGATCAATGATTGATGTCCATCACAATATCACCTGAATAATGCAGAGAACAGACACATTCTGAGAAAAGTACTATTTTAATGCACATTTTCTCTTGTTTTTCGAATGAAAAATGACTTGGTTGTGTTCCTGACAGGTTTTTTGAGATTCACCCAAAAGAGAGCAAAGCATGTCAGTCAGACATTTTTTAAATACTCTTTTGGAGGCCGGTTTTGTCTGTGTTAAATGCGGTGGATTAGTGAAGGGCACTCAGACGTGTGTGTGGAGTCTGACAGCTGGAGGATCAGTCAGAGCTGCTGTCGAGCCCTGGCGGCATTAACCCCCACAGTTACTAGTTAAAAGGGTCAGGCAGCCGTCTGCAGATGCAAATCCTGGCAGGATCAGACATTCCACGAGTGTTTGCTGTGATTTTTTTGATTCAGTATTTTATCATTTAAATACATTTTAATTAACAGTCAATACATTTTGCGTAACAGTAATGCAAAAAAAATGTCTTCATGGTCATAAAATAGGTTTCATTTTTATGGAAATTTCTTATTTCTTTATATAAATATTTATATTATTCCTTAATGATATAATTATAACTATATACAAATAATAATAATAATAATAATAATTATTATTATGTTCATTTATTATTGCATTTTATTTATTTGGGGGATTTAAAAAGTTACTGATAGGTTTCCTTGATCGTTTTTGTGAGATTGTTTCTTCTTTTTCTTCTTCTTGAATAATATAAGATTTATATAAAATAATAATATATTATTATTATTATTATGTTCATGTATTAATATTATTATTTTTTATTATTGTATTTTATTTATTTTTGACAAGTTCTTGACAGGTTTCGTGACATTAATTAATGTTATTATTATTATTATTATTCGTTTTTTTTGTTTGATATATGATATTAAATCTTGACAGGTTTTGTGAGATTCTTCTTTATTATTATTATTATTATTATTATTATTATTATTTTTCAATAATAATTATTATAATTATGTTCATGTGTTAATATTTTATTTTATTTATTCGGGGGGTTGAAATATGACAGTTTTCGACAGGTTTCGTGACATTAATTCATATCATTATTAAATCTTGACTGGTTTTGTGAGATTCTTTATTATTATTATTATTATTATTATTATTATTATTATTATTATTATTACTTTGATGTATATATTAGTTATATTATAATTTAAATAATAACTTTTTTTGTATAACCGTAATGTATAAGTCTTAATGGTCCTAAAATAATAATAAAAAAATTTTTTTATTTGTTTATTTTTATTTATTTATTTGGTTTGAAATATGACCCGTGACCAGTTCTTGACCGATTTGAGACGTAGCCATGTCATGATGTTGCTCCAGCAGCTGTAGTGAATTCCCTGCGTCTGGCCTCTTACTCACTCGCTCATGTGAGTGGAAGTTGCTTCATGTAATGTGATTATTCTGTGTCTTTTCCAGTAAATGGAGGCTGGCCGGAGAAACAGAGACGTCTTTGGATGTTTTGCGCGCTCACTGGTCGAGTGAATGGAGGGGTGGGGGAGTCTTTATCGATTAAAAACTGTCCAATGACAATGTGTGTCTCATTTTCATACATATGTGTAGAACACATTAAAAAAGGACAAAAACAAGATTGTATTGCTTGTTTGAGTGTTTGATGCACTTCTAAAGTTCACATTGCAAATCTCCCTTACCAGGCCACTTGCTCAATTCAAGCAGCTCAATTACAAATGTTCATAGTATTATATGTTTGATCAAACTCCTAACCAATAGTATTAAACTAATCCTGCACTCGTCCTGTGCTACAAACATGAATGCTTCCTCAAAACACAATGTAATGTCAAGTTCATCAATGCAATCTCTTTCATGACAGAAATGTTTGTTTTCCTCTGATTCCAGGTCAGTCTTCAGTGCTTGGAGAGTTTTCTGTGCACGTTTCACTGTGTGCGACACCTCAGTGACCCGAGAGGAAAGGATGCGCTCAAATTCTGGTGAGCTTTTTCATGATGATCTGTGTGTTTAAGCGTCTTTTTAGTGACAAACCGCCTGCGCTTAAAGGGGCCATATTATGCAAAATTCACTTTTATTACTTTTGTAATCAAAGGTTTGAACACAGATGTGTGTCCACAGTGTGTGTAAACAACCAGCCTACTTTTTTTATAATCCCCATCAATCATTATCAATCTGTCATAACACGCAGTTTCATATTTCCCTCTACTCCTACGTAAGAGTAGGGAAGCCCCGCCCATGACTGTTGATGATTGGCCCTTTCAGCATAGACACACCCCTGAGTGAGAAGCACAGAGACGCCATTTCTGTTTCCTCGCTGTATCAGCGCTCGAGCATTACAATGTCTGCGCCAAAAAACATTACAATTGTTCTGTTGTTGAACACACGAGTCTCATAGACTCCCGGCATCCGAGCCACTAAAAAAATACATTTTGAAGGAAATACATTTTTTTGCGCAAATCATTTTACGCATGATTGCTTCACCAACGAGGGTCAGAACAACGCTGAATTTGCGGAATTATTGTTTCTGAAGGATGGGTCAATACCTTTGACTTCATATCCAGAGCAAGTAAGGATGGCACTTCATATTTTGTGAATGTTTGCCAATTTCCTTTCTGAATGAGCTTTCTAGAATGCTGTACGGCTCATATGGCTAAAGTTACCATCGTCTCTGACTGTATTCACAGAGACTGGAGCTGTGTCATTACTTCTATCCTGAAAACGCTCACCGTCTGCGTAATTTATAAACGCACATTTATTATGCATTGTATAGTTAGGTGACGGACGTGTTACGTTCCCACACGAGCACCTATACAACCATTTATAGTATAACATGACAGTACATGCTAGTCGATTAGTTGAATCAACTTGACATCCACTAACCATTCAGAAACGTATGTGCGTCTAAAAGTGGCAACCTCTTCCTGAGTCTCTCATCTGTGTCCGACTCCGGTTCAAACATGCAAGGCTGCACTCCACAACTGATTATTTCTGACATTTTGGTTGAGTGATATTAGCCTGTTTTGTTGTTGACGGAGTATCTGAAGCTTGTGTAAAGGATCCGCCCTCTTCTAGAAGGGGGTGGAGAGCAGCAGCTCATTTACATTTAAAGGGACACCCAAATAGGGGCAAATTTGACAAGCTATAATAAATGATCTGTGGGGTATTTTGAGCTGAAACGTCACATACACATTCTGGGGACACCAGAGATTTATATTACATCTTGTGAAAAGGGGCATAATATGTCCCCTTTAAAGGAATAGTTCACCCACATTTTTAAAAAAAATTCTGTCATTTGATTTGATCTGATTTTGAATAACTTTATATAATATTTAAATGCTTTTGCCTTTTCACCCCGAGAAATTTGACGTACTCTCGCAAAATGAGCAAACCCTCATCCCTTTAGTGTCTCTGTAACTTTTTGATTTCACGCCCACATCAGACCACAGTTCTTGTTCAGTATTTTATCTGAATGCCCAATTACAGATCCACCCTTGGTTGGTTGAACCTTGTGTTTAAATCAACTCAGAATCATAGCATCTAGAGCTCATGTTAATTAGCATTGTGTTGAGAGAGAGAAGCTGATCGTTTGAGGCGAGCGATGAAAAGGCTCCCTTTGTCTGGCCAAGTGGCTACATGCCGTACGCTCAATTAAGTGTGTTTTCTCAGCTCCTAATCTTTATCTCATGATCATGTGCAGTTCCTGGAACTTTAGCCGAGACAGAGGAACTGGACGAAGCTACAGCCTGCCTGATGTGTGATTATTGCATATGAAACCCTTTGACCGTTTCAAAGCTTTTATCTGCTTTGAGGGAGATAATAAAGTAATTACTTTATTTTAGGATTAGTTCACCCAGAAATTAAAAGTTGCATGATTTATTCACTCTTATGTTGTTCCAAACGTTCCTTATTTTCCATACATGAAGAATCATTTTTCATCTGCTCCACTTTACCAGAGGCCTATTGTCAAAGTGGAACAGGATTAGAGATACTGGTAAAGTGGGACAGCATATCAAGTTATGAGTTTATTATTAACTTGCATAGCAATAATATTGATAATGAAATGGGAGTGCTGTGCCATATAGACTGTACATAGTATAGTGCATTAACATGTCACAAAATGTATTTCAGAATCAAATTCTTTGATTTTGATTTTTGCATATGTTGCAAACATTTACATTTATGCATTTGGCAGACGCTTTTATCCAAAGCGACTTGCATTGCATTCAAGGTACTTGAAGGTTGCTAGTGCCACGCTCTACTGTTTGAGCTACAGGAAAGCAGAGGAAAGCAAACAAACAAACAAAAACAATACTTCAAATGAGCTATATGAATATACTGTCTACTATTGTCCCACTATGACACTATTGCCTGAAAAAATACAAAAAATACTTTAGGAGTGTGTTTATGGGAAATTTAGACCATTCTTCTAGAAGTGCATTTGTGAGGTCAGGCACTGATGTTGGACGAGAAGGCCTGGCTCAGTCTCCGCTCTAATTCATCCCAAAGGTATTCTGTCAGGTTGAGGTCAGGACTCTGTGCAGGCCAGTCAAGTTCCTCCACGCCAAACTCGCTCATCCATGTCTTTATGGACCAACGCTTTGTGCACTGGCGCGCAGTCATGTTGGGACAGGAAGAGGCCATCCCCAAACTGTTCCCACAAAAATGGGAGCATGAAATTGTCCAAAATGTCTTGATATGCTGAAACATTAGGAGTTCCTTTCACTGGAACTAAGGGGCCAAGCCCAACCCCTGAAAAACAACCCCACCCCATAATCCCCCCTCCACCAAACTTTACACTTGGCACAATGCAGTCAGGCAAGTCCCGTTCTCCTGGCAACCGCCAAACCCAGACTCGTCCATGGGATTGCCAGACAGAGAAGCGTGATTGGTCACTCCAGAGAACACGTCTCCACTGCTCTAGAGTCCAGTTGCGGCTTGCTTTACCCCACTGCATCCCACGCTTTGCATTGCTCTTGGTGATGTAAGGCTTGGATGAGCTGCTCGGCCATGGAAACCCATTCCATGAAGCTCTCTACACACTGTTCTTGAGCTAATCTGAAGGACAGTTTGGAGGTCTGTAGCTATTGACTGCAGAAAGCATGCGCTGACCCCGCTCTGTGATTTTACGTGGCCTATCACTTCGTGGCTGAGTTGCTGTTGTTCCCAATTGCTTCCACTTTGTTATAATACCACTAACAGTTGAGCGTGGAATATTTAGTAGTGAGGAAATTTCACGAATGGACTTATTGCACAGGTGGCAACCTATCACGACCCATTCTTTCACAAATGTTTGTAGAAGCGCCTGCATGCCTAGTGCTTGATTTATACACCTGTGGCCATGAAGAGATTGAACACCTGAATTCAGTGATTTGGCGGGGTGTCCCAATACTTTTGTTGATATAGTGTATACACCATTGAACATATACAAAAGTTGTATCTGTTAATATTATTTAATGGACCTGAGATAACATGAACTTACAATGAACAGAACTGCAATTTTATTAGCTAACGTTAACAAAGTGTATGAACTGTAACAAATATATTGCTCTGTAGCCATGTTTCCATCCAAAGTTGTGAATTTAACTTATGCAAAAAATTTTAATAATGCAGCGTTTCTATCCCATATGTTCAAGAGAACAAAATCGTCACTTCTTGCGAAATTGGCACAAAATATCTGTAATCAAAGGCTAATTTTCCTCCATAATAAGTGACTTGTGTCTCAGTCTGCGCAGATGAAACGCTGTCGTGTTAACTTGCTCACTTTTTGGATAAGTATGAAGAAGTAATTTCCAGGTCTGGAAAAGTGTAGAAAAAAGAAAGCAGAGTATGGAAAAAAATATTTGCATTTTCAGACTATTGCCCCCATTTAGTTTTCTATAATAGAAAATTAAGAATTGAATGAAAATAAATGTATCATACAAGAAGTGTGTTTTCATGGCAGCCGTTTAGTGTTTCTTTAGTGATTGTCAGACTCGACTGAATGAATTCAAAGCACTTTTTTTTATTATGCAAAAATCCAGGTTATAAGCGTTATGGGTTTCTTCTGACGATATTCTAGGACCGTATTACAGAGCCTCTAAAAGGACTTTTGCAAAATATACAGACTTTACTTTAATTGCAACAAGTATCAGCTGTGTGCAAAGTGAACCACATTTGGTTTTTGATCACTGAGTACAACTAATTTGAACATGAAGCTGCTTTGAGATCCTCATATCTATGGGACTGAACTATATAGGACCTTGAAAATAAAGATTTCAAAAGAAAAGTGTAAGAACCTGAATCTAAAATCATATTGAGATATCTTTAATACTTTTGAGTTACATGCATTCAAACTTGGGATAAACAATACTTATGGCACTAGACAGGTGTGTTTTATGCAATTGAGGTGATAGGAAAAAAAAAACAAGATACATTTCTAGTTTCAACATTATTTGTTCTTCAGATATTCATCTTTTAAAAAAAAAAAAGTATCAGCTGCAAAATGACCCACATTTGGTTTTTGACCACTGAACATTACCAGTTTACTCATGGAGCCGCATTAGGATATCCATATCTCTAGCATTAACAATCAAGGGCCTTTAAAATGAAGATACCAAAATAAATGTTTGTTAAGAACCAGAATCTAAAAGGATATTAAGATATATTTAATACTTCTTGAGTTACAGGCATGCAAACTTGACACAAGAAGTGTTTTTTGTCCAATCTTTGAACGGTCACCGTTGGCATATAATGAAACAACGATTGCTAAAGTCAACAGATTTCACGAATAGATCTCCCAATCTCTGTGAAAATAAAATAATGATGCTGCCATCTCTCTAAAGTCATTTTTTTATTTGTCTCCAAAGCTCAGGTGAAAATGTTCATTTTGCCCCCCCACCCTCTGCAAAACAATGGATTACTCAGTCAATGTACAGCCATTGCATTTAATATTTTGGCTTTTTATCACTATTTATGTTTGTCTTTCTACAGAAAAAATATTAACAAAATCAAATATTCGAGCCAGGGAAGTTTCCGAAATGTGGTTGATTTGACACGGAATGGCGCTGCTTTCTTCTGTTGAACACAAACAAATATATTTAGAAAAATGTCTCATGTTTGTTTTTTTGTCCATATACATTGAACATTTTTCAAAATATCTTCTTTCATTTTCCTTTTAGTGTTCTATTGCAGAGGGTTAAGTAAGTAATAGGATTGTTTCTGCATCCAACAATTGGCAGGTTCACCATCTAAGCTTTACTACAAAATCTAATTACTCCAAGTCACCCCCGGGCTTGACCAGAAGTTTGCTTGCCAGCCTGCCCCATGTGACATCACATGCTTTCATGTGATGCACTGATCAACTCAAAATCTGGACGGCTTCCATCTGAAATTCCAATTTAATGGTATTTACAGAGCAGGACAGAAAATTTAGTCATTAGTGAAGCATGGAGGCATGCGGACGCAGGCTTGATTCTCGGTTTACTACGACCATGAGTGGAATATGTGGCTGATACTCTGCAGACGATGGTGGAGATTTTGAGTTCCACTGCAGGCTGGTTATAGGAGGTACGTCAGATACTGTGTGTGTTTCTGGGTACTATAGATTTAAAGAGGCGTGTCTATAATGCACCATCAGGGTGGGTGTGGTAGAGCTGTGATGTAAAGCATTTTAAAATGCTAAAATTGTGTATTTGAGTGCTGTGTAGCACAGAGCATGTGTCTTTAGAGGAGGGCGGTATATATAATACATGAAACAAGTCTCTTTTGAACTTCACTAAACGAATGTGCATGTGTTACTCCAGCATGTGGTCGTGCAACATCAAACCATGATAACAGCATCAAACCGATGTGTCAGAGGTGAATATATGCAGGTTGTAGGTTCTTCACACGCATGTTATCACTTTGAGAAAACCAGTGGGAAAATATTTACAGATGATTGTGCTATATACCAAATATAATGCTGCATGAAGAGAGGTTTGGAAATTTGAGTCTGGAAAAAGTATGAAATTTTGAAATGAAAAAAGTGTAGGAACACTGATACATATACATATACATATACGTGTGTGTGTGTATATGTGTATATGTGTATATGTATATGTATATATTCGTGCTGTCAATCGATTAAAAAAATTAACTAATTAATCACACATTTTTTCTGTAATTAATCAAAAACATCAGAGATTTTCATATTTTTATATTGTAATAATTTCACAGTTACTTTCCAAATTAAGGTAGAAACAAATTAAAGACAGTATATTTTAGACAATATTTGTTGTAATGGCATCTTTTTATTTTTTTCCTAAACATTAATGATAGACATTTAACATTACAGTATAATTGAAAGCTATACCAATTTCAACATTTATTAGGCTTTAAAAAATAACAACTTTTAATTTAAGTGAACTTAAAACAATCTTCACATTAACCCATTATAATAAATGTCATATTTGTGAAATATACAGAACTTGAATAAAGTAATCAAACAGTCTGCACTGCATAAATAATAAATTAAATATAGGTTAATCCTTATTAAAGCTACAATTTCCTCTGTTCCCTTTGTTCTTTGATTAACATTAATTGAGCGTCGTGCGTGTGTGTCATAGTCAGGACATTCACAGACAGTGCGTTCTCTTCTGTCTTTCTGAGCGTCGTGTGTGTGTGTGTGTGTCATAGTCAGAACATTCACAGACAGCGTGTTCTCTTCTGTCTTTCTGAGTGTCGTGTGTGTGTGTGTCATAGTCAGGTCATTCACAGACAGCTTGTTCTCTTCTGTCTTTCTGAGTGTCGTGTGTGTGTGTGTCATAGTCAGGTCATTCACAGACAGCGCGTTCTCTTCTGTCTTTCTGAGTGTCGTGTGTGTGTCATATTCAGGACATTCACAGAGAGCGCGTTCTCTTCTGTCTTTCTGAGCGTCGTGTGTGTGTGTGTCATAGTCAGGTCGTTCACAGTCAGCGCGTTCTCTTCTGTCTTTCTGAGCGTCGTGTGTGTGTGTCATAGTCAGGTCATTCACAGACAGCGCGTTCTCTTCTGTCTTTCTGAGAGTCGTGTGTGTGTGTCATAGTCAGGACATTCACAGACAGTGCGTTCTCTTCTGTCTTTCTGAGTGTCGTGTGTGTGTGTCATAGTCAGGACATTCACAGTCAGCGCGTTCTCTTCTGTCTTTCTGAGTGTCGTGTGTGTGTGTGTCATAGTCAGGACATTCACAGACAGCGCATTCTCTTCTGTCTTTCTGAGCATCGTGTGTGTGTGTCATAGTCAGGTCATTCACAGTCAGCGCGTTCTCTTCTGTCTTTCTGAGCATCGTGTGTGTGTGTCATAGTCAGGTCATTCACAGACAGCGCATTCTCTTCTGTCTTTCTGAGCATCGTGTGTGTGTCATAGTCAGGTCATTCACAGTCAGCGCGTTCTCTTCTGTCTTTCTGAGCATCGTGTGTGTGTGTCATAGTCAGGTCATTCACAGACGGCGCATTCTCTTCTGTCTTTCTGAGCATCGTGTGTGTGTGTGTGTGTGTGTGTCATAGTCAGGTCATTCACAGACAGCGCATTCTCTTCTGTCTTTCTGAGCATCGTGTGTGTGTGTGTGTCATAGTCAGGTCATTCACAGACAGCGCGTTCTCTTCTGTCTTTCTGAGCGTTGTGTGTGTGTGTGTGTCATAGTCAGGTCATTCACAGACAGCGCATTCTCTTCTGTCTTTCTGAGCATCGTGTGTGTGTCATAGTCAGGTCATTCACAGACAGCACGTTCTCTTCTGTCTTTCTGAGCGTCGTGTGTGTGTGTGTCATAGTCAGGTCATTCACAGACAGCGCGTTCTCTTCTGTCTTTCTGAGCATCGTGTGTGTGTGTGTCATAGTCAGGTCATTCACAGACAGTGCGTTCTCTTCTGTCTTTCTGAGCATCGTGTGTGTGTGTGTGTCATAGTCAGGTCATTCACAGACAGCGCATTCTCTTCTGTCTTTCTGAGCATCGTGTGTGTGTGTCATAGTCAGGTCATTCACAGACAGCGCGTTCTCTTCTGTCTTTCTGAGCATCGTGTGTGTGTGTGTGTCATAGTCAGGTCATTCACAGACAGCGCATTCTCTTCTGTCTTTCTAAGCATCGTGTGTGTGTGTGTGTGTGTGTGTCATAGTCAGGTCATTCACAGACAGCGCATTCTCTTCTGTCTTGTCGCGCTTGAATGGTTTAAAAGCATTTGCATGAATAAGAGCGTGATCATATAATATAATGCTAGCCAAAGGATGACAGAAAAAAACAGATGCTGTGTTGATTTCTTTAAATATTTTTAATGCGTTAAATATATATATATATATATATATATATATATATATATATATATATATATATATATATATATATATATATATATATATATTCATCGTTCTTGTAAAGTATCATTTTGTGAAAATATCCTTCTTTTTTTTTTTATATAATTTATTATTTTGAGTTTTGGAGTGTAATGATGCATATTTATTGAGATCTGTCTGTATGTCTTCAAAATAATGAGGTTAAATAAATAAATTATTGGTAATTCCTACGCTTCTTGACACGTTTGTTCTGCTGACTGTGGTTTGGTAAAGTGAGACGGCTGAAATCGTTTCCAGCGGTTGATGTGGTGGATGGAATAACTGGCTGATGCGATACAGTACGCTTGGGTCCGTGCCTGATGACAGGATCTGCTGTCCGTGTCCACCAAGCCTAATCTTGTTGCATAACATCACTGTAGTTCCTGTCATGCCTCAAACAGCCATGCACAGATCATTTGTCATACAGTATTTAGTTCCTTCCCTTACTATGGTTATCACTCTCAGTCGGATGAGTATGTTTGTCAATCCAGAAACTTTGCAATGTGTATTTAGCAGCATAAAAAATATATATTATATACAGAAAGCGAGTGAAGATCGCTGGCATTATAATCACTGAAGCTGTCAAGTACTCCAGTTCAACGCAGGGTACACAAAGCTGAAGCGAAAACTCATTTTTACATGTTTATACTTCGTTGGTTATGGGCCCTATGAAATCTGTTTTATTTTTTTTCCCAAATTCCATTTTTTTCTGTTTAAATTTTTCTGGATTCTGTTTTTATTTTTATTTTATTATTTTGGACTCCATTTTAATGATTAAATTAAATTTTAGTGATCAAAAAGCAGGTCTAATTAATTGAAATCATGAAACCTATACAATTTAACAATAATTCATTAAAAGTCTTTAAAAAATGACATGTTTAGGGCCCTATGAAATATGTTTTTTTTCTCAAATTCCATTTTGTTTTAACCAAATTCTGTTTTCTGGATTCCATTTTAATGGTTTAATTAAATTTTAAAAATCAATTATTTAACAATCAATTCTATGAAATCCCCCCCCCCCCCATTTTCATTCGTCTGGCAATCAAATGAAAAGCATAAAACATTATTTTAATTTATCGTTTAATTATATGAAATGAAACTTTTTTTTTTGGTCAAGCACAGTGCTGCACTTAAAATTAAAACTATTAAAATAGTGATTATTTCTTTAAAAATTTTTTTTTTAATAATAATAATAATAATAATTATTATTATTATTATTAATGTTATTATTAGTGCTAGTAATAATTGCTGTGAAGAACTTTGTGTGAGTTTCTGTGTGTTTATGATATGACTTTAGTTTTTCTCAAATGAAACGCTAAAATGCTGATGAAGTGACTCTGGAGATGAAGTTCATGCGTTCATGCCCTCATACAGTGAGACGGCAGAGGCTGAAAACACAGCGAACATCACTCGTTTGTGTGAGTCTTTTTGCGGTTTAATATTCACAGACACTAGTCTATATAGTGATTTGATTGAAGTGTACTGACCTGCTTTTGATTTATTCATCATTCCGTGAAATTCTGCATTATACAGTAAATTTCGTTTTTATGACTGGATTCCTGGTTCCATCCATGTTTTCCGCATAGTGGAAATCATAGGGCCCTATTAATTAAAGCCTGTCGATCTCTGCCGTTTTGAGCGATGTTGAGCAGACTCTGACCAATTTAAACACCTCTGATTGGCCATTGCGTTCAACAGATATGTCTGTGATTGGCTACACTGCTCAACGCTGCAAAAACACATTGTAAATAGAAACCTTTGAGTGTTATAAAGCAGACGGCTATCAGCGGAAACCCGGTACTGGGTGTCATCAAATTAAATGATCAAATAAATCTTTGGTGGGACAGATTCATTTTGGTGGCCTGTCAAAACCCTGCCATAGTCTGTGTGCATCCCATAAATTACATTTCACTGATCAAGTTTTAAATGGTTAATTGCATTATTCTAATGATTGAGCAAAACCTAGTGAGCACCCTACATAGTGAGCATCTTAACTGCCCTCCCATTCAAAGGCTGTTGACAGATAGACAGACAGCATGATTACGTGTAAATATAAAAAACCAGTGGCAGATTTTCTTGTACCTAAATACATTTATAAAAGATTTTATGGAACATGAAACTAACTGCGCAGTTTCACTTGTTTTATTTCTTATTAATTTAGACAAAAAGAGAACTTTGTAATGTATCTGAAACTAAAGCGAAGCTCTGGGGGCCCTAGCAGGTGATTCACATGCATTCATGCTCTCGTTTTCTTTCCTCCATTAGCTCGGACATGAGTGGGGCCGGTAACACCCTGGCACGGGAGTTCCTGACCGATGTGCACCAGTTGTGTAGTGCGGTGGCCCAGCGGGCGGAGGACGAGGAGGAGAGTCACATGGTGGCTCTGGGAGAGTATCTGGTGCGCGGACGCGGATTCCTGCTCCTCAGCACCTTGGACTCTGTCATTGACCAGGTTGGTCAGAAAAGATTCATTTTAATATATTTTTTTACCCTTTTTTTTTAAGGAAGTCTCTTCTGCTTACCAAGGCTGCATTTGTTTGATTAAAAATACAATAAAAATAATTATTAACCCTTGTGCATCCTTATGGACATTTTTGGCTTTTTCAGTTTTGTTTTTTTTGATAACACTGCCTGTGGTAATGCTAACTGCATAAAATTTGGCACAGGTGTGTATTTTTACTATTTCACCCCCATTTCCTTTAAAAAATTAATTTTGCACTAGGTACACAAAATACTTCCTCTCGTTGCAATTTTTAATCCCATTGCCATTTAACTATAAAATGTTGCAATCTTTGTTACAAGGCTTTCATTCTGTTGGCAAGGCTTCAAAATTTTAATTTTTACTTTTTTTTTTTACCAGATGGTGCCTTTTTTCAGGTTTGGCGTATAAAGCAAATACTCACTTTATTCCTGTTTTCTGTTTATGCTTATTATAAAGCCAATTGGATAAATTATGCAGCTGTAACTGTGTGGGTGTGTTGGTATGGATATCAGAGTGTGGTTTGTATGTATGTAATAAACAAAATTATGTGTGGTTGTGCGTGTGTGTGTGCTTGTAAAATTTGAGAGAGAAAAACTCAACAGCAATGTTTAGATGTATGGCTTTGATTTTCTAGCAGTTTTAGAGATCAACAAAAAATATATGTAAATCATTTTCATAAACTTAAACCTCTATAACTTTTTTTTTGGTTTCAGACCAAACAAAACTCTGTGCTCCCTATATTCATTTTTTAATTACAGTTCTTTGACATGGACATTTTTGTCCTCTATGGACCTATGTGTAACTTTTTTTAATTGATGCACAAGGGTTAAATATTACTCCAGTGTAAAACAGTCGTTTTCTGTGTGAATATATAGTAAAGTGTAATTTATTCCTGAATTTATCATCATTACTCAGGTCTTCAGTGTCACATGATCCTTCAGAAATCATTCTGATATGATGATTTGCTGCTCAGTTATTATCAATTATTACTGATGCTCAATTAATAATTCATTCTTGCTGCTTAATATTTTTGTGGAAACTGATGCTTTTTTTTCAGGATTCTTTGATGAATAGAAAGTTAAAAAGAACAGCATTTATTTGAAATAGAATCTTTTGTAACATCTTTACTGTCACTTTTGATCAATTTAATGCATCCTTGTTGAATAAAAGTATGAATTTCTTTTTTTTTTTATACTTACTTACCCAAAACTTTTAAATGGTAGTATATCACGGTTTTCACAAAAATATGAACATTGATAATAAATGTTTCTTGAGCAGCAAATCATCATATTGAATGATTTCTGAAGGATCATGTGACACTGAAGACTGGAGTAATGATGATAATTTCAGGAATAAATTACACTTTACTATATATTCACATAGAAAACAGATTATTTAAATTCTAATTTTTTAAATAATAATATTTTACAATATTACAGTTTTACTGTATTTTTGCAGTGTAATGCAAGAGATATTTCTTTAAAAACATTTTAAAAAATCATAATTATTTCAAACTTTTGACCACCAGTGTATAAGATTGTGTTATTTACACATTTATAACATGCAATAGACAGAGCAGCAAGAATCAAGAATAATACAGTGCAGAATATATGCCTTTTTATTTTCTTGCTGCACTCAACTCTGGAAAAAATTAATGGATAAGCCTTGGAATCATTATTATAAAGAAGTGTTTAGTGTCTGTTATTGAGGGAATGAATTCCCTACTAATTGCTGGCATTGTTCTAAAATAGCATGGCGATATGTAAGTCATAACAGAGCTGAATATCCTTCCTGAATGCCTCATGCATTCACATCAATCCTGCACACAGTGGACCTTAAAAGTACTCCAGCAGTGACCAATACACATGCATCAAAATGTGTATTATATCAGCTTTGATGAACTGCCTCTGTAAACATAAAAGTTCCATATAAATAATGGTCTGTGAAGCTTGATAATAGACCATTCATGCTGTAATATCTTTTCTATCTTTTTTTATGGCCTGCTTAATGAATGGGCCCTGGGAATGTATTCTTTCTTGGTCTTTACTTGCAGACACGAGGAAATCTACTGGAAAGTCATTGTTTTATAGCCCTAAGTACAGACATCCATCTCTCTGTAGACACACTGCAAGCGAGCAGCACATTATGACATAGCAAAACTAGAAGCAATGTTGTTTTGCATGCTTGAAATGCAGACAGCTTTGTTTATTGTAATGGGCAGTGTTTGTTGCTTTATATTACAGTGTAGACCACTAAAACTAAAACATTTTCGTTGAAATGTTAAAATAAAATCATTTTAACTGAAATAAAATATAAGGAAACCTTAACATATGTCAGCTAGTTGCCAAGGCAACATTTTTAAATTTTCATTTAGTTCAACTTGATGTTCTAAAACTGAAATAAAGATTATAAAAGACTATATTGACATAAGTTAATAAAAAATACTAATGACAAAATCATATCAAAACTACTAAAACTTTAACTAAAATTAAAATGGAAACAGAAAATTAAAAAAAAAAAAAAATTGTAATAGCATTGCAATTATAACCTACTAAAATAACATAAATATTCTATTTATTAAGTAACCAAAAAGTTTTTTGAATTTAGTATTTTTTCATGTCATTACATTTGTTTAGAGCATAAAAAAACAAATGGGGAAAAAAACATTTTGAAAAATTATATTTTGTTCATATGCATAACTATGTCCTTGTAAGTGGACACCAGGACTCAGATGTTAAAAAATGAAATGACATGAAATGACATGTCTAGGCAAAAACAATGGGATTATTTTTTCATTCACCAATCAATTTTTAGGTTTCAGGATTTTTTTAACCAAACGTTGTTGATTCTCAACGATGTTATGAAAGATATAAAGGAATGCATTGATCCATTTTACTTTATGCAATATGTGGGTAAAATGGACATTCATGGGTTTTCCCATTCAATGCAATGTATCTTTACACTGCATCGAATGTGTTCTTGGAGCATGTCATGAAAAAAGAAGTGTAATAATTGGCAACATCATAATATTTCATAGGAACATTGATATGTAATTTCCCTATTCACTTGTTGTGTCTCCCAGAATGCCTGATAAACATGATTTAAGTCCCGGTGTCCTCTATTGAGGACTTTTATGAAATCAATGCCCTGTTTCGTAACAGAAAGTCTCATTTTGATTAGAAACCCCATAACATTTTCCTGAGATGTTTATAACAAACAGTTTGAAAATTTGTCAGATTTAAATGATGATTACAAAATATTATCATATTTCCATAAGAGTGCTAAATTTGATCATTCAGTCATATTTAAAGACCAAGGAGAAGTTGTTGTCCTGATTAAACCTCAAAACAAGTGGTGTCTCTGAAAAGCCCTGAATGTGCTCTTTACAGGACATCCAGACTTAAAACTGTGACATGTGACTTATATTCACTCAAATATAAGGTCCTCTACGTGGACAGTGGCACCCAGGAGGTTAATTACCACAGTAAATAATTTCTACTCATCCCTCAATATGCATTTACAAACAGAGCTAGTTTTAGAGAAATTAAATGTGAAACTTGCAATTTTTCTTAAACACTTGACATTTAAATTGTCTTCAATTTTTTTAAACTGACGGATAAATCAAAATTATTTTCAGCTAATCTCCGAGCAGACTTTTTGCCATTATGTCAAAGAAGATGACAGGTGTATTTGATCCTGTTTTCCCTGCGACCCCTCTCTTCTACCACCCTCTCCTTCATTCTCTCTTAGAAGTGCGAGCTCTAATGAATCAGGTCTGGAGTGGTTCTTACTCACAAGACACAAGGCTTTTCTCTGAACTCGGCACTGCTTAACTATCTCTCAACACAACATCAATCGCTTGCGTGTTTGCATAGTAGCGGGTCAAATATGGCCTCCCTAGCCACTTTGCTAATTACCTTATGAATATGCTGCCAGATGCTTGTTTATCTGGGGTCACACAGCTCTGTGGCAGGCAGCCCCTTGTATTTGCTTTTAATTCACACATGTCAGATTGCTTTCTCTTCTCCTTGTGAGGAATGCTTTCTTGCTGAGGGTGGAGCCAGTTTAGAGGCTTGCTGTCATACAAACCTGTATTTTACTGAAGCCACTGGAAGAAAACCTTCAGATACAGATTTTGTTGTCTGTAATCTTTTGCACAACGCTGGAAACTAGCTTGGCAAGAGAGGCATGAAGTAGAAGTGAGAAAAGTAATCCCCTTCTAGGTGGACATCAACACTAGGAGAATGTTTTTGATTGGATTTGTAGAGTAAAGAATTGTTTAAATCCAGAATTAACCTCTCAAATCTTTTACTTAGGAGTTGACCTGTCGGGAAGAGCTGCTTACACTCTTGTTGTCTCTGCTACCTCTGGTCTGGAAGATTCCCGTTCAGGAGGAGAAAGCCCCAGGTGAGAGTCACTTTAATATTTTGAGAATGTACTAGAGGGATACTGTAACCCACCTTGAGCCTTGAATTAAATAATTATGTGTTAATATTAAATGGCATTCTGGCATTGCATTCAGTTGGAAATTTGATATACTTCTGCATGATATGTTTTATAAAGCATATGATCTAGCGAGGACGCCATGAATTGTTAAGTAGCTGCCTGCATGCACAAGTGAAACCATGAGATGGCTTTAATTATGAAACAGTACAGTTAAAGGATAATGAAAGGATAAGGCTTTTCATTGAGCTTGAGACCTAAGGTATTTAGTGCAGGCATGCTAATCTTTTCTAGCAGCTGCTTTCCACATTGTTGAGTTATTAGTTCCCGTAATTGTGTTGTAAACCGACCTCTGGAGGTCATCATGACTTGCTCTAATGAAACCTGGTTGTATAACTGGTTGATGCTTGTCAAGAGTTTAAACCTCCCTTTCCTACTCTGCTTTTAAATCTTAGATTTTACCCTGCCTTCACTACTTGAGGTGTTTTTATGCCAAGAGGGAAAGACCATCCCTCAGAAGGCAGGGCAAGATAAATGTGATGTGCAGAATTCTGGGAAGCGTTTATCTGGCTCCTGGAAGTCACGGCGTTCACGCAGAACTGCTCAGCGATACTCCGTAAAGGATGCACGCAAATCTCAGCTTTCCACGTCAGATTCTGAAGCCAACTCGGACGATAAAACCACAAGCGCTGGGGGCAAGCATCGCAGATTCCACAGTTCGGCCATTCGTGTTAGTTGCCAGCTTCACCAATCCAACAATCCATCACAACCAGCATTGCAACATCCCACTCTCGATGCCATGAGCACCATTGAGCCATCCCAACCTCACATGAGACTCTTTGGATCTCACACACTGGATCCTAACATGCTAACAGACCCAACAACTCTCTCCATTTTCAACCGAATGGAGAACTCACCTTTTGACCTTTGCCATGTTCTGCTCTCCCTTCTGGAAAAGGTCTGCAAATTTGACATGACCATCAATCATAACCCGGGCTTGGCGGTCAGCGTTGTTCCCACGCTTACAGAGATACTCACAGAGTTTGGTGACTGCTGTTGTCCCGGTGGTGGAGGTGGAATCGATGAACTAGCTGGAGGCTGGACTGAGGAGCCAATTGCACTTGTTCAAAGGATGCTTTTACGCACCATTTTGCACTTGATGTTTGTCGATGTGGGTCAAAATGAGACCCTGCCTGATAATCTGCGTCGAAGCTTGACTGACCTCCTCAGAGCAACTTTAAAGATTCGCACCTGTTTGGAAAGGCAAGCCGACCCATTTGCTCCAAGGCCAAAGAAGACTCTGCAAGAGATACAAGAAGATTTTTCCTTTTCACGATTCCGTCATCGGGCCTTGCTACTGCCTGAACTCTTGGAGGGTGTCCTACAGCTACTCCTGGGTTGCTTGCAGGCCTCCGCGTCTAACCCTTTCTTTTTCAGTCAGTCTCTTGAATTGGTTCATGAATTTGTGCAACACCGTGGCTTGGAGCTCTTCGAGGCAACAGCTCTGCGCCTCGAGGCCTTAGCAGAAGCTCGAGATTCAGAAGTGGGCAATGAGGCATCGGAGCACCTGCGTTGTCTGATCGCCGATGTGCTTAAGATAATCAGTGCTGTCAAGAGAGCCAAGTCGGAGCAGCTACACCAGTCTGTTTGTGCACGCCGTCGACACCGTCGCTGCGAGTACTCCCATTTTTTGCACCACCATCGCGACCTCTCAGGACTGCCGGTATCCGCTTTCAAGCAGGCCGCACGACGTAATCCTTTTGAGGAGGACTCCGAGGGTCATGACGGAGAAGTGCGGTACCCGGAGCGCTGTTGTTGCCTTGCGGCTTGCGCCCACCAGTGTTTGCGTCTTTTTCAGCGCCTCTCGCCCTCAGGTCCTGCCGTGTTGCAGGTGCTGGCAGGAGTGCAAGCTGTTGGCATCTGTTGCTGCATGGATCCAAGGTCCGTAATAGGACCCATGCTCCGAGCATTTCAGGCTCCAGGACTGCGGAGCTACCAATCCCATGTTTTGAGTGTCCTTAGTAGACTTGTCTTGGAACAGCTTGGAGGTGGTCAGCCCTCTGAAAAGGCCAAGCTTGCCTCCTGCAACATCTGCACTTTGGATAGCAGCCAGTTACCAGGGCTTGATGAGACTCTACAGGGCTATGGGCCTAGGAAGGAATTGAACTTATCCACATCCCCATCTCCATCTTATCGTTTCCAAGGTATCCTGCCCAGTGGAGGAGCTGAAGACATGCTATGGAAGTGGGATGCTTTAGAAGCCTATCAGGAGCTTGTGTTTGGGGAGGACCGGCATTTGAGTCAACAGATTGCCAGTCATGTATGCCAGCTGACTTTGCGAGGCAATGCTGTAGTGCAGTGGCAACTCTACACTCATATTTTTAACCCTGTGCTACAGCGGGGTGTGGAACTATCCCATCATGCCCAGCAACTTGGTGTGACAACTACTTGTAGCCAGGTCTGCAGTTACCATAGCCATTGCCTCCCGATTGAGGTACTGCTGGTTTATCTTCAGACTCTGCCTGCTCTGCTAAAATCAAGGTATGGCTGTATTTCCTCTATTTCTTTTTCTTCCTCTTAAGGTGATGATACACAAGGCAACTTGTTGAGCAATGTTGCCAGCAATGGGCCACCATGTGAGACACAGGGCCCACGACTGATCTAAAGTATCCAGATAGATATTTGTTGCCCATTCTCAATGAGAAAGTGCCCAAGCAACATTGCTCAAAAAAGTTGCCCTGTGAATCATCCCCTTTATTCACTGTTGTTTAGGTTCTTTACATTTAGTAGAGATGCACCGATTGCAATTTTCTTGGCTAATTCCGATTTCCTTTTTTTTTATGTGTGACCTGCTGATACCGATTTTTGCCGATTCCGATTTTCTTTCAAAGAACTATAATTGACAGCTTTTACAAACAAAATCTACTTTTCTGAAATGCAAGATTTTATTTTCATAAAAAAACAAGTAAAAAGACAAACAACAGCTGGATAGTCTTTATTGTAAAAAATTAAATACATATTAATGCTTACAATTAGTTACAAAAGTTATTCAGTCAAGAGCAGAGAGTGGTTTACTTTAACTGAAAACTTGCCAAGATGGGCATTTTGACATCATTTTGTGTGATAATTTGACCATTTTGTTACTGTTTAGCCATTGAAATCCGTTTTATTTTTTCCCAAATTCTGTTTTATTTCTTTCCAAATTCCGTTTTTTCCATTTGAATTTTTCTGGATTCCATTTTAATGATTTAATCAAAACAATGTCAAATTAATTGATTGAATAAAAAATAACTTAATTTATTAATTTGTTTGCTATGAATTTTTTTCTTTCCATAAATTCTGTGTTGTGTATTTTAGTTTTTCTGGTAATCAAATGAAGGCATAAAACATTCATTTATTTTTAATCATATGAAATTTAAATAAACCCTTTCATTTTTTCAGGGGCAAACAAAGTGCTGCACAACAGAGGTTTACTGTTAAAATGAAAGGAAGGAAAATTCTGTAATTAATTATTAACTTTATTTTTAAAGGAATATTGTATTGTTGTTATTATTAGTAGTAGTATTACATAAGACATACATTATACTGTACAATAGTACATAATACTAGTAATATATTTCTGTGACAAATTATACGTTATAGTTTTTCTGAAATTAAACGGTAAAATGCTCATATAGTGACTCTCAGAGCAGCTCTGGAGATGAAGTTCATCTCGTCACTGCAAACGCCACGCGTGCTTCAGTGTGTGTGTGTGTGTGTGTGTGTGTGTGTGTGTGTGTGTGTGTGTGTGTGTGTGTGTGTGTGTGTGTGTGTGTGTGTGTGTGTGTGTGTGTGTGTGTGTGTGAGAAATGAAACCGCGTGTCTGCGCCATTCATTCATTCATTTATTCATTCACACACACACAGAAACTCACAGAACATGTAGGATTCATATTCAAATAGACTTCTTGCTGTTTAATATTCACAGACACTAGTACTAGTAGGCATTACAAGCACTATTTAACTGGACAAAATGAGACGAGTGAGTGAAAGGAGGCATGTGTGTCACTTCGCCTTCAGAGAGAAGAGAGCGAGAATGCGCAGCTGACGTTATTGTCTGTGCCACTGGCTACAAAACAGACCGGTCACCGATCCGGGCTGATCATGCGGAAAATTGTCCAATTCCAATTCCTGGCCGATAGATCGGTGCATCTCTATAAATTAGCCTATAAAATAAACTGTGATTCCAATGTGTTACTGAATTTATAACTTCTGATGTTGTGTTCCAACTCAGCCGTGTGGTACGCGACCTGTTCCTGAGTTGTAACGGACTGAACCAGGTCACAGAGTTGATCTACTTGGACTGCACTCGTCCGTGGGTGCTAAAAGTGTTCGAGACGCTTATCTTGAGTGCGTGGCACCATCACACAGAATCTGCCGTGCATGAGCTAGAAAGAGCAGAAGCTCAGGAGAGGGAAGCTGTCCTGGGACTTTTCGAGGAGCTGAGTTCACGTGGAGCTGGTGACGGCCCCCAGAGCCTCACTAAGTTTTACGAAGGCTTGAAAGAGGCATGCCCTCACCCAAAGGGCAAAAGTGGATTTTCTACAGTAGGACATAACCGAGGTGAGGCACATTTGAACACGATCAACCTTTTTCTGTGCGTCGCCTTCCTGTGCGTGAGCAAGGAGGCGGACTCTGACAGAGACTCTGCAAATGACTCTGAAGACACTTCAGGATACGATAGTACAGCTAGTGAACCATTGGGTGGGCGCCTACCTTGCCTTTCCCCAGACAATGTGGCTCTTCCCTCTAAAGAGCAGGTAAGAAGGGCTGCCGATGTTTGGTCAGTGTGCCGTTGGGTGTACATGGCCAGTCCAGTCTTCCAGAGGCAGTTCTTCAGACTGGGAGGCCTCGATGTCTGTTCACGTCTAATGACGATGGTCATCCAGAAACTCACGTCTAAAAACAAAGACTGCAAACTTAAGAAAAAGAGGGAGAGTAAAGGCAAAAGCAGCCCATCTAATGTAGACTCTCCCACTCAGGCTCTTACAGGGCAGTTTGACAATATACCGACAACTGCAGGCACAGCGGAAACTCAACAGCATGAACTAGGTGACACTCTCAGCCCGTCTCAGTTCGAAAGCAAGTTAAGTGACCCAATGCACAGGCTTGAAGAGGAATGGCCGCTCCAGAGTATCCGACTGCTGGAGGCTCTTTTGGCTATCTGCCTCCACAGTGCCAATTCAGCCCTACAGAGACTCGAACCAGACCTTTCCTTTCAGGTACAGTGGACATACATACTAGCTCTGTTTCAAACCCTAATGAGCTGACATAAGGGGCTATTCATGTTTTTATATTTTTTCTGAATTCTCGCATGCCTTGGCCTCGTATGATGTTTGCAATATGAACATGAATTATCCCGCGTCCAAAGAGCACAGAGATACAAACTTTGTACCCCGATAGCACTTTTGGCATCTTGTGTTTTCTAAAAAGTAATCGTTTAGGCTTAATAAGCATACAAATACAGGGCTCCAGACTAACATTTGAGAGCAGTGGCAACAGCGCCACTAAGTTTTACAGATGGTGGCGCAGGAGGAAAATTAATTGTTAATAAGTGCAGTTACTAGTATTATTACATGTTTGTATATTGGAAATTTAACAGTGAAGCACTGAACTTGAATTGATATGCAGATAAAATTGATGCCTTAAAATACAGGTACTGTCTATGTATGCAAACTAGGTTTTGGGACAGAGCTATTTATTGACATTTTGAAGTCTGTGACCCTGTCTTAGTCTCTGTGTGTGTGATTTTTCCATGCTCTATCCCATAGCTGCAGTCCGTGGATGAAACCCTGTGTGAGGTCAGGGATCAGCTCTCTCGATCTGGAGTGGTGAACTCTGAACTGGCTGTTCCTCTGTTTGATTCCTTACTACGTGTGGCACTGGCTGAGATGTTCTGCAGTCCAGATGTCATCGAGGAGAAACCTGACAAGGTAATTTGATTGCTTGTTTAATAAATCTGTATTGTCCCTGAAGGGCACATGTGTTCCAGTGCTGTACAGACTCAGGTTTGAGTCTGGCCTTCATCACATTGCCCAATTGTCCTTTCAGGGGTCATACATTTTTTTTTAAATGTTATGATGTTTCCTGTGGTGCACTATTAGTATGATTTTTACATCGAATCAATTCAATTAGAAATAGAAATAAAAGGCATTTTTCCTACCCTGATTAGAACGCTCTGTTTGAAGGGGCGTGTCTGCTGTGAGATTGTAAACGCCCCCACTGCTGTGATTGGCCAACATCTTTGCATATGAAATATATATTACATGCAGACTCTCTTGAAACGTTTTACTATGTTTTCACTAGGGCTGGGTAAAAAATATTGATTTCTCGATTTTAATCGATTCTCATCTTTACGAACCGATATCGATTCTTAAATCCCAAGAATCGATTACTCATCCTGTTTTCAGTTGATAAATGAATGGACGGAACATTGTAGCACGCCTCCCATCCAATAAATCCCAATCATTTTTGTGCTTTGTTACTATTCATATGAAACAAAGTCTCAGATTTCAAATTACGTCCATTTTATTACAAATTACTTTTGGTGCTGTGGCGTGAGATCGCTCTGGCACAGCTCAGCTCAAGAGAGGATGAACTGATCTTCTCTTCCGCCTTAATACCAGTTACAGCGCGAAATAAACATGAATGAGCATCTGAAAGTGTGTTAAAAGATAAAGTACAACTTACAGAAATCAGTATCATGTCACATGGAATCGCTCAATCAGTGTTTCAACCGTGGAAAGGCGTCAGTAAAACAGCTTGTAAACAATGTCACGTCACATTTACCTCAGAAAAACCATATCCAGTGTCCATAAACTCGGTAGTGAGCTAGAAAAATGAACTCTAGAGTGGAGCATTTTGCTAAATATATGCACCATATTACCTATTCATTATAATTTTTAATGTTCTTCAATATTTAATGCATGTTTGAATACGTTTTTATGACAGCCACCATTTAAATGTTTATATTTCATATAACTTTATTATTATAAAAAAACATAATTGAGTGTAATTTAAGTTTGTGTTTGTATACAAATCAGTTAATTTTTACCTTCAATATTATAGTAGGTTAGAACTGACTCCCATAGTTTACAGCATTAGTTCAGAGATTTTGTTTTCCTTGAGAAAATGTGCCATGTATTGTACCTGATATATATCCACAATAATCAATATTGAATTGAATCGGAATCAAAATCTAATCGGATTGTGAAATGTGTGTCAATACCCAGCCCTAGTTTTTACTACTACAGCTGTAGAGATTAACTAATCATGAAAAGTGTTGATTATAGCATTATATTTAGATCAACTCCAGTCAAAAATAAGGTTGCAGTGATGAGCAATGTAGCCGATCACAGACATGTTGAGCGCATGAATGCAGGATCTCGTCATTGCAACTCGATTTCTTCACTCTCACGAATGCTTTCATCATAACTAACGGTGCAAACACAATGTAAATAAGAGATTTGTTGCTTATATTGACAGCTGTTTGATTGACAGCTCCAGCGATTGTAAAGGGAGTGTTCTTTGATCACTTTCTATATGTAATTAGAAATAACAGATTATTTTCACCCTACTATAATAAACAATGTGAAGTTGAGCAGTTAGTCACTGGTTTGGTTTGATTTACTGACACATAGACAAAGAACATCTGACTGTACATGAATCAGGTCAAAAATCACTGATCTCAGATCAGGCATTAGAATTAACGCGATTATTACATGTTGTGGCATTAATGTCGAGTCCATATCGTAAAAGTCGAAATTGCGACTGATTAACCAAAGAAATGTAGCAAATACAAATAAATAATGCTCAACTGAGACATTCACATTGTTGAAAATAAATAAGCACATTCCTAACATTAGGATCCTTTGGAAGGTAATGTTATTTTTAGTCTGTTCGTCTATCCTTGTCATCTCACTAACACTCCAGTGGGCGGGGCCAAAGTTGCAATGATAAAGTAGGCGTTGATTTTCTTCTGCAGAGGTGGTCTTTCGTCGCACTAGTATGTCAAAATGTGACAAAATCCGAAACGAGTCAACTTCAGAGCTTGGTTTCAATAAAAGCTGTTTTTGTACTAACGAGAAAGGATGTTTATATAGTAGATGAATTAGATTTCTTATTTCATGACCTTATTTGTACGTCTTTAAAAACGATTCGTGTTTTGTAAGACTCAAGATAATATAATTCCTCTTAATAAATCCTCTCTTAAAAAGGGATTTTCTTCTCAACAGTTTTGTCTGTAGTGGAACACACATCACTGGGTAATTCCCAAATAAAACTTTATCCTTTGGACTTCACTAAGATTTGTTTTGGCAAACATGAACTGATAAGGAGCCTTTTTGTGTGATTGAGCACCGTGTGCACATGAGGGCTATGTTTTATGTGGAAACGGTCAGCTGATGTGGTCCTGTGACCAAAATCATATTTTCTTTCTTTTTTTCAAACCAGCTTTCTGAAATCACAAACTTTGTCTCTCTAACAAACACAACACCAGGAAGCAATGTTATGAGGATTGTTTACTTTATTACTTTATTCTGAAAAGAGCTCATTTTCTAGAAGGTAAGAGTCTGCCTGATTCGCTTTAATCTGTTTCACTACTGTTTTTTAACTTCTGATATTTGAAGTTGCACTGCAGGGAAAGGAAAGCACTAAATGTCAGAAGTGACCTTTTCTTGCTAACTTTGATGTTTAAACACACAGTACTTTTATTTGTTTATTTATTTACCAACTAGATAGTGGCCTTCTAATTGCCTAAAGTTTTTTATCAGTTACCGAATGTTAAAGTTTAAAAGAAAAACTGCAGGTATTAGGATGACACGTGCTAGGTATCATTTGAGATTTAGTGTTTTGAACAGATTTGCATATGTTTCACTACCACTTCAAAAACACAAATTGACTCGTTCTTTGGTCAAAAATCGTCTTCAGTTCTGCTGTCATCAATTTTACACAGTGCAAAGGTTTTGAATGTCCACACAAAACAATCACCTGTAATGTCACATATATTTGGTTACCTACTGTACTTGGTTCCTAAATTTGTCGCCACCTATTGATTAAAAAATATATATAATTGTTTTAATAATAATTATATAATTATTAATGATATGATTATATATAATTTTAAATGTAATTATTACATATTTAATTTATTTTGAAATATTTTATAATCAAGTTTAATCTGTTTTATTTTAATTGTTTCTATTTTAGATTTATAAAATTTTTATATTATTATTCATCCCTCTATTTTGTAATAATAATAAAACATATATTTTAATAATTATATTAACATATTTTTATATTTTATATTATAATTAAGTTTCATTTATTTTATTATTATTTCTTTTTCTATGTATATTATTTTGTATTATCCTTTCCTCCATCTAGTAATTACAGTAATAATAATAATAGTATACATTTTAATAATCATTAATACAATGTTAGTAATTTCTTACATATTGAATTTATTTTTTTATATTTTATTATATAATTGTTTAATCTGTTTTAATTTATTTTTTCATAATTGATTTATATTTATACTATTTTTATATTATTACCCATCCCTTCATTTTGAAATAATAAAATGTTTTAATAATTATATTAACATTTTTATATTATAATTAAGTTTAATCTATTTTATTATTATTTCTTATTTTCTATTATTATCCTTCTCTCCATGTAGTAATTACAGTAATAATAATAAAGTATACATTTTAATAATCATTAATAAAATGTTAGTAATTATTTTATTATATTATATAATCATATTTAATCTGTTTTATATATTTATTGTTTCTTAATTAATTTGGATTTTTACTATTTGTAAAATATCTCCATTTTGTAATAAAATATATATTTTAATAATTATATTAACATATTTTTATATTTTATAATTAAGTTTAATCTATTTTATTATCATTACTTCTTATTTTTTATTTATATTATGTTATATTATTATCCTTCCCTCATCTAGTTATTACAGTAATAATAATAATAATAATTATAAAGTATACATTTTAATACTTAAAAGGATAATAATAATACTTAAATTAAATGTTAATAATTATGACATATTCTATTTATTTTTTAATATTTTATTATATAATCATGTTTTATTTTTATTGTTTCTTGATTTTTTTTTATATCTATATAAGTTTTATATTATCATCGTTCCCTTTATTTTGTAATAATAATAATAATAATAAAACATATATTTTAATAATTATATACATTTTTATATTAATCTATTTTATTATAATTTTTTGTTATATTCTATATTATTATTATCCTTCTCTCCATCTAGTAATTACAGTAATAATAATAAAGTATACATTTTAATAATCATATTAATAAATAATTAGTAATTATTACATATTGAATTTATTTTTTATTATGTAATTGTTTAATCTGTTTTATTTTAATTGTTTCTTAATTTATATTTATACTATTTTTATATTATTATTATTATCCATCCCTCCATTTTGTAATAATAATAATAAAATATATATTTTAATAATTATATTAACATATTTGTATATTTTATTATTATTTCTTATTTTTATATTATTATCCTTCCCTCCATCTAGTAATTACAATAATATTAATAAAGTATTTTAATAATCATATGAATATATTTGAGTTATTTCTTAAAGTATATTATTCTTATACTATAGTCCATCCCTCAGTCTAGTAATGCTCTTTCCCTCCCTCCCGGTGCAGAAGCCTCCGGTCAGCAGCGAGGCTGCGCCTCCAACGGGAGATCTGTCTGAGGAGGCGGATGAAGCTCAGGTGAGCGGCGCTCCACCCTTGGGAGAAGAGGAAGGCTATGACGCAGACAGTGAAAGTAACCCTGAAGACTCCACCCGTCAGGAGGAAGGTAGGACCGCCCCCTTCATACTTACATGAGTGTCTGCACAGTGCCAAACTGTGTTTGACTGTAAAATGTAAATGAGCTAGAGAGGAGTGTGTGTATATTATCTAAAGCCAAAAGTATCTTGCATGTAGTTGTATTGGCTTTAAAGGCTTGTTACTTTAAAGTGAACATAATTATCATTGCCGTTAGCATGGCTGAGAAGTCCATAGTCACTGATAGCAGGAGGAATTTCTTTGCGAATGCTCTGGAATGCATAAGCCGGTCTCAGCCGGTCAGCATCAGGTAGGCTGAGTGAACGTCTGGTCAAGCGGGATGTGATCCTGTTCCCCAGTCACATGTGGTGTTGCTGGCTCTCTCGCCCTGATAATGGTGTCATTGTTTCCTTCGGCTGTGATGTAAGTCCGCCGCGTTCAGCTGTGTCTTGTGACTGCAGCGTTTGACCTATCTTGCATGATTTAGTAAGTTCACTCACCTTCCCATCAGCCTGTAGTTGATCTAATTCATGAAGAAGAGAATGGAAGGCAAAGCTTGAACTGTGTGAGTTTGAGACTGCTCATGGTGTGTGTGTGTGTGTGTGTGTGTGTGAGACAGGGGAAGTGAACTGAATGTGGTGTAGGTAGTTGAGTTCGGTTTCAGCGTCTCATAAATCTATTCTGTTAAGAAAGACCTCTTTTAGACATCCATCCACTGTTCTATTGATCGCTCCATCCATCATTCTATAGTTCTATGGTTCTATCTATCTATCTATTGTTCTATCTTTGTTCTATCGTTCTATCTATCATTCTATCTATCATTCTATCTCTATCTATCGTTCTATCTATCGTTCTATCTATCATTCTGTCTCTATCTATCGTTCTATCATTCTATCTCTATCTATCGTTCTATCTATCATTCTGTCTCTATCTATCGTTCTATCATTCTATCTCTATCATTCTATCTATCGTTCTATCTATCATTCTATCTATCATTCTATCTCTATCTATCGTTCTATCTATCATTCTGTCTCTATCTATCGTTCTATCATTCTATCTCTATCATTCTATCTATCGTTCTATCTATCATTCTATCTATCATTCTATCTCTATCTATCGTTCTATCTATCGTTCTATCTATCATTCTGTCTCTATCTATCGTTCTATCATTCTATCTCTATCTATCGTTCTATCTATCATTCTATCTAACGTTCTATCTATCATTCTATCTATCTATCGTTCTATCTATCATTCTATCTTTTATTCTATCTCTATCTATTGTTCTATCTATCATTCTATCTCTATCTATCGTTCTATCTATCATTCTATCTCTATCTATCATTCTATCTCTATCTATCTTTTATTCTATCTCTATCTATTGTTCTATCTTTTATTCTATCTCTATCTATCGTTCTATCTATCATTCTACCTCTATCTATTGTTCTATCTATCATTCTATCTATCGTTCTATCATTCTATCTCTGTCTATCATTCTATCTATCGTTCTATCATTCTATCTCTATCATTCTCTCTATCTATCGTTCTATCTTTTATTCTATCTCTATCTATTGTTCTCTCTATCGTTCTATCTATCATTCTATCTCTATCTATTGTTCTATCTATCATTCTATCTATCGTTCTATCATTCTATCTCTGTCTATCATTCTATCTATCGTTCTATCATTCTATCTCTATCATTCTCTCTATCTATCGTTCTATCTTTTATTCTATCTCTATCTATTGTTCTATCTATTGTTCTCTCTATCGTTCTATCTATCATTCTATCTCTATCTATCATTCTATCTCTATCATTCTGTCGCTATCTATTGTTCTGTCTATCGTTCTATCTATCATTCTGTCTATATCGTTTTATCTATCATTCTTTCGTTCTAACTATCTATGTCCATCTGTCAATCTTTCTGTTTATTCTATCAATCATTCTATCATTTTTCTATCTATCGTTCTTTCTGTCTGTCTGTCTATATATCTGTCTATGTATGTGTGTGAGAATGTCTGTGAGGGAGTGCTCTGTGTGTGTGTGTGTGTGTGTTCGAGGCAGAACTTCATTAATAAAGAGCACCCAGAGCGTGCGTAGGAGCTGCAGGGTAGTTCACAGCTAAATCATGCGGGTTCTCCGGTGCGTGGCACCTCCATCAGCGTAATTCATCTTCACTGGGCTAGAGCCGCGAGCTGCCGCCGGTACATACAGCACTTGTGCTTCAGCCCTTCTGTTTGCACCACCAATTATTCTTTTATTATCACTGCGTTGTTTGTAATCAGTGTTCTGTCTTTGCTTGCTGTGACAGGGGTAAAGGTGGAGGCTGGAGTCTTGTTGGGGGAATGTGCGTTGGGAATGGCGGGAGTGCCTCAGGGCTCCGTCCGCGGCCGTCTGCTGTTCCCGGAGATCTGCCTGATGGAGCTGCAGCTGTTAGCCAGTGGCTCTCCAGACCTGGAGGTTTTGGGCCACGTGTTGCAGAGCCTGTTAGGAGCCGTGAAAGGCCACCACAGCAATGCAGCGCTGCTCTACCAGCAGGTCAGACTTTTATCTGATGCCAGACTGATTTATTTATGTGTGCGAGATATTGATGTTACACAGTGACAGATCTTATTCCAGAAGACCTTCTGCTTTTGTCTATGTAACTTACCTTTGGTTGGTAGAAAGTTTTTGTTCTAAGTAACTAGTTGAAAGAGTATACTTGAAACCAAAGACAACACCTACGAAGCTAGGTAGCAGGAACAAGTTGACCTTTTACAAACCTTTTAGCAAATGGAGATTGGAAACGAGCTTTGCAGCGGCATTTTTGACAGATCTTTAGGATTGGAGAAATCTTTACAGGATTTATTGATTTATTTTCACTTTATCCCATTGTCAATAATGATTTTTGAAACTCACTGTCAAAATATTGATATGTATGAATAGCTAAATTAAATAATCTTTACTGTGTTTATGAAGAAATGTGATCCATCATGTTCTTTTTCTCTCGTCAGGGTGGTGTGAAAGCCATTCTCACTGGATTTCAGAACATTCTCAGCCAATCAGATGATTCCTATAAAGGTGTATACTTCTTTCAGTCTTCAACTGTGTATTTCTCACAATTCCCATTTTTGAGGTCATTTTTTAAATTTCATATTTTTGAGTTTAATCATAATTCTCATTATTCTCGAAGTGGGTTTGTCATTACTAAAATACATTGTATCCATGATGATGTTCATTAAAAATTAATCATAATCACCATTAATGAAAAGCAGCACAACAAATACGAAATTATATATATATATAATTTATAGAAAAACAAACAAACAAAAAAAAGAATGAACATTTTTGGCCAGGCTGTCATTCAAAGAAATTATGAACACAATGAACCAATGATATATTAATAACTGATTATGTTGTAGTCAATATTTGCTATATCCTGTCAGCTTTTTTCTATGCATTTTTTTTTGCAAAGTAAAATAAAACCTGTAGCTGTAGACTGCTTTTTTGCCAAATAAATAAATAAATGATTAATAGTTTAATCATAACTCTCATTATTCCTGTTATTCTTGTAATGTGTTTGACATTACTAAAATAAATTTTATCAATGATGATGTTCATTAATGTTCATTAAAAATTCATCATAATCACCATTAATGAAGCACAACAAATACTAAATGATATATAAATAATTTACAAAAAAAACTATATATATATATATATATATATATATATATATATATATATATATATGCAAATCAATTAATCGCATCTAACATAAAAGTTTGTGTATGTGTGTGTGTGTGTGTATATATAACATTTTGTAAGCATATTGCGTAGTTGTGCTTGGAGAAATAGTTTTATTTGTGGTGATAACGCCATGAAACATGCCAAATTGTGCAGACATAATTTTTGGCCAGGCTGTCATACAAAGAAATTATGAACTGTAGGTTTTTTTTTTTTTTGCCAAATAATTTTGTCAGTTAAATACCTTAGTATTAGTACCCTAATTAGTGTTTTGTTCTTACCACATATTTAAATGATATAAAATATTTTGCTCATATTTTGGTTTAAGCAAACAAACATCCCCTCTGTACATCACTACTGTATGACCTGGGCATGTTCTTAATAGGTTTTTGTTAGATTCATATTTGATAGTAATCATGCTAATCTGAAACATTATTATAATTGCTCTATGGCCTGTTTTTCCTTTCAGAGTGCCAGACAATACTGATGGAGCTGCTGGTTGCCATGGTGAGTGACCGTATCACGGCGGAGGAACTCGCCCTGTTGACCCACCTCTTCCTGGAGAAGACTCCGCCCACTGTAAGTGCAACCTCTAAGCATTTAAATGAGGCCATACACAACTCTGTATCATTTTCCACAGAAAAGGAAAAGCTTTGAAACTACACAATGCAAATGTGATCAGTGTGTTCAAGCATCCTGTAAACAGATTTATTTTTAACACAGAAAGGGGACATGCTGATGCAGAATACGCTTTTAGCGATGCCAAACTTTGAATCAGCCACTCTGTTAATTATCTTGCTCTTTATTCACACTTTTTGTTTTGTCCCTTTTTTTGTGATTGCCAGTCCTGTACATCTGAGCACGTCTTCCTATTGCCTCACAACCCCACTGTACTATTTTATGTGGTTTCCACATACTGTAGGTTAAAGATGCAGAACACATTGTGTCCTAAGGATGTGCAAAACTAAATATTTTCAAAATCGACTAGTCAGTGGGTTGTCAGACGGACGAATGACTAGTTATAATGAAGCCTTGTATAATTTGCTGTCAAGTGCTGCGTCTGCACTGTGAGCGATGCAGTATTGTACGCTTGAAGTGTAAATATCATTGACTGTTATTGGAGCATCCTGCTTTTGTTGTTTAGACAGTTGTTAATGTTGGACGATTAGCACGCTGTCAGCATGCTAAAAACCCTGAGAAGTTGCATCTCTAAACGTTGTTAAAATCAGGCAAAAAAAATCTAGATATAAAGCTCTAGAAAAGTGGTTCCAATAATCACCTGGTGTCCCATACTCAGGATTTGTGCTCTGCATTTCACCCAGTGTTGGGTAAGTTACTCTAAAAAAGTAATGAATTACTAGTTACTAATTACATCTTCAATAGGGTAATTAGATAACTGTACAAATTACTCTCTCCAAAAAGTATTTAATTACCTATTACTAATTACTTTCTAAATCCCATATGAACCTCGACTAGTGATTCAAGGATAGACATTCCTTGAAATAAATAATATGTGACCCTGGACAACAAAATCAGTCACAAGTCACATGGGTATATTTGTGGCAATTAAATTATACATTTTTATTTTATGCCAAAAAAAGATCATGTTCCTTGAAGATATTTTGTACATTTCCTACCGTAAATATATCAAAAAAAATATTATTACTAGTAATATGCATTACTAAGGACTTCATTTGGACAACTTTAAAGACGATTTTCTCAATATTTAGATTTTTTTGCACCCTCAGATTACAGATTTTATTGTATCTCTGCCAAATATTGTCCTATCCTAACAATACATCAATGGAAAGCTTATTTATTCAGCTTTCAGATGATATATAAATCTCAATTTCAATTTTTTTTTGTGGTTCAGAGTCACATATAAAACTATATAAATTATTCTTATTAACTGACCAAAGTATTACAAATGTGAGAAGGATACATACAAACATGCATTTTAAAGTTAGACTTTACATTTTAATGTTAATTCCACTATTATATATTGTATTATATATAATTGTTCTACAGTCTCTACAAAGTATTTAGTTAAAGAACATCAGAAGTAACTGTAATTACATTTTTTACTTTTTCAAGGGGAAAGTAATTAAATTACAGTAACTAATTACTTAGTAACTAGTTACACCCAACACTGATTTCACCCATCCAAGTGCACACACACACACACACAGCAGTACTGAGTATTGAACACTAAGGTTGGGTACTGAACTCTGTACTTTTAAGGGCACCGACTGAATTACGTTGGTACTACAGAGTACTGATTCACATTAAATCAATCGGTGGCAAATTTCGGTACCTGAGAACACATCTGGTGATATAGACGAGTGTCTGTGAATATTAAACCGCAAAAAGACTATTTACATACGAATCCTGCGTGTCTCTGTGTGAATGAATGGCGCAGACACGCAGCTTCATTTACCACACACACTGAATCGTGCGTAGGGTTGCCACCTTCAGTGTGGCAAAATAAGGGACTCATTCACGACACCCAGACCCCCCCCACCCCCCAAAAACACAAAAAAGACAATTGCATCAAGGACACAAATTTAGTCATGAACTAATTATTTCAACAATGACAACTTGACAGCCAAACAATAAACCATAGGAAAACATGAGACCAAGTATGTGAACTTGCAACAGATATTATTTTACATTTGATTATTTTATTTATTTCTAAAGAACTCTATTTGGTGCACTTTAAAGGGATAGTTCACCCATACATTTATATTCTGTCATCATTTACTCACCCAAAACCTGTACGAGTTTCTTTGTTCTGCTGAACACAAAGGAAGATATTTTGAAGAAAGTTTGTACCCAGGCTGCTTTGGGGGCGCCATTGACTTCCATAGTAGGAATGAATCTTCCTATGTGTTCAACATAACAAAGAAACGTATACAGGTTTGGAACAACTTGAGGGTAAGTAAATGATGACAGAATCTTCATTTTTGGGTGGACTGTCCCTTTAAGCAGTCATTCTGAACCACCAATCACTTTTTTGACAATTCTGAAATGTTAAATTTTGATAATGAGAGTGGTAGAGAGCGCTGTTCATTCACACACCCTTCTACATTTCCTGCCTGTACTGAGACTCAAACCCACAACCTTCAGGTTATAAGTCCAACTCTCTAACCATTAGGCCACAGCTGCCCCAAAAACCCAAACATTTAACATAATTTTTTATTAATTTTATTAATTTTTATTAATTTACTTAAATTATGACTATATTCTAATGTAATTATTTGTCCCATTTTAAGTCAGACAGTGAGCCACTGAAATGCTTCTCTGCAAAGTGTGCAGTTCGCCAGAGGTTCATTATGAGTTACTGGACAGACCCATTGATACCTTTTTTCTATTCAACCCTATATCTGGAGATCCTCTTGCGTTCAAACGGTGGACGCGAGCTCAACATGTTTTTTTAAAAACGCGCAAGTTCTCGAGACTCCGTCGATATGGCTACGAAGCCGCTAAAACGCAATCACGCTTCTGTACTACTTATTGTGAAATTGATTTCTTTATATTTGCTATTAGTATTCTCCACACTGCAAAATCCTTATGTGGACCTATGTAAAATACACGTCCCGTATCAAATCAATATTTTGATTTTGCCTGTAAATACTGGACGATTCCGTATTTCACGAGACGGGTGGTAACCCTAATCGTGCGTGAAGCTCGCATGTTTTCAGTCTCACTACATGAGGACATGAACGCATGAACTTCATCTCCAGAGCCGCTCTGAGAGTCACTTCATCAGCATTTTACCATTTCATTTGAGAAAAACTACCTTCATATCATAAACGCACAGAAACTCAAAGCTCTTCACGGCAACCCGTCAAAATAAAAGTTCAGTTGACAAACTTGACAAATATATTACTGTTGTACAGTAGAATTGAAATACGTCTCAGTGTAATAATAATACTAACACTAATAATAATATATTATTATCAAAGCAAAACATTTTCTTGCATGTTTTAATTTTAACAGTATAAAGCTCAGTTGTTTGACAGTAAAGTTTAATTTAATATGATTAAATGACAAATTAATGTTTTATGTCTTCATCTGATTACCAGAAAATACACAAAACAGAATTTGTGGGGAGAAAACATTTTTATAGAATTTTTTTTTTTTTTTTTAATTATTAAAATTGTTGTTTTTATGAATTCAATTAAGTAGCTAGTAGCCTACTATTTACTGGTAAATATTACAGTATACAAACATCACAGACAATGGCATACAGCGACCAAGGCAGCTCTGGCATAATGTCAGTAACACTTCTATAAATGACTTACAGTTTCTTTACAGTTATTGAGGTAAACATCCCTAAAGTACCGGAAAAAGGAACCGCTGGGTACCGGCACTGAATTTCAGGTACCGGTTCAAATGTGAGCGGGACCCAACCCTATTGAACACACACCCGGAGCAGTGGGTAGCCATTTTTTTGCCTTGCTCAAGGACACCTCAGTTGTGGGTAATGAGAGTGGTAGAGAGCGCTGTTCATTCACACACCCTCCTACATTTCCTGCCTGTACTGAGACTCAAACCCGCAACCTTCAGGTTATAAGTCCAACTCTCTAACCATTAGGCCACAGCTGCCCCAAAAACCCAAACATTTAATTTTGTATTTTGTGTTACAGCTCAACTGCTGTATTTAGTCATTATATTTTCAGGCTCTTTTCTTGGCAGCTACTGTATGCCCTTCATGAAGTGCCGCTAATTGCCCTGTGAAATGTGCTTTTCCCACCACTGTGTTAATGAAGGTCCACAGGGAGTCTCTTCCTCAGGACTTATGACAGTCTTAGTTCACTCTTAATGTAACAGAGACGGGCACATCAGTGTGTTCATTTCATGAAAAATGTCAATGTGTCAGCATGGATTGTTTTGTGAATTTATTAGAAAATTGTTCAGATTACACTGAAATGATCAGGGCTTCTTGTTTTGATGTTGGGAACTTTCGGTAGGATGTGTGAGGTCATTTTACAGCTTAGTTCCCATGAATGGTGTGGATGGACTGGGAAGAGGTTTTTTTTTCAGGATTCTTGGATGAATCAAAAGTTTAAAAGAACAGCGTTTAACAGAAATCTTTATTTGCTTTCATCATCTGTAGGAGATCTTGTTGAGAGGTGTGCTCCAGATTGTGGAGGCTAACTCGGACACAGAGCCCCTCTACTTCATGTCCTTTCCCATGATCCCTGGCGCAGGGGTCCCTGGCGTGAGCTCCTCCCCTGGGATGAGGCCTCAGGGGGCGGTTGTGGGTAAGGGTGGAGTAAACGCTCTTTTGAGGGGTAAATTACCCCTAGGCCGTGGTGAAGCAGACATGAGCAGGCCTGGTCATCTGCACACGTCTCCCTGGCACACCGCACCCTTCCACCTGCCCTTAGTGGGACAGAACTGCTGGCCTCACATGGCCAATGGCTTCAGCGCCTCGCTGTGGGTACGAGCGGGAAAGGAGGAGGACGGCTTTTCTAAGAAGGGTAAGAAGATCATTCTAGATTCTTTTTTCCTTATTCAGTCACATGCAAAGCATGCTGGGAACTAGAAAGCCACTGCCTAATTTCCGAAGTTATCAAGACAATTTCATTAAATTACTACAACCTAATTAACGCAGAAGTTTGAGTTTAAATTGCAGACGATATTCAGTTGATGTAATGATCAACATTATGATGCCAACAGAACTCTACAAAACAATGCTTGCAACTTAAAAGGTTTAATTAAAACAATAAATTTGAATTTTTAACTTGCAACCATGCATTTATTTAAGTTGTGGTAACAGGTAATAGGTGTACTATAGTATTTATTCATATTTTGAATTATCTTTTATTTTTATAATTTCAGTTTTCATTTTAGTTTGTTTCAGTAATGTGCTTTTGTCATTTTTATTTTTTTCTGAGCATTAAAAGTTTTATTTTTATTTCAGTTTGAGTAGTTTTAGTACTTTTTAAATCTAAAATTTAAATACTTTAGTATTTCAGTGAAAGGTGACATCTGACTGTCCATGTTTATGTGCTATAATCGGGTCCCCGTGCATCTACAAACCCAGAGACTTATTTTACATCTTGTAAAAAATAATATGTCCCCTTTAATTGCCACGGCAATTTTTTTTTAATATAAGTTTGAGTTTTTCCATATAATATTTGTTTTGTTTTATTTCAGCTTTAATTCAATTACTGAAAATATTTTTAATATATTTTCAGTTTTCTTTTTAATTTAGTTTGTTTTATTAATGTTATGTGCTTTTGTAATTTTTATTAGTGTTTTATATTTGTATTTAATATTTAGTCATTTTAATACTTCAACTTAATTTTATTAATGCCATTATTTGCCAAAGCATTTTTTTTTTTAAATTACGTTTTTTTAATACATATGTTTGAGTTTATTTCAGTTTGAATTCAATTACTGAAAATATTTTTTAATAATTATAGTTTTAGTAATATTATGTGCTTTTGTCCTTTTTATTTGTTTTTTAAAATATATTTTGTAGGGTTTAAAGCATACCAGTACTACCCCGGTACCACTTAGTACTTAAAAAAAAAAAACAGTAGTTCCAATTGGGCCGAGAACCGCAAAATTGTACTGGTATTGGTACTGACTACTGACATTTTGGTACTGTGACAACCCTAATATTTTGTTAATTTAATGCCATTTAACTTTAGTACTTCAATTTCAGTTTATCAAAGGAAACTTTACAATGAACATGGCACTCTTTCAAAAATAAAAACTCAAAGTCAGGCCTGAGTTTGTTGTGTTGCTCTCCCTGAGGAAGGCACGGGCCGAAACGCTTTTAGATGTTTTGCATGTAGCTATCTGATAATGAAGGCTTTTTCATTTGAAAGAGTCCCATGGTCTTTTAACGTTTTCTTTGATGTACTATTAAAAACCCTAGACCATAGAGCGCCTTGACTTTACACTTTTCCCTAGGATGCACTCTCTTCTATTGGACTTTGTTTGAAGTTCAATTTCAGTTTGTTGCCATGACAACATTTTTTTAAGTTTAAGTTTTCCCAAGTATTTGTTTTATTTCATTTCAGCTGTAATTCTGTTACCGAAAATATTTTGTAATAATATACCTCCCCACTCCAAGAAGGCGTTTGATCAGTTTGTTGGGCTGTGTGTTCCAGAAGAGGAGGTGTCTCTGGCGGAGTCTCTCCACGGTCCCGCACATGTCACGGACCAGCAGGCAGACAGAGGCCTCCTCCATGTCCTCTCCATGGGCTCTAAAGCACTGATGCTTCAGGTGTGGGTGAACATCTCCACCGGAGCCTTTACCTTCAGGTGAGTGACAAAACAAAACATACATGACAAAAACTTTAAAGTTACACCATGTTTTTGTCCCTTCGAAAAGCCTCCTCAGAAGTGGGTGCCCGTGGTGTTTCTGGAGGGCAGTAAATCTTACACAATCCACTTCAAACCAGCATTCGGTTTCTCCATTCTGATATAATTCTTGTAATTTCAAGCGGTAGAGCATGGTGCTAGCAGCAATGGGAATGAATGAACCGATAAAATGTTTACTTTTAAAGGGGTCATAACACAGTCTCATGTTAATCTTGAGTATCTATAGAGTAGTGTTGATCCTTCAAGACAGATACGCTGTACTGATTAATTCTGAAAACAGCCGAGCTTGTGGAGGCGTGCAGTGGGCGGAGCTAAAGAGTCACGAACACACACACACACACACATACACAATACATCATGGCATTATCCCTGGATAACTTTCGTTTAAAACGTCATAACATTCACTGTTAAAAATTACAGTGTGAATGGACTAAATGCTAAACTAAACATTTTTTTTTTTGATCCAGACCAAAAGAACCAAGAGAACTGCATTACACCCTAAAGCCCACCTGGTATTAAGATGCGTTTTGGTCGATGGGATCACGAGTATATGAGGAAGACACATTCCTGCTTACACCTGGTGTTTTAATCCGTCTCTTTTGTCCACTTTTGACCACTTCTGTCCTGATTTCTTTGAGGGGAGGGACTATGGGCGGGTAAATGTGTGGGTTTTTTCAGATTTTTCAATCTAATGGATGAAATAAGCTCATGCAATGTACATGTGAACGCGCCGCGCCCAGAGACGACAGAAAAACATACAGAGAGCATCAGCTTTCGTTTCTGCTCTAACAGACACAAGACCAGCCGAACGCTGTGTGTGTTAGAAATCAGGAATGGTGAGAGAACATTGTGTTTGATTAGTGTTTCATCTTCAAACCAAACTTGGGTCTCCAGACGACAAACTTGAAATCCCATCTAGCTAGTGTGCGTTCCATAATCAGGGCTTGACATTAACGCTTGTTATGGACTTGGACGCTTGTACAAGTGGATTTTTTGAAGGGGCAAGTGAAAGAGTTTCCTGATTAAAACGTCAATAACAAAAAGTAACTAGGGAATCACCAAAATGCAAGAATGATTCTGCATTCATTTAGTGTAAGTGGCGATATTGACTGTTTTTGTTCTATTTTAGCAGCGAAAATAGTTCGCAACAGAACCATAACGCATCTCGCAGCAACAGTGTGTTACTGAATGATTCAGCGTTTTGAATGAATCGGTTGAATCAAAGATTCAATGACCTATTCGTAAACGACTGCCTCATTCTTGAATGAATCAGCCGTTTGAACGAATCGACTCAATGACTCACTCATTAAGACGGTCACCTGACGCCACCTACTGGCGGTTTAGTTTCATGTTTAAACATTCTTTTCAACATTCCAAAAAATACTTCTCATAACATTATTTAATGCAGTTGTAATTTTTCAGTGTAAATGATTTAATTTGACTGGTAACAGCCCTATAGTGTCTTATTCTAATTTTATTTATTGATCAAATTTAAGAATTTAAAATGAAAGCTGAAGCATAGCCTATATTTTATAAGATTAGGGAAAAAATGCCCTTTATAAAAGGTAAAAATATTACAAATATGCAGATTTAAATATGTCAAAGCTGATTGAATACTGGTGAGAATATTGCTTCAGAAAAAAAATCTGATTTTTTTCCGGACAAGCAAATTTTTTACTGTCCGATGACCGATCTACTTGTCCGAAGGACATGCATGTGAACAGGCGTAACGTTGAGCCCTGCATACGCGTTAAAACATGTCAGTAGGCGGAGAGTAGGGCGTCTATTGTGGCTGTTTGAACACTTGAGCGTTTACACTACGAAAGCAATCCGGTTGAATGAAGAAAGTGGTCGAAAGTGGACAAGCTCAAAACGTTTTAGACCCCGTTTACACCTGTATTTAGCGTCGCCTAAGAGTCATCAATGCTAAATTCCAAAAGTGATTGTTCATTTGTGAATTCAGGACCTGCATTGATCCCAACGATGAGATGAAGGCGGGTCTGCTCGCCCAGGCGGAGTCGGGAGACGGCGTGCTGACAGCTGGCAGGTGGCAACACTTGGCTCTCACGTACACACAGCAGCCCGAGGGCAAGAAGTGCGTTCGCGGTCAGCTGACCCTCTGGGTGTGCGGCATTAGGTGAGTCCGTGATTGCAATTGGTTGGTGGATGATTTAAAGGGATAGTTCAGACAAATATGACTTGCAGACTTTAGTTCTTATTCATTCAGATTTTAATCAACCCTTCCTGTGCCACATACAGGAAGTGTGACGTTGCGCTAGATTTCACTCTGCCCAGGAAGTCCAGTTTGTCATCGGACAGTAATAAGACCTACTGTATGCTTGGACACTGTCAGCACCCCTCAGAGGAGCAGTCCAGCCCAAGTGCATGCTGGGATATGGGCACGCTGATGCTCTTTAATGGTATTGAAACCAGTCCTTCTCCTTTCAAAAAGTGGTTCTATGTTGATTTTTTTTTATTTCTTGTTGTGGATTGTTTGGAATATTAACTAAAGGATTAACTATAACTAAAACTGTTAAAATCATTTTTGTTAACTGAAATAAAGCTGAGATAAAACTCAGATGTTAGAAATGTTGCCGTGGCAAGTTGAAGCACTAACATTGCTAACTGGAAATAAATATAAAAATAAAAATATTAATAATATTAATAAAAATGGCACAAGCACATTTACATTACATGGAAATATAAAAATAAAATGTAATTCAAAATAATAATAAAACTGACATTTTACAATAAATATCCATTTATTAACATTAGTTTGCATTTACTAGATTAATAAATGCTTGTAGAAGTATTCAGCATTAATTACTAATACATTTTTTAAATCAAATCTGTATCTGTTAACATTAGTTAATGCACTTTGAACTAACATGAATAAATTATGAACAATTGCAATTTTTATTCAAAGATTAATAAATGCTGCAATAAATGTATTGCTCATTGTTAGTTTGTGTTAGCTTGCATTAACAAATGTTACCATAAAAACTATAATAGTATATAAATGATAAAATAGTACTGTGAAAGATGGAAAAGATTATTCGTTTGCGCTTTGAAAGTCTGCGATGTTGTTGGTAACGCGGGATCTTCCTGCTGCTGGTAGTTTCCATGCGTGAGCCACACATTCTCCACATTCTCTCCACACAACAAGCTTTTTTAACAGAATAGCATTTCTGTTGCTACTAATAGGTCATGAATGGCTCCAGTCCAGCCGTTTGTGAAACGCTCTAATGTGAGATGCTCCACTCAGTGTTTGCCTTTAGGTCACCGCATGTGTTTTAAACACATCTATCTCTTATTTTACTTTCTTGTATCTTATAGTTGAGGCTTAGATTTGGCCGATAAAGCTTAAAATGTAACATGGTTCATTTTTTTTTATTTTGTGATATTCATATATTTTTTGAGTAACAGTTTACAATAAGGTCTCATTTGTTAACATTAGTTAATATATTAACTAACATGAGTAACAGTGAGCAATATATTACATTTTTTTATGTTTTATATTTTATGTTAGATAATAGAAATAGTTTGTTGTTTGCTCATGTTAGTTCACAGTGCATTGGCTAAAAATGTATTAGTTAATGTTGAAATTAATATTAACTAAGAATATTATGGTATGTATTTGCTCTAAAATGTAAAATACAGACAGTTAAAGTAATCCTGGCATGTTTTCATGGAATAACACATGGAAGAATATTTAATAATTTAGTTTATATGCACAAATATAACAATATACAGGAATAGACAGTTATATATGCCTGCCTACCTGTATATCTTTCTACCTAAATTGAAAATTCATGCTGGGAGTTTAGCAAAAAAAGAAGTAAACTGGTTATTGCTTGTTTTAGGCTCTAGAATTGACACTGCGGAGGCGTTTTACCTGTATGCCAGCGGTCCTGACCTCACCTCCATCATGCCCTGCAAGTACGGCAAGCCCCAGGGGACACTGTCCAAGTATGTGACACAGGAGGGTCTTGAGTGTGAGCAGATACGGGAACTCCTCATGAGGAATACCGACGTTGACATCACACCTCTTATTGTAAGCCTATGAATATAATTTGTCAAAATTTTTGCAAATGTCTCTGACAGCGGCTTGTTTATCTCCCTCAGCATTATTTGTCCATTTGTACATCATTTCCTATGCTTTTTCTGTGCAGTTTTACCCACTGACATCTTAATTACCAGTGATTTCACATGCTGTTCCAGGTGTTCACATGCTAATGCTTTACATGCACGCTAATTACTGCTATCAGAGAGTCATTTAAAACACAAACCTTCATTTCTCATGGAGGAATTAGCTCCTTTTTTTCAGATCGTCTCTGACAATATCTATTGCTAATATAAAGTATTGTACACATTTGTCTAATGAAACCTTTTAATAATATGTCCAAGTGATATATCACCTTAAAATCAAAAGAAAAACATTAAGGGCCCTATTTTGACGATCTGAGCACATGGTCTGAAGCTCATGGAGCAGGTGCACTGAGGGCGTGTCCGAATCCACTTTTTCTAGTTTAACGACGGGAAAAATGGTCGGTGCGCCAGGCGCATGGTCCAAAAGGGTTGTCCCTAGTCTCTTAATGAGTCATGGGTGTGTTTTGGGCGTAACGTGCAATAAACCAATCAGAGTCTCATCTCCCATTCCCTTTAAAAGCCATGCGCTCGCATTTACATGGCAGAATACAGACACCCTTAACCTGACTAGTCAGATTAAATACATGTGTGTATTGCCACAATTGGTTAAATAAGTAGCCAATTTAATTTGTCATTACTGCAAAAATGTAATTCTGATACATGCAATGACTATCCATTATGGCATTTTTATCTTTGTGTACACAATAATAACCTTTTACATTGTAATCCTTTTATTTTTAATATTTAAAAACATCTCAATTGTTTTCAAACTGAGCAAAAACATGCAATTTGGTGCAGATGCTGATATTTATATGGTCAAAAAGTGATGAAATTCGGACGTTTGTAATGTAAATAAATGAGATCTTTATAACAGTATAGTAGATACTTCCATAAAATGCATATAAATATCAATATCTGCCAATAATATGTCTAAGAAAGATGATATTAAAATGCTCAGTTTTATGATCAAAGCTCTGTAGTTTTAAAACATATAATGCAATGCAGTGATGATTGACAGATGAACAAATAAAACTTCCTCAAAAGCCTGATGATCATATTTCCGTATCAAATTTGATGCAGTGGGATTTAATAGGTTAATAGTATTTAAAAGGTTAATAATATTTTTCCATAAAGAAAATTAAGCATGTTTTAGGATAATAACATTTTTTTCACATTGTTATTTTTATGAAAATGTAATTTTAATTACTGTATTGCAAGCAAATCTCACTGCTGACAACTTCATGCTGCATTGAACTCTTTTATTTTTAAAAAGTGATAAAAAAAATAAAAAAAATACTGTTCTCCATGACGTCTTCAGTAACTTGAAATGTATAGATCTGCTTTTATCCCAACATGTGTGTGCATTTGTGTTTTCACAGGAGAGTTTGGCTGTAGTTTACGCCCCCAGCACGCCGTCTCTGTACACCATATATGAGCCAGTGATCCGTCTGAAGGGCCAGGCCAAGTCAGCGGTGGTTTCCCAGCGGCCCTTCAGTGCCAAAGAGGTCCAGAGCTCCATCCAGGAGCCTCCTTTTCTCAAGACCATGATGCCCTGCAAAGCTCTCGGCCTGCACAGCGCCCTGCACAAGATCGGTGGCATCGGCTCTTTTGTCTTCCTGTTTGCACGGGTGCGTGTTTGTTTGCGTATTTGTAACTAGTAGAGACCAGGAACGATTGGAATGAGTTCTTATGTCACTGCTCTTCTGTTTACTGCACACACACTGATTAGGTATTTTGACCAGATGTTTTGCGTTGATTCACAAAAACTCTTTTGCTCAACTGTTTGCTGTTGCTCTTTTTAATTGAAGCAATCCGTTTGAGAGGCTGAATATTAAGCCTCAAAGTTTATAGTGAAGGTATCTTCAGTGTTTCCCTCATATTCCAATGCACATTTTTTGCTGGTAATCTGATAATACACTGTTTCTTTCAGTCAGAGGGCAAAATTGGATTTTTGGTCGGCATGTTCTGGCCCAGGACGTTCTCTTGTACACTGTGTTCACATTATCCTTCAGACGTCTCTTGAATGTCACCTCAAAGCCTCGCTTTGTATCTCTTTCATTCTCATTTTTTATGTCTCTCAGTTACTAGCAGTGATGGCAAAAATGCTAACAAAGAAGCAAATAGTACTATTTTTACTTAAAAAAATCTTACTTACCACAAACTTTTGAACAGTATTGTATGTTAAAGGCATTAAGTGCCAGATTTACTAAACAGGGCAAATTAGCGTGAGAGCGCAATTCCATAAAAGCGCCGATGTGAGTGCACGATCTACTGACGACGCACAAATTAATGAACACAAACACAGCCGGATCATTTCCATAATAACCAACACAATCTACAAGTTAGCATCAGGTTTAAGACGTGCATTTTTTGGGCGGTAAATAATGGCACAAACACCAGTAAATTGACGTGCACAAACCTTAGTAGATCACCTTGAGTGATTCATTTAAATACTCTCCTCCCATAAATACTGCGTCTGTAAGGGAAACTCCTACAAATACATATGCAATAAGGTCAGCCGCAAAAATAACCCTATCCACGCCTTTTCAACGCTAACTTATCACTGCGTGTCTTTAGTAAATCCTGACAGTCGTCTATTAACGCCAAAAGAGTGTTCGTGCTGGAGCAAGCTGTTAGTAAATCTGGCCCTAATACTTGTATTCAGCAACGATGCATTAAATTGATCAAATTTATAGACATTTATAATGTTACAAAAGTATTTATTTCAAATAAATGCTGTTCTTTTGAACATTCTAATCATCAAAGAATCCTTAGAAATAAAATGCATCACAGTTTCCACAAAAAATATGAACAGTTTTCAACATTGATAATAATCATAAATGTTTCTTGAGCATCAAATCCTCATATCAGAATGATTTGTGAAGGATCATGTGACTCTGAAGACTGGAGTAATGATGATAAATTCAGCTTTGATCACAGGAATAAATTACACTTTACTATATATTCACATAGAGAACAGATGATTTAAATTGTAATAATAATGTAATTGTATATTAACTTAATACATTAAAACCACTGGGATTTGCAATGCATTGCGATTTTTATATATATATTTGCAAAATCTCTGCAGATATATGGTGTTTATTCCCTAATTGTGAGGAAGAACGTTTTAATGTTGATCAACAACACCCGATGGATGAACCATGCTTAATGAGACCAAAATAAAAATAACTGAGGAGCAGTGCTAATTAAAATAGCAACAGATGCTCAATCTTGGAATGATGCCAAATAACTGATATTAATTAAAGAGTTTAGTGCAGATGGATCTAGTTTATTTTGGAGCAGGCATCACTAATAATCATCTCGTTCGCTCAGGCTTCCTCTGTTCTGTGTGTTTTAACACTGTGAGAATGTCAACATGAAAACACATCACTTTATTTATATGAAGTGTTTCATGCATACAGAGATTTTATCACCAGGAACACCTGAATGAATCACATTGCATTCATGTTGCCTCTCTTTCTCTGTCTGTTCTCAATGGTTCTTGTACTGTAGGTGGTGGAGTTGAGCGACTGTGAGAAAACTCAAGCTCTGGCGCTGCAGCTTCTTCTGTCTCTGGTTAAAAACAATCAGCATCGCACCCATGAGATGGAGTGTTACCATGGTTATTCCATGATTCACCAGGTTCTCATCAAGAACAAGTGCATTGTGGGATACCACATTCTGAAGGTGAGTTTTAGTTTTTCAGATAGATAATGAGTAAAAAAATCTCTCTCTCTATAATGATCAATTAGAGCTGGGTGACGCAATCACAATATTTTCATAATTAAATTGCTGTTCATATAAAATTAAGCAGACCAAATAAATTCTTATTTGCTCAAAGAGTTTCCTAAAGATGACTGTTAGTTAAAAATAATGGTTCCTCTAATTGAAAAAGAAATCAAATATCAAGATGCATATTAAATATAATAAAAAGCCTGAACAATATCAAGGTATAGTTTAATTATAGAGTGATGACGTATTATTTCAGGGCATCCCGTAAGTTTGCATCACCCTGGTTCCCTCGATAAAAAAAACCTAAAAAAATCCTATTGGCTTTGGATTATTGCAGAAAATAATCTCTGTGGCCAACAAAAGTTTATGATTCTTACACATTTTGTTTGTAATCTTGAACTTTTATGAATTATAAAGTCTAACATTATGACTTCAGCATCACAAGCATTAAGCTTTGTCAACTTTTTTAGTCTTTATTTAAAGAACAATTTCCCTGAAAGTTTGTGTGACAGCGGGTGTGCTAGTGCGTGCCAGGGCCAGTCGCGTTTCCACTGTCGCTTCCGGGGCTTGATCAGGCCTCGTCGAGGCTTCCTCTGGGACAACGGCCAGGTTTTTTTGGCCCGCCGAATACCTTGAGCGGGCCAGCTCGGGCTAGAGGAGTGGTTCCGAACAGAGGCGGAGTTTATCTGAGTCTGGAGACGGCAGCGCCGCGGGCGTGGATGATTTCATACATCAGCATTAAAGACTTTTACAATCATTTCAGCTCAAAACTCACTTTCAGACAGCAGCGAGTGTTTGAAATAACTTCTGTCTGTGATCCGATGTGGATTCTGATCACCGTATAAGACAGAAATATTTATATTTGATGCATAAGACTATGCCATTACTATAGTAAACATGGTAAATACGATCGCTTGAAGAAATCAGACCAATCATATAGGCTGTCACAATCGTGTGTTTATTTCATCTGTCAGTATGTCTCGTCTCTTTATACCGGACTGTCTGATATCCATATTTAGCTCTGCATGTCATAAAATGACTGAAAATACAGTTTAACTGTTTGAGACTGTCACTGGAGAGAGAGCTAAAGCTCCTCAGGTCGTATTTTTGGTGGAAAATGTTTAGAAATGATCGTTCTTTCTAAATGTGATGTAGCCTAATAGGTTACTGTCATATGACTACAAATAAACAGAAACAAACGCGACTGAATAAGTGCGTCTGTCCACTTTCTTGTGTGAAATAACGGTGAATACCACTTTATTTCTGAGGGACTAATGTGTAATCTTGACACAGATTAATGCATTATGATCAATGTATCACTTATTATTGTAAAACTGTGGTAAAACATCGATGCTTGGGTTTAATCTTTAATTAAACTACATGTTCATGTTGGTTTCCAGTGATTTCTTTGTGAGTAGTTTTCTGATAAAACTTCCATTAGTTGTTGAAATGATGGACTGCATGGTAAATGGTAAATGGACTGCATTTATATAGCGCTTTCAACAGACCCATGGCCACCAAAGCACTTTACATATTGCCTCACATTCACTCATTCATTCACTCATTCATACACCGATGGCGGTGTCCGCCATGCAAGGCGCCATCCAGCTCGTCGGGAGCAGCTGGGGTTAGGTGTCTTGCTCATGGACACCTCGACACTTGGTCAACCTTCCGGTTTGTAGACAACCCACATGAACCACTGAGCTACTGCCGCCCCTATGGGTGTGTGTGACGTCCAGAGAGGCGTTACAGGCGGGTTTGAGTGAAGCGCTGCGGAGCTTCTGGCCCAACGGTGGAAGCACAGTGTGGTTTTGGGCTCGGTCTACAGGTCCGAGGATATTAGCACAGCTTGGCCCGTTGAAAGACCTGGCTCACACTGGCCCGACAGTGGAAAAGCGGCTAATGAGGCTGTGAAAGCAACTAGCGAGTTTACTTGACGTTTAATATCCCCGAAAACCTCTGTAGTCCCATTTAGTCACTTGTTTGCCTTTTTCAAGACAAGTAAAAGCTGTAAATAAAATCACAATGAAGTATTACTTTTATGTTGTAGAATAAAACTTGAACATTTCTTATTTCAGGCATTTATTCAAAAACCTTTCATGTTTCGGTCAAAAATACATCATCACTGCTGCACTTTATATCGCCTGGCTCACCAATCTATAAACAGCAGTGCCACATTACTGTCGTGCTGAACAGCGCACCCTGCTGGTTTTCACTGTTAATGCAGACTGACAGACCCTCTCTCAGTATATTCTTGTTTTCCTCTCAAAATCCTTTTGATTTTGCAAATGTCTGTGTGCATGTGGTGTGATAGACATTGTTGGACGGCTGCTGTAGCGGGTCAATCCTGACCATTGGAGAAGACGGCCAGTTTCATCTGAATGCTGAATCCACTGTGGTGGTGCAAGATCTCAGACTGCTTTCTGAAATACTGCTGGACTGGAAGATATGGGCCAAAGCTCAGGTTCACACTTACATCTAAATGAGAACATACCACAGAGTTTGTCTGTTTATATAGAGCTAATTATAATGGCTGTATGTGTGTGTGTGTCTGATAGTGTGGCGTGTGGGAGACGCTGTTGGCCGCTTTAGAGATCCTCATCCGAGTGCGTCATCCTCAGCAGATGTTCAACATTCGACAGCTTCTAAAGGCCCAGGTGGTTCATCGCTTCCTGCTCGCCTGCCAGGTGCTTCAGGTGAGAGGTTTACAACATGGACAGACACGTGAGGTTAATGGAGGTCAAGTAGGTTTAGATTGTAGTCTTTAAATTGTGGTCATGAGGCTTGCTTTCTGACGGCTGTCTATGAGAATCAACTAGTGATGCACTGAAATTTCGGCATCTTAAAATATTCGGTCGAAAATTAAATTTCCATTTTGGCAAACAATATAACGTTTTGACACTCTTTAACGTGGTGAGAGAACAACCATCTCTTTTTGTTTACTACTAGTTATAGCATGAAATAAACATTATTTAGCATCAGAGGTGTGTTTAAATAAACAGTATGACCTACTAAAAATGTAGGGGTGTGAATCGTCACTGGTCTTATGATTCAGTTCGATTACGATTATCATGTCAGCGATTCAATATCACGATGCGTTGCATCCTCAATTTTCAGTATTACTGCATGTGCCTACATTTTTGTCATTGAATACAAGCAGTCAGATATATGAACTCCCTTTTATTTTATCTGCTCCAAGTACACTTCCTGAATGTAGCAAACATCAAACACAACTTCAGCCTGAAATCAGCAGACGACAGGAGCATTTACAACTAATAAACACTTGTACACTAGCGCATGAAACTGTCAAGTAGTGTACTTAAGTTACAATAACGCTCGCACACACACACGCAGCCTCACAAACACACACAGACATACGCAAACACATGCAGCCTCGCACGCACAAAGACTCACACGTGCACGCATTCAGCCTTGCACACACACGCGCATGCAGCCTCACAAACACGCAGTCTCGCGCACACACATGCAGCTTCACACACTCGCACACACACACATACAGCCTCGTTCGCACACACACACGCTTGCACGCGAGTAGCCTCGCACGCACACACACACTCGCGCATACAGCCATGCTCGCATGCATATACACTCACGCATGCAGTCTCACACGCTCGCACACTCGCGCGCATACAGCCTCACATACTCACGCGCAAATGCTCGCACGCTCACATGCCGTAAATGTTAAAATAGTGGGTTTTTTATTACTCGCTTTTGTGTTTCGTCCTCCCTCCGCCTGCTCGATTATGGTCTATTACTGCGTTGATGCACAAGTGTCCACATCCAACAATTAATGTCAATGAAATGCTAAATGAAAACTTGAATTTAGTTTTTGGTGCATCATTAAAATCAACCTATGTCGAAATAGCATTAAAGAAACAACCAATTGCTATTCAGTATGCAATTGATAACAAGAAAGAAGACCAATCATAGTTCATTATGTGGGTCGTTTTGTAACATCATCATTATTATTGCCATAGGAGCATCGGGATGAGCACCTGACCTCCATCCCACAGGAGGTCTGCCTCTCGTTTGTCAAAATCATCCAGGAGGTTTTGGGGTCGCCTCCAGACCTGGACCTGCTTCGGCTGGTCTATAATTTCCTGCTGGCCGTTCACCCCCCCACCAACACTTACGTGTGCCACACGCCCACCAGCTTCTACTTCTCTCTGCACATCGGTAAGCAAACATTTTGAAAACCAGTATCTGATGGAGTCATTAAAGGAACAGTGCTCTTTTTTTTAATTGTAGTCTAACTGTAGTCTAGCATCGAGCTTACAGCTCATTCATATCAGTAATCATTAAGAGATGTTGCACTTCCAGTGTAGAAACGGTAATAAACAAGAACATTTGAGCTCATGCATGTTTTGTTGTGGCATCAGATGGTAAGCTGTACCAGGAGAAGGTTCAGTCCATGATGTACCTGCGCCACTCCAGCAGTGGAGGGAAATCAGCCTGCAGCTCTGTGCTTTCACTCTCTCCCACCGTCTTCACCGAAATGCCCACTGATGGGACCACATCACTGCCGCCCACTTCCCCCAAGCCCAGAGGTCAGTGCCACCTCCAGCCACATTAAAGCAGCAGACTTATAATCATTAACTCCTGTCCGTTTGCTGATGATAATGCAGTTATTCATGAGAAGGTCAAAATCTGAAAAATATTCACACTCGCTCATTTTGCTGCACTTCACAAGCATAATTCACAGAAAATGTCCTTGTCTGGCTGTATGGAACTGCTGCGTCTTATAAGGTTTGAAATGCATGACCTTTGACAAATACAAAATCAGTTACAGCGCAAACCTGCCTTTGTCAAAGTCAAACTTATTTGTATTGCACTTTCATAATACACATGGTTTCAAAGCAGCTTTACAGATGATGTTATTGCTTAGGTTGATCATGATGTTAATGTTTTTAAAATCTTAATATCTCCATGTCTTATAGTTGCATCTAGCAGATTAGAGCTGGACGATATTATAGTTAATCATTTACAATGATACAAGCAATCATGCAGTTGAGATTTGCAATGCACACGAGTGTACTCTGTGTATGCAGATAAAGTTGGATATACTATGTATAACTTTTAGTGCTGTCAAATCGATTAATCGCATCCAAAATAAAAGTTTGTGTTTACATAATATATGTGTGTGTACTGTGTACAATTATTAGGTATATATAAATATGCATTCATTCATGTATATACAGTTTTTAAGAAATATTTGCATGTATATACTGTGTATATATTTATATAATTTATATTATATGTAAATATAACACATTTTTCTTAAATATATACATGCATGTGTGTGTATTTATATATATATATATATATATATATATATATATATATATATATATATATATATATATATATATATATGCATAATAATTATACACAGTACACACACATATATTATGTAAACACAAACTTTTAATTTTGATGCGATTAATCGATTTGACAGCACTACCATCTGTGTAATATAGTTATATTTTGCATCAATATAAACAATCAAGCAGTTGAGATTTGCTATATACTGTATATTGCTTTAGGTCGATGTACTGTATATTTGTGCATAAAGTTGGAAATACTATTTAGCTGTGTGATTAATATAGTTTTTAATATAATAAAATTTTACGATGATATAAATAATCCATCAGTTGCGATTTGCTATATAGTATAGTACACTGTATGTATAAAGGTAAAGTATAATATAGTTACATTTTGCAACAATATAAACATCAAGCAGTTGATATATGCAATATAATATATATATTGCTTTACATGAGTGTACTGTATATATGCGGGGGAAGTTGGATATACTATACATCCAACTTTATATATAGAGCTGTGCGATAATATAGTAGGGATATGAAAATTTTGGCTGATATCGAAACCGATAATTCTTTACATTTGACGGCCGATAACCGATATATTTGCCAATAAATCTAAATCCAAATTTTTATGTAATTTTTGAGAGCCTGATTACAAAAACAAAAGTCTCACCATTAAAAGCCCAAGCACACAATGATGTTCTCATTATAATTTTATGTAGTGGATATGACAGACTTGCTGCATTAACTGTATTTTCCTTTTTGAAGTGATTTCAATCATATTTCAAGCAATTCAAAACCATCAGAGTGAACATCTGAAGTGTCTCAGCTGAAGGACATAATACATTATTTATATATCGGCCAAATTTTCTTATTGGGGCGATAACATAAAAAATGAACATTTATCGGCCGATATATCATGCATCCCTATAATATAGTTACATTTTGCGATGATATAAACAATCACGGTTTGTGAATGAAGAGGAAGTGATAAGGTACTAATGGTGTAAACTTGTTATTGGTTGTACATAAAGACAGAGTTCTTACTAAATTATGTGTTTGTTTGTTTTTTTTTGTCCCACAGGACGCCACACTTCCTCCCCCGAGCATGGAGATGAAGAACGGGCTCTGCGGCCTCCTAGCACAGGCCCTTCTCCACACTCTTCTCCAGCCCTGACGCCCCGTCTGACTCATGGGAGCGTGACGGGGACCACCGAGCCTGAAGAAGGGACGTCCCTAAGTACCCAGCAGGCCCTGGGCAGCACGGAGACCCTGAAGCGCGCCGGAGACGAGCAGCTCCTCAGCAGCTGTGAATCCGCAAAGACCATCTGCGATTCTCAGACAGTGGGCGTTGATGAGGAGGGCGTCGTCGTGGGAAACCGCACGCCCTCCATCAGTGTAGAGGAGGAGCACGACGGGCCAGCCGGCAGCCCGGTGGAGTCTGAGGAACATTTCGATTGGACCAGTGAGGAAGCGCCACGCCGACCCGACAGCCTGAAGGGAATCCAGTCCTTCCAGAGGAGCCACAGTAACCTGGCCAGTCTGGGTTTGGCCTTTCCCGCACAGAACGGCTCTCTGACTATCGCACGCTGGCCCACCGTGACTGACCGTGCCGCCCCCCCGGACGACTGGGAAAGCTACACATACTCACCCGGTTATGACAGACACAGCAAGGCGGACTCCAGTAATGACAGGTATTACTTTATATTATTGAAAACACTAGTTTTCAGTCGCTAATCTGCATGCAAAGGGCAAAAATTGTGGCCAGCATTGTAAACACGATAAAACAGAAGTAGCGACAGATCTGATGTAGAGCTGGTTCTATGCATCAGTTGTTGATTGGATGTTGAGATGTGGGCGTGGCACACACAAGCTCCCAGGGATGGGGTTTAAAAGACTAAATGATTAGAGAAGTTCTGCATATGTCAGCAGAGAGAAGTCTGTTGTTTTCACTGGAAGATCCAGTTATGACTTTTCGATTTAAACATTATGAGGTCAATTTTTTAAGGAGATATATGAGCGTATATGTGGCATTTGTGATGAGAGTCTGATGAGATTTGTAATGTACAGCTCAATCCACCACACACTTTTTTGATCATTCAAATACGCCTCACAAATTAATTCCCTCGTTAGTATGATTTATAACAGATACCTAAAATCATGGTCGGGCATTTCTTGTGCATGTATTTCTGTAACTCAAACAGTAGAGCATGGCGCAAACAACACCAAAGTTGAACTGATCTCAGGAACAGATGTGTAACTTTGGATGAAAGCATCTTCTAAATGCATAAATGTAAATGGCCATGCTTAAAACCCTGATTAAACTGCAAAGTGCATAGCAAATTTGTTTTAAACAAGAATACTTTTTTGTATATAAATGCCTTTTTATATTTTGACAGCCCTAGAAATAGTAGTGTGCTTACTACTGATCTAGGGAGTGGATTGAGACTCTTCTGAAGCCTTTAGCCTTATTTTCAAATGTTTAGTTCTTCTAGAGCTGCGTAATATATCCAGGGAGTGCTTTTTTAAATTACATGCGATGATTATCGCTCTTTAATTATGCTAATTTATGCCAATGAGTTTTGAATATGAATGACTTGTAATATTGGCCTTCATTTATAAGTTGCAATCTCTTTAATGTGCTGCTTCTGTCAACAGTTTCTGGGTAATTGCCTCCTGTCTTCGTCATTGCTGTTCCTGTGCTAAACGCATATCCCATCTGTAATCACTTCAACTCATTAAATGTTAACTTTTAACTCCGAGATCCAATCCACAAACACTTTGGATTAACCATACCATACTTCTGTTATTAGTGCTCTGTTTGTCTTTGCCCATCAGATATTGATTTTCTTTTTGTTTATCAGTATGACCAATTATATTGCATTATGAGTGATTTCTATTCTGGTTACATTGTTTTTGTGACTAAAAATGTTTTTGGTTAACTGGCCGAGTCACAGCCGAGGATCTGACGTTTCTCTGACGTTTCAGATATGCGTTTTCTGATTGGTTCAGGTCCAGTGCAGAAGACTGTCTGGTTCTGATCTGCTGCGGTCTGTACGATCTGCTGAGAGGGGTTCTGCTTCTGCTGCCGGACCTCCTGTTGGAGGAGGTGATGGACAAACTGATCCAGCCGGAGGCTCTTCTCGTCCTGGTCAACCACTCCTCTCCTCTCATACAGCAGGGCGTCATGAAGGTCCGCTCGCGTTTAGCTCATCTTTGAATAGTTGACAAGTGAACATGCCAGTTTTTAACACTTTTAATCACCTTTTCACCTTCACTAGTTCATTTCAAAGGCATTACGGTGTGACAAGTGAATTTTTAAATAATATGAATATTCCACAGTCTCTCAGTTTAAATGAGCTCATTAAAACTACATGCACAGTACTTATAACTAATAATGCTGTGTAAAGTGGATTTAGCTCACACTGCAGTACACTTCGAGGTATTAAACTGTTTGGCATGTTGTTGGCAACCATTAGATTCCCGTGTGCAGCATCCACACAGATGAGTAAAGCGTTCACTTAATTTATGCTTATTAAAGCAGAAAATCTTTTTCGGACTGAATTAATAAACATGGTATTACTTCCACATAAACATTACAAAATGATTGAAAACTTGGTTAAACTCTCCCTCTTCCTAACTTGAAAAATGTATTGAATTTAAATAATTTACATTATTATTAATTGTTTCATTTTGGGCTTCTTAATCACAAACCTTTCTGGAATCCATTTAGAAATGGATTTTGTGAGTCACAGAATCCAATTAATGGTGACAAAATCGGAAAATATGTACATTTTTGAAAATAGACACCTACATTAGATAATGCCAATATATTTAAATAGCATTCCTTTCAACATTTTGTTAACTTTTTTCGTATTTCATACAGTTTATGATGAGGTCCGTCACAGTTCCCATGTATTTTTCTTGAAGTTTGAGTAGAAAATGTTATGTTTGTGGAAAATATTCTGGGCCCTATCCAGACACCCGGCACAATACGACGTCATGCGCAACGCAAGTGTTTTATGCTAGTTTTCACGTCCAGCGCCACGTTGTTTAAATAGCAAATGCACTGGTGTCATCTGTTCACCCATGGGCGTCTGGTCTGAACACCAGGTGTGTTCAGGAGCATTGTTGGAGCGTTGCTATTGTGAGGAACTGAAAACGACTGCGCCATTGACCAACACAAACCTGCTCTAAAGTCAATAGCGCAGTATTTTTTGTGTTATTTAAAGTGTGTGTTAGTAATATGAGCCTATAGGCGGTGCACAACGCGTGTACACTCTGCTTATTACACACACAGGGACGCGCAGCAGCACACACACACAACGCGTGTACACTCTGCTTATTACACACACGGACGCGCAGCAGCACACACACATTTTTAAATATTAAAAATAAAAGGATTCCTCTCTGGAGAAGCGTTCAGTCTTTCCTCCATGTAAATAGCGAATCCGCCACGGCTCGAGCGCAACTGGCTTTTAAAGGGAATGGGAGATAAGACTCTGATTGGTTTATTGCACGTTACGCCCAAAACACACCCATGACTCATTAAGAGACGAGGGACAACTCTTTTGGATCATGCGCCTGGCGTGCCAACCGTTTTTTCCCATCGTTAAACTAGAAAAAGTGGATTCGGACATGCCCTCAGTGCACCTGCGCCATGAGCTTCAGATTGTTAAAATAGGGCCCTCTGTGTTCTTTGCTGTCCAAACAAATTTGCAGGTCAGAAAACGTTGACTTTTATTATCTCTCTCTACTGAGCTGTATTATTTATCTTATCTGCTGCTGTGACTTGTTTATTTAAGCTGATGTGAAAATAGTTGGTTGGTTGATTCACCAGTTTTATCTCATACATGCATGGATACACAAACATGCCCGTTTGTTCATGTAGCTCCTGGACGCCTACTTCAGCCGCGCTCAGAAAGAGCAGAAGGAGAAGTTCCTGAAGAACCATGGGTTCTCACTGCTGGCCAATCAGCTGTACCTGCACCAGGGGTCACAGGGCCTGCTGGAGTGCTTCCTGGAGATGCTGTTCGGCCGACCGGTGGGGCTTGAGGAAGAGTGAGTGTGCAAACAAACTAGAACTGACCACATGACCACATGAGTGGTGATAGCCTGATAAGAGCAGTTTGTGGCCTCATAAAGCATATTTGGAAATTTAGCTCCAGAGTATAAAATTAGCTTACTGCCACTCATGCCAATGGAGGTTGAATTGAGAATGTATTGGCTATACTAATTCATTGGTTTGTTTGTTTATTTGTTTCTGAAAATGAAACCATTTTATTATTATTTTCTAAATATTATTATAAAACTATATATTATATTATAATGTATGTAATGTATAGAATGTGTACTGCACAATACTACGATCATTTTTCAATATCGCACACCCCACCCACACCACAGATTTGAAAGACAGTGGTGCGCACTGGCACTCACTTCACCGCTCTGTTAAAGTGTGAAATCTGACACTAGCATTGCAAGCGTGGCTAAACACCCCCTAACTTTAGTGCATAGAGATTGGATATTTACTCATATCAATGCTCACCGGCACACTCACACAGAGCCAATTCGGAGAGAAATAAAATGAATTAATGAAATGCAAAACCGAAGCTTGTATTGAACCGTGAATGTCGTACCGAACGGTTCAATATTATATTGAGAATTGTGGCATCCCTAATAAATAAATAAATATATATATATATATATATATATATATATATATATATATATATATATATATATATATATATATATATATATATATATATATATATATATATAATTTTTATATATATATATTTAAAAAAAAATTATTTACATTTAAAGAAATAAAATGCATATTAAATGAAATAAAAAATTAAACTTATTTTAATTCAGTTCGTTGCCATGTATTGGCTATAAATGTTTTATTTATTTTACTGAAAATAACATTATTAATCTATATATTATATTATAATATATTATTATTATTAATATTTAGCATTTTTCATTTTCATAATGTTGCCATTAACTAAAACTAAAATAATTTAAAATAACATTTCTATTCAAAGAAATACAATAAACATTAATTGAAATAAAAAAAACTTGCTTTAAATGGAAATTAGAAATGCTGTGACAACTAACTGAAAAAAAGTAATAAACTAAATTAGACCTATTAAAAAAAAAATAATTAACTCAATTAAATAAATATTAATAAATACTATAATAGTATATTAATGATGCTAAAAAATATTATAGATAATTAGATATAATTTTGGGAGGTTTTTTTGCAAGGAATATGTGGCAGGAAACACATTCAAGTAACTCCTGCATGATTTCTTAATGAAACTTTACCCAACAGCGCCCTTGTCAATAACCATTATTCCCTGTTCTCTCAGTCTGGATCTGGAGGATATGGAGAACATCTCCCCGTTCAGGAAGCGCTGTATCATCCCTGTGCTGGGTCTGCTGGAGAACTCTCTGTACGAGAACTCGCTGGTGCACAACGGCCTGTGTCTGCTGCTGCAGCTCCTCAACGCCTGCCCGAAGCTGGCCGACATCCTGCTGGACCACGGCTTACTCTACGTGCTCTTCAACACGCTGTCCACCCTCAACGGCCTGGAGAACGGGTAATGTGCCTTAGTCAGAGTAGATGTTAGTGTTGGGGAAACTACTTTGAAACGGTAGTTTGCCAGCATACATGAGCATATTATGCAGATAACATGATCGGATGAACTTCATCTCCAGATTCACTTCACAAGCATTTCATTTTAGAAAACTATGGTCAGACAAACACACAAACTCAGAGCTCTCCTCTACAACCCGCCAAAATAAAAGTTTGGTTTAACTTGAAGAAATTATGACAGAAATGCATTACTATTGTACAGTAGAATGTACTTCTTAAAGTACTTCTTAAAATCTTAGTATTAATAATAATACAATTATCAATGCTTTATTTTTTAAGGAATCACAATTTTTCTCTCATGCTTCATCTTTAACAGTAAATCCAGAAAAAAAACACAATTTCTAAAAAAAAAAAAGGACAATTTTGTAGGGCCTTATTATTAATTACTAAATTATTATTTTTGTTAATGTTTTATGCATTCATTTGCATTTAATTGCATTTTTTTAAATGAAACCTTTTATTATTTTATTAAAAATATTATTATAAAACTATATATTATATTCTAATATATATATATATATATATATATATATATATATATTAGGTGGGGACGTCTAATATATATATATATATATTAGAATATAAAATATCGTTTTAGAATATTTTTAATAAAAGAATAAAATATTGTTTTATTTATTAAAATCGTTACGTATATATATATATATATATATATATATATATATATATATATATATATATATATAATAAATATATATATATATATATATATATATATATATATATATAAAATATATAATTTTAACGTGTGTATGTGTATATATATATATATATATATATATATATATATATATATATATATATATATATATATATATATATATATATATATATATATATATATATATATATATATATATATATATATATATATATATAAATAATTTTTATATATATTATATACATGTTGTCAATAAATATATTTTTTTATAATTTACATAAATAAATCAAATAAATGTTGATTTGAATTTTTTTTTACTTAAAACATTTTGTAGAGCCTTATTACTGTAAAAAGTGTAATACATTATTAATGTGGATTGTAAATTGGATTATATTATACTATATTAAATTATACTATATTATAGGGCCCTAAATTTTTTATTTTTGTTAAACTTTTAATAAAGTCTTGTTAAATTGAATAAGTTTCATGATTTCATGAATTAGGCATGCTTTTTGATTACTTATATTTAATTTAACCATTAAAACGGAATCCAAAAAAAATGTAATGTATTTCATTGGACCCTACTTCTCTAATATTAAAGATTATACGTAACTAAGTGAACTCTTTCTTGATGTCTATGGCTCTGTAGGATTCCTCCGAATGACTACAAGCTGGTGGTGTGTGACATTCAGCAGCTGTTGGTGTCCGTCACCATCCACTCCTGCAGCTCCTCGGGGTCTCAGTACTTCCGCATCATTGAAGACCTGATCACCCTGTTGGGCTACATGCAAACCAGCAAAGTCCGGCGCACACAGGGTAAAGAAAACCAGCACTTTTGTATGACAATGATGCGGTATGTGACGTGTCATTCGAATGTAATAGGAAATATTCTGTTGTAATTTGATCTTTCAGAAATGGCCCTGGCCCTGCAGTTCCGTGTGATCCAGGCAGCCATTGATTTCATCAAGACCACGGCCAATCAGGACCCCCAGAAATCCAGCAGCTACGTGCACGTCCCCACCTCGCCACATCACGCTCTACAGCAGAAACGCAAAAGCATCGCAGGTGAGATGGTTTACAGGTGGAAGGGTTTGGTGTTTTTTTTGGGATGCACCGAAATGAAAATTCTTGGCAGAAACTGAAAATTCAGGATGCACTTGACCAAAAACTTAAAATAAATAAAAAATTAATAATCAATTAATTATTCAAACTTATTTAATAATCAACACTCAAATATCTAAAACTGAGCTGTACAAATCGCACATAAGGCAGTTTTTATATCAACTTTTTAATAACAGAATTGTTTCTACTCCATTTTGTTGGTGAAATAAACATTTACATTGCAATGTATCTTTCAACATACCTTCTGAATTTTAAAGCTGAGTTTTTGTGTCTTATTAAAAGTAACATAGCTTTTTGCGATTACTGGATGGCAGACGTGCTTTAAAGGAACACGCCGACTTTTTGGGACTTTAGCTTATTCACCGTATCCCCCTATCTAACTCTGGGGGATACGGTGAATAAGCTAAAGTCCCAAAAAGTCGGTGTTTTCCTTTAAATATTAAAGGTGCAGTGTGTATATTTTAGCAGCATCTAGCGGTGAGGTTGTGAATTGCAACCGCTCACCCCTCCCTTTCGAAGCACATAGAGAAGCTACGGTGGCTGACACAGGACAAAAATGCAGTTGTCTGAGACAGCAGAGAGTAGCTAGCGCTCTATAGAGAAGTTTGTCCATTTCGGGCCACTGTAGAAACATTTCACTGTACATTATGTAAGGTCTTTATACACCACTGAAAACGTAGTTATGTATATTATATTGCATTTCTGTCAGTAGATCCTCATAAATACTACACACTGCACCTTTAAGTGAAGTTTTGTTCGTGTTACGAAACCATATCATTACCGATTAAAATCGAGAAATTAATATTGTCAATTCCGAGCTAGTGTCCACACAGCTGACATGTTTATCTGTTGTAGCTATTTTGTACAGGAAATAGACGCTAAACATAGTCAAATCATGCCATTGGAGAAACGTCTGTTTCGATCACTGGTTTCGGGCCTCCAAAACCGAATTTCCGGTAGCCGAAATTTTGGTGCATCTCTAGTATTATTCATGTTCATGTGATGGTTTGGGTTTGCATTTAAAGGGATAGTTTACCCTAAAATTAAACTTTTTTTGTCATTGTTTACTCTCACTCAGTTGTTCATGGTTATTTTAGTATTATTAATAAACAATGTTTATATTTCAAAGTTTTAGTAATCTAGTTGTTTTTTTTTTCTTTCATTTTGACAATTTTTTTTGTCTGTATATTATATATCTATATATACACTCACCTAAAGGATTATTAGGAACACCTGTTCAATTTCTCATTAATGCAATTATCTAATCAACCAATCACATGGCAGTTGCTTCAATGCATTTAGGGGTGTGGTCCTGGTCAAGACAATCTCCTGAACTCCAAACTGAATGTCAGAATGGGAAAGAAAGGTGATTTAAGCAATTTTGAGCGTGGCATGGTTGTTGGTGCCAGACGGGCCGGTCTGAGTATTTCACAATCTGCTCAGTTACTGGGATTTTCACGCACAACCATTTCTAGAGTTTACAAAGAATGGTGTGAAAAGGGAAAAACATCCAGTATGCGGCAGTCCTGTGGGCGAAAATGCCTTGTTGATGCTAGAGGTCAGAGGAGAATGGGCCGACTGATTCAAGCTGATAGAAGAGCAACTTTGACTGAAATAACCACTCGTTACAACCAAGGTATGCAGCAAAGCATTTGTGAAGCCACAACACGCACAACCTTGAGGCGGATGGGCTACAACAGCAGAAGACCCCACCGGGTACCACTCATCTCCACTACAAATAGGAAAAAGAGGCTACAATTTGCACGAGCTCACCAAAATTGGACAGTTGAAGACTGGAAAAATGTTGCCTGGTCTGATGAGTCTGGATTTCTGTTGAGACATTCAGATGGTAGAGTCAGAATTTGGCGTAAACAGAATGAGAACATGGATCCATCATGCCTTGTTACCACTGTGCAGGCTGGTGGTGGTGGTGTAATGGTGTGGGGGATGTTTTCTTGGCACACTTTAGGCCCCTTAGTGCCAATTGGGCATCGTTTAAATGCCACGGCTTACCTGAGCATTGTTTCTGACCATGTCCATCCCTTTATGACCACCATGTACCCATCCTCTGATGGCTACTTCCAGCAGGATAATGCACCATGTCACAAAGCTCGAATCATTTCAAATTGGTTTCTTGAACATGACAATGAGTTCACTGTACTAAAATGGCCCCCACAGTCACCAGATCTCAACCCAATAGAGCATCTTTGGGATGTGGTGGAACGGGAGCTTCGTGCCCTGGATGTGCATCCCACAAATCTCCATCAACTGCAAGATGCTATCCTATCAATATGGGCCAACATTTCTAAAGAATGCTTTCAGCACCTTGTTGAATCAATGCCATGTAGAATTAAGGCAGTTCTGAAGGCGAAAGGGGGTCAAACACAGTATTAGTATGGTGTTCCTAATAATCCTTTAGGTGAGTGTATGTCTATATATTATTATGTGTTTTTATTAATTTTATTTCAGTTTTAGTGTTTTTAGTTCATCAATTTAAACTAGAAATGTTTCCTTGGCAAGTAGCTGAAATAAAATGTTTACTTTTTTATATATATTTTACTTTATTTTATTTAAGTAATGTATGTTTTTTTTTATGGTTTTAGTTTGTGTTAACGATAATAACCTCCAAGCCTGTATTTTTTAAACATCTTGACGAATATCCATACTGCTGTTTTTGGGTGAACTGTTCCTTTAATTTCCATATCCATTTGTCTTTTGTGTTTCATCTCCATTCATCTTGTCTTAACCCTCAGCCCTGGATGTCACGCTTGATTGTTCATGTGTTTTTGTTGTATTATCACCTCCCCTCACACTCCCAAGGTTCAATGGGGCTGAAAGACTCCATAATTCCCCGTATTCCCCGGCAGCACTCCTGCTCATATGGCCTGATTCCTCTACCCTCCCCGTTCAGCTTCCTGTCCCAGGATTCCCCCCTCCCTTCCCCTACCGGAGCAAACTCCTACATGTTCCCCTCAGACGCAGGTAGCCATTGACCCCATTCGCACAAATGGGCGACAGCATCCTGGCCCTCTCAGGGATGTTGGCTGTGTGCAATGAACTGATTAAAGCTTGCCTGCCCAGTGTCCTGAACTACTGGTACCTGTGTGTGCGTTAACACCAATGAACCACGACTAAATAAACAGTCAAGAGTCAGAGTTACACCAGACTTTCTGTGCAACTCTGTCTGTCTGTTTATCATTCTCATTCTCTCTCATTTACACCTGCCATTAACAAGGATGCATTAAATTTAGACATTAAATAAAGACATTTATAATGTTACAAAAGATTCTATTTCGAGTAAATGCTGTTATTTTGAACTTTCTATTCATCAAAGAATCCTGAAATAAAAATATGAAGCAGCTCAACTGTTATTTTAGTATTGATAATAATCATAAATGTTTCTTGAGCATCAAATCCTCATATTAGAATGATTTCTGAAGTGACACTGAAGACTGGAGTAATGATGCTGAAAATTCAGGAATAAATTACACTTTACTATATATTCACATAGAAAACAGTTATTTTGCACTGGAATAATATGTCAAAATTTTATTACAATTACAATTTAAATTGGACTTTCTAAACTAATGCACTCTGATGAATCCTAAAAACATTGAAGGCTCACCTACTCATATAATATATATATAGCTATTGAGACAAAACAAGTTGTAAACTTTTCTAGCTAGGGTGCATGTTACATGTCGGGTGTAAATGACAACCTGCCTCATCTAACCACTTAGCATCAATCAAGGTTGTTTTTAATGCCTGCATCTGTCTGTCTGTCTGTCTGTCTGTCTGTCTGTTTGTGTATTTATGAGGTGGTTAAATGCTGATATTAAAGGGTCAGCTCACCCAAAAATGAAAATTCTGTCATTAATTCCTCTCCCTCATGTCGTTTCAAACCCGTAAGACCTTCGTTCATCTTCAGAACACAAATGAAGATATTTTTGATGAAATCTGGGAGCTTTCTGTCCCTCCATAGACGGCTATTTAATGAACACTTTCAAGGCCCAGAAAGGAAGTAAAAACTTGGTTAAAATGGTCCATGTAACCTTAATGTTATGAAGCGATGAGAATACTTTTTTGCGCAAAAACAAACAAAAATAACGACTTTATTCAACAACTTCTTCTAGCCAGTGTCAGACTGTTACGCTGTTGACGCAGTAAATACAGTGCAGCGCTTCCTAGTTCTACGTCAGAACGACTCGTGCGCATACGCCGTGGTGCTCACGTGAACGGCATCGGCCAATGGTAAGCCGCCGTTCTGAAAGCGCTGCACTGTTTACACTACGTCAGACTGACACAGTCTAGAAGAGATTGTTGCATAAAGTCGTTATTTTTGTTTGTTTTTTGTGCACAAAAAGCTTCATTAAATTAAGGTTGAACCACTGGAGTCACGTGGACTATTTTAATGATGTCTTTACTTGCCTTTCTGGGATTTTGAAAGTGTTCATTAAATAGCCGTCTATGGAGGGACAGAAAGCTCTCAGATTTCATCAAAAATATCTTCATTTGTGTTCTGAAGATGAACGAAGGTCTTACAGGTTTGGAACGACATGAGGGTGAGGACGTAATGACAGAATTTTCATTTTTGGGTGAGCTAACCCTTTAACAGCCTCTACTCGTCACACACAGTTTCTTTTGTTCAAACATGCATGTTTTGATCAGGTCGTAGGCGGTTCACGCTGGCCCAGTCGGACTCGTTGCTGACGCGGATGCGCTCCGTGGCCAGTGATGAACTTACCCAGATGATGCAGCGCAGGATGAGTCAAGAAAACCCCATCAGAGCCAGTGAGACGGAGCTGGTCCAGCGACTGCAGAGACTCGTGGTTCTGGCCGTAAACCGACTCATCTATCAGGGTACACATGACAAACATCTGCTCATTGCTGCAGCCTTTGAAAAACACTTTAATGCAATTTAGGTCACACTTTAGTTTAGGGTCCAATTCTCACTATTAACTGACTTTTGCCTCAATAAATTCCTAATTACTGCTTATTGACAGTTAGTAAAGTTGTTAAGTTTAGGTATTGGACAGGATTAAGGGTTGTAGAATAAGGTCATGCAGAATAAGGCATTAATATGTGCTTTATAAGTACTAATAAACAGCCAATATCCTAGTAATATGCATGCTAATAAGCAACTAGTTCATAGTGAGAATTGGACCCTAAAATAAAGTGTTACCGCAATTTACATGGTTCTGAATGTTACTTCAAAGAATACTTTTTTTGTTAGTGATGACAAGAAACAGTCCATGTTGGCTGAATAAATGTGACAGTTTGTCATTACTCTCCAGACATCAACCATGATTTCTTTGACCTCCTGAACTTTCCTGAGTCTCCTGATCACTCCATGTCCATGCCGTTATCTGGCGAACAGACGTCTGAGGAGAACGGCTCCACGCCTTCCACCCCTCTCCCGTCGGGCAACAGCAAGAGCTTCAGCAAAGACATTCTCAAACTCATGATGGAGGGCATAAAGATCAGCTTGGTAAGTCACTTACAGTAGACGTCAGGGTTTCTTAAAGTCAACATGGAATCAAAATAACCTTTTTTTGTTTAGTACTGGTTATATTTTTGGTATTCAGTGCACATTGACTATGTTTACATGCAACCAAATAATCCATTAGTAATTGGACTGACGCCTCAATCAGACTGAAAGCCTTCCTGTAAACACCTTAATCGATCCGAATGTAATTTCGATTGGATCGATTGGAGGGGTGGTTTATTCCTTTTCTAATCCGATCGAGAGGACATGTAAACACTTGATCGAATTGAAAACCAAAACTGACCAGTGACGTAGAAATTCTTCCTGTTGATTAAAGTGTCATAAATGAGTGTCCTGCCATTCTGAATTTCTCCTTTCACTCAGCGTCTGTGAAGTGAAGCAGGACAACGTCCCACCGGTCCTTGTTTTGGATTTTGGGCACAGGGAGGGGCATTTTTACCTTGTGATAAATATAAACAGCACGGCAAAACGGTTCATACGCTCATTGTCTCCAAATTATTACCAGAAATGGATAAATATTAAGTCTGCTGTTTAAAGCAAATAAAGAACCAATGTAGGAGAATGGGTATTTTATTTATTAAACTTTGCATATTTGTGCAGTGTGCGCATGCCAAAAAATCGATTCCGATTTGAAGCTTGCGCACATCAACCCGATCACTTTGTTTAGCATTCATGGAAACACTACATTCAGATTCAGTCCGATTGAAACAAAAGTAAACATAGACATTGTTCCAGAGAAATTTTTGATTGAAACAACTTTTCCACTGATGGAGATAATTATCTTTGAATTATCTTCATTTGGGGGCCTTTCTCAGCAATATTGTTATATTTAATTATTTATGATTAATTTGATTAATTAATCTGAGTATAGTGTAATTTATTTATTTTAAAAATGTTACAGCCCTAATATTAATAAACAGCTATATTTACAGATATGTATTTTTTACCCCAAAAATATATTTTTGTAAACATTTATGATAATTTAACTGTTTAAAAAAAAAAAGTGTATCATGAAAATGAATTAAACTTCCCAACTAACCCCAGTACAACATCTTGAGCACTCTTTTACCCATGAATCTTGAGACAAGAAAGGATTGTGAAACTAGTGCAGTATTTTAGTATCATTAGTATACTATTTATATTTTAATTTTAAAGTTTTAGTAATTTTGTTGTGTGGTTTTTGTAATTTTTATTAGTTTTGTTTTTTAAATATGTCTATTTCTTTTTTAAATATATTTTTTATTATTTTTATTTATTATTTTGTTTGAGTTATTTCAGTAGTTCAACTGAAACAAACGGAAATACCAAAGAAATACATTTTTGGTCACACTTTAGTTTAGGGTCCAATTCTCACTATTAACTAACTATTAACAATGACTTTTGCCTCAGTAAACCCCTAATTACTGCTTATTAATAGGTAAGTTTAGGTATTGGGTAGGATTATGGGATGCAGAATAAGGCATTAATATGTGCTTTATAAGTGCTAAAGTGTTACCGCAATTTTATTTGATTTCAGTTAATGTTTATTGTATTTCAACTAATGACTTTGTTTTAGTTAATGAAAATAATCCTGGTCTATTGACATGGTCTTTTTGATACCTAATGGACAAAAAAAAGCCTTGTGTTCATGTGATAAATGCATATTTCTATGTTAGTGTTATATCTCACTAACAGAGTTTGTGTGATGGTTTTGTTCCTCAGGGCAGCACCGGCCGTGGCGGCGCCCCTCGCCAGCAGTGGAGGCGAATCCTCTGGTCCTGCCGTGACACGTTCAGGGTTCAGATCGGCCGCATGCTGGTGCACACGCTCAGCCCCGCGGTCCCTCTGGAGGACAGGAGGGAGGCGCTAGAGTTCGTCCACGAGCAGAGCTACTCCGAGATCCTCAGAGAAAGCCTCAGTCCCGGCCTTGAGGTGAGCGAGGACGATAAACACATCATTGACACGCTGATATGTTGACAGAAATGGGTTTTTGTTTCTACATGCCGACCAGAGACTGTGACATTTTGCTTTGGTTATTTGCTGACAGTTTTCAGATTAGTGTTTCCAACCAAAGGACAACACACATGCACACTTCCTCTATTGGGAGGACGACAGTGACATTTCACTGGGCTGGTTCTGCACATGCAGCGCTGCCACGGCTCTCCTCTGACATACAGTAAATAACCCACAGAAACATCTTCATGAGACTGTTTCCATAGCAGCCGTGCCGTCCTCTCGCTAGTGCTGTATTCAGTCCTCCACCGCCGCTGCTTTCTTCATTATACTATAGACTGGCAGAAAAAAACATCATTAACCCTCAGAGACTCATCTGAATGGCAACTCCTGCGTAAAGCAATTATATAACACCTACTTTTGTCCAACTGTGCATAGAAACTACACATAACAGAAATTTATCATAACAGTTTTGGTGGGGGAAAAAATTATATATTAACTGCCGCAGCTTCCAGTCAGCTGACACAATTTGGAACACTTTTGGAACAAATGTGTCGTCGTCTTTTTTCTTAATTTTTGCATGGCCTTAAATTTTGAACGTATATAAATTTGAAAAAAAAAATTCTGAGCATGCATATATATATATACACTCACCTAAAGGATTATTAGGAACCCCTTTTCAATTTCTCATTAATGCAATTATCTAATCAACCAATCACATGGCAGTTGCTTCAATGCATTTAGGGGTGTGGTCCTGGTCAAGACAATCTCCTGAACTCCAAACTGAATGTCAGAATGGGAAAGAAAGGTGATTTAAGCAATTTTGAGCGTGGCATGGTTGTTGGTGCCAGACGGGCCGGTCTGAGTATTTCACAATCTGCTCAGTTACTGGGATTTTCACGCACAACCATTTCTAGAGTTTACAAAGAATGGTGTGAAAAGGGAAAAACATCCAGTATGCGGCAGTCCTGTGGGCGAAAATGCCTTGTTGATGCTAGAGGTCAGAGGAGAATGGGCCGACTGATTCAAGCTGATAGAAGAGCAACTTTGACTGAAATAACCACTCGTTACAACCGAGGTATGCAGCAAAGCATTTGTGAAGCCACAACACGCACAACCTTGAGGCGGATGGGCTACAACAGCAGAAGACCCCACCGGGTACCACTCATCTCCACTACAAATAGGAAAAAGAGGCTACAATTTGCACGAGCTCACCAAAATTGGACAGTTGAAGACTGGAAAAATGTTGCCTGGTCTGATAAGTCTTGATTTCTGTTGAGACATTCAGATGGTAGAGTCAGAATTTGGCGTAAACAGAATGAGAACATGGATCCATCATGCCTTGTTACCACTGTGCAGGCTGGTGGTGGTGGTGTAATGGTGTGGGGGATGTTTTCTTGGCACACTTTAGGCCCCTTAGTGCCAATTGGGCATCGTTTAAATGCCACGGCCTACCTGAGCATTGTTTCTGACCATGTCCATCACTTTATGACCACCATGTACCCATCCTCTGATGGCTACTTCCAGCAGGATAATGCACCATGTCACAAAGCTCCAATCATTTCAAATTGGTTTCTTGAACATGACAATGAGTTCACTGTACTAAAATGGCCCCCACAGTCACCAGATCTCAACCCAATAGAGCATCTTTGGGATGTGGTGGAACGGGAGCTTCGTGCCCTGGATGTGCATCCCACAAATCTCCATCAACTGCAAGATGCTATCCTATCAATATGGGCCAACATTTCTAAAGAATGCTTTCAGCACCTTGTTGAATCAATGCCACGTAGAATTAAGGCAGTTCTGAAGGCGAAAGGGGGTCAAACACAGTATTAGTATGGTGTTCCTAATAATCCTTTAGGTGAGTGTATATATACAGTATATACATGCAAATATTTCTTATATATATATATATATATATATATATATATATATATATATGAAGGAGTGTGTATTTATTAGGGCTGTGACGGTAGCAATTTTTTAATGGACCAACTACCGGCGGTGGCGCGGTGGTTGGGGGGCGGGTACACACACACACACACACACACATATATACACTCACCTAAAGGATTATTAGGAACACCATACTAATACTGTGTTTGACCCCCTTTCGCCTTCAGAACTGCCTTAATTCTACGTGGCATTGATTCAACAAGGTGCTGAAAGCATTCTTTAGAAATGTTGGCCCATATTGATAGGATAGCATCTTGCAGTTGATGGAGATTTGTGGGATGCACATCCAGGGCACGAAGCTCCCGTTCCACCACATCCCAAAGATGCTCTATTGGGTTGAGATCTAGTGACTGTGGGGGCCATTTTAGTACAGTGAACTCATTGTCATGTTCAAGAAACCAATTTGAAATGATTCGAGCTTTGTGACATGGTGCATTATCCTGCTGGAAGTAGCCATCAGAGGATGGGTACATGGTGGTCATAAAGGGATGGATACAATGCTCAGGTAGGCCGTGGCATTTAAACGATGCCCAATTGGCACTAAGGGGCCTAAAGTGTGCTAAGAAAACATCCCCCACACCATTACACCACCACCACCAGCCTGCACAGTGGTAACAAGGCATGATGGATCCATGTTCTCATTCTGTTTACGCCAAATTCTGACTCTACCATCTGAATGTCTCAACAGAAATCGAGACTCATCAGACCAGGCAACATTTTTCCAGTCTTCAACTGTCCAATTTTGGTGAGCTTGTGCAAATTGTAGCCTCTTTTTCCTATTTGTAGTGGAGATGAGTGGTACCCGGTGGGGTCTTCTGCTGTTGTAGCCCATCCGCCTCAAGGTTGTGCGTGTTGTGGCTTCACAAATGCTTTGCTGCATACCTCGGTTGTAACGAGTGGTTATTTTAGTCAAAGTTGCTCTTCTATCAGCTTGAATCAGTCGGCCCATTCTCCTCTGACCTCTAGCATCAACAAGGCATTTTCGCCCACAGGACTGCCGCATACTGGATGTTTTTCCCTTTTCACACCATTCTTTGTAAACTGTAGAAATGGTTGTGCGTGAAAATCCCAGTAACTGAGCAGATTGTGAAATACTCAGACCGGCCTGTCTGGCACCAACAACCATGCCACGCTCAAAATTGCTTAAATCACCTTTCTTTCCCATTCTAACATTCAGTTTGGAGTTCAGGAGATTGTCTTGACCAGGACCACACCCCTAAATGCATTGAAGCAACTGCCATGTGATTGGTTGATTAGATAATTGCATTAATGAGAAATTGAACAGGTGTTCCTAATAATCCTTTAGGTGAGTGTATATATATATATATATATATATATATATATACACACACGCACACACACCTCAATTAAATAGGAAAATCAAACATATAAACGAGGCTCAAACATCCATTTAAGCATGCGTGTTTATTTTAGTACTTCCTTCAGTGAAACAACATACTACAGCCTGTAAAACATTTCAATAAATATCAGTAAATAATGGTAATATAAATCATATAAGAAAGTTAAAAAGAATGTGGGACAAGAGCAGGAAAGAGAGCATCGCTTTTCTAATATCTCCATGTTTTCTCCTGATGTTCCAACACTGAGAGAAAGCTAAACTAAACATCTCCGGCGTGTATGAAATGCGCTATACACATAAACTTGATGCACCTTGAGTCTAATAACAAGCACAAACTGTTTTAAATAGAATTTGAAGTAAAATGGATCTGTCCTACACCGTTTTCTACTTTACCACAGTAAATGATGCGAATATACTCCTAATTAAAAGCAAACAAAAGGAAGAAATGTTTATAATCCCCTGTGAGAGACGTAAATGAAGATTTGGGAAAATAAATAAGAGATTCCATGTCCAGTAGAATAAAATGGAGTAAGCCTGTTGTTAAATTTGTGGAAAATCGGGTGAGCAAAGCTTAAATTCGGCTCACCTCACAGAGCTACCTCTCTTGTTTCCATGGCTGCGATGTAACATTTAATTGCGAACCATTTATTTATTTTGTAAATAAAGCTTTGTGCTTCTCTCGTGTCATAATATTCACGGAAAACAGCATTCACATACAAAAAAAGAGTGTTCTGGCCGGCCACCGCCGGTGCAACTCAGCCACCACGGTGGTGCGGTCGTCACCTTTACCGGCACAGCCCTAGGATTTATATGTACATACTATATGTGTGTGCACTGTGTATAATTATTATGTGAACTTTGATTTTGGATGCAATTAATCACGATTAATCAATTTGACAGCACTATATATATATATATATATGTGTGTGTGTGTGTTTAAATTAAATGGCATTAAAATTACTGCATTATATTTAAAATATGCTTTGCATTTGAATATAATAATAATAATAATAATAATAATAATAAATCTTTATTTTCTATAGCACCTTTAAAGGAACACTCCACTATTTTTGCAAATAGGCTCATTTTCCCCTGGAGTTAAACAGTTGAGTTTTACCGTTTCCGAATCCATTTAGCCGATCTCCGGATAGCATAACTTAGCATACATCATTGAATGATTTTAAATGGCCAAATATTTTAATTACTGTATCCTTTCTGGTTGACATGTATATGAACTGTGTTGTGAATGTAAAACTTTCACTTACTGTATCAAAAATAGTGGTGAGATTTTGCCCAGCTTTACTGTTTTGCAACATTTTTCTAAATTCCACCTTGGATTTCATCACTAATGGCTGCACAAATACATGTTCAAGGCTGAAAAAAATCAAAAATATGGAAAATAGGGTTTGGAAATGCTCTGGAAATGTGTATGTGGTTGATCAATATGGGTTTTTAATAGCCGATTCTGATATCTACAATGGAGGGTGACCTGAAATAATATTGATATATCGCAAATGGTTGTAGTGCTAATGCTACTAATTATAATCCCTCAAAAGACAGGTTCCTCTAATCACTCCTGTTTTTGTTGTGCTTGTGTGTGTTATTAGCACGGGCCCAAGCTGGCTCTGTATCTGTACGAGCTGTTACACGACCACAAAGACACCCTGAGCAAAGAAGAGCAGGCGGCTGCCAACACCTTCATGACGGCGCTGAAACTCTGCGGCCACCGTTGCATCCCACCCAGTGCTCCAGCCAAACCGGACCTCCTGAAAGCCATCAAAGAGGTGTGCATGTCCGAACACACTCTACGAAGTCATAAAAGTATTAGACCTGGTTTCTTGCACAAGTTGCATGAGCCTTTTTTTTTGCAGTTTTACTAAATCATCTTTGCATTATGAATGCTAGTAGTATGACTACTTGTAAATAGAATGTAGTCCTGAATTGCTCAGTTGAAATGTATGGTCCCTATCATACACCCGGCGCAATGTGACGCCGGGCGCGACGCAAGTGTTTTTTGCTAGTTTCAGCCCGACGCAGTTCTTATTTTTACGTCCAGCTCCACGTTGTTTAAATAGCAAATGCACTGGCGCATCTGTTCACCCATGGGCGTCTGGTCTGAACACCAGGTGTGTTCAGGAGCATTGTTTGAGCGTTGCTATTTTGAGGAACTGAAAACGACTGCGCCATTGACCAACACATAGGCGGTGCACAACGCGTGTACACTCTGCTTATTACACACACAGGGATGCACAGCAGCACATACACATTTTTAAATATAAAAATTAAAGGATTAAAATGTAAAAGATTATTATTGTGTTCATAAATATAAAAATGCCTACATGTCATAATGGATAGTCATTGCATGTATCAGAATTAGCCTACCTATTTGCATGTAATGACAAGCAAGCAGGCGCCATTGGACGAGCAGATCCGTTTCCTCTCTGGAGAAGCGTTCAGTCTTTCCTCCATGTAAATAGCGAATCCGCCATGGTGCGAGCGCAACTGGCTTTTAAAGGGAATGGGAGATGAGACTCTGATTGGTTTATTGCACATTACGCCCAAAACACACCCATGACTCATTAAGAGACGAGGGACAACCCTTTTGGATCATGCACCTGGCGCGCCGACCGTTTTTCCCGTCGTTAAACTAGCAAAAGTGGATTTGGACACGCCCTCAGTGCACCTGCTCCATGAGCTTCAGACCATGATCAGATCTGTAATGTTCAACTAAAGCTGTTTCACTCTTCCTTCTCAAGGAGCAACTGAAATATGAATCAGAGGCAAGAACCAGCAAAGGAGCCTGGGAAAAAAAGCTGGCCAACACGCAGAGGAGGTGAGCGCTCTGAGAGAAACACAATAATACACAAACATGTGCACTTTTTCTGAGCTGTTCCGTTCTCTGTTTCAGCTTGTTGCAGAGGTTGGATGGGAAGTCGAAGGACATCTCAAAGATCGCCGCTGACATCACTCAGAACGTGTCTCTCAGGCAGGGAATGGAGCGGAAAAAGGTCATGCAGCACATCAGAGGCCTTTACAAGACCGACCTGAGCGCCAGCCGGCACTGGCAGGAGCTTGTGCAGCAGCTCACCCACGACCGGTCAGTATTGCAGTATCACTCATGTCGTCATTTACTCATCCTCATGTTGTTCCAAACACGTACAATGTTATTTTTCCACATGGAACAGGGCGGTGTGGTACGATCAGTCATCTTACCCCACTTCCTGGCAGCTGGATCCCACCGAGGGACCCAACCGAGAGCGGAGACGCCTCCAGCGCTGCTACCTGACCATCCCTAACAAATATCTGCTCAAAGACCGTCGCAAACTAGATGGTGAGCTGAAGAAAGCACTTTACAACATCAGATCACAATATACTATTTACTAGATTATCTAGAAAGTTTCTTTTGTATTTTCATGGTGCAGTTTATTTACTCATAGCATAAACAAATGGATAAATCTTTCAAGAACATATCTAGGTCATTTTTCACCCCAAGTAAATTTAATAAATAAATAAATAAGAAAATTAGTATACAAGTAAAATTAGGAACTAAATTTGTAACTAAATTAGTAAATTAATAAGTAAATAATAATAAAATAATAAATATGTAAATAAGTATATTAGTAAAATTAGTAAGTAAATAACTAGAAGTAAAAAAAAAAAAGTAATTTAATAAGTTAGTAAATAAATATATACGAAAATTAGTACATAAGTAAAATTGTGAACTAAATTAGTAAATTAATAAGTAAACAATAATAATAAATAAATGTGTAAATAAGTACATCAGTAAAATTAGTACGTAAATAAATATGTAAATAAGTAATTTAATAAGTTAGTAAATAAATAAGAAAATTAGTATATAAGTAAAATTGGGAACTAAATTAGTCAGTACATTAGTAAATCAATAAGTAAATAATAATAATAAATATGTAAATAAATATATAAGTCAAATTAGTAAGTAAATAAATACATATAGGTAAATAAGTAATTTAATATGTTAGTAAATATATAAGAAAATTTGTATGTAAGTAAAATTAAGAACTAAATTAGTCAGTACATTAGTAAATCAATAAGTAAATAATAATAAATAAATAAATATTTAAATAAGTAAATAAATACGTATAAGTTAGTAAAATAATAAGAAATTAGTAAAAAAGTAAATAAAAAAATTAGTTTACAAGTAAAATTGGGAAGTAAATTAGTAAGTAAATAAATAAATAATAATAAATATTTAAATAATTATGTCAGTAAAATTAAGTAAATTAATAAGTATAAGTAAATAATTTAATAAGTAAACAAACAAATATAAGTAAATAAATAAGACGTTTATTAATAAGTATATGTCAATAAGTAAATAATAAGTAAGTTAGTGAAATTCATTAATTATTTTTTTGGGATAAAATGTGACCTGAGCGTGTTTTCTAGATGACCAAATGAGTATGACACTAACAAAAATGTAAGAAATGATTGACCTCATGCTTGTGGTTTGCCCATCACAGATGCCATCAAGCCTCCACTAGCCTTCCTGTTTGAGGACAAGGCTTACTCCTCTTCATCCATAGTGAAGGACAAAGCCACCAGTGAGCCCATCAGGTACTCGCACTTCACAAGCAGCAGCTTGGTTTTCAGAGTCACACTGAGGTTGCATCCCACAGATGTGCAGAATTTTGAATCATTTCAAAACCCGAATCATTTTCTCTTCTGATCTAGGTTCACGAGAAGGTGCATAAGTGTGGCGCCCTCTAGAGAGATGGCAGGAGAGCTGTTGCTGGGTAAGACTGTTCACCTCCATCACATGATCCTTGTGTTGGCTGTTAAGTGACCACTAAAACGATCTGTTGTGTTTTACGGGTCTGCAGGAAAATCTGGGATGTACTTTGTGGAGGATAATGTTGCTGAGACACATGATAACCAAGTATGTTCTTTTTCTAAAAGTATATACAGTACAATGTGATCTTCAAATTCCAAATAAAAAAGTGAAAATAAATGTAAAATATTTCATTTACAAAATTATTCAAAAATAGGCTTTTGTAAAAGAGGCATTGTTAGGAGGCGTATGTGTGTTTCAGAGGTTCACAGTGTGTCCTTTCCCCAGAGTCCTCATGGCGAGACGGAACCGGCCTCCTTCTCCTGGACGTATGAGGAGATAAAGGAGGTCCACAAGCGCTGGTGGCAGCTCAGAGATAATGCTGTGGAGATCTTCCTCACTAACGGCCGGACGCTGCTGCTCGCGTTTGATACCACCAAGGTAACAATACCACTGTCACACACTCAAGCATTAGCTGCTGATCTACACAGGGCTTGTGTGAGTTAGATGACGTTCAGGTCTGGTAATGGTTCTTGAAAGCATAGCTATGTAACTGCGTGTGTATTTCAGCAGTGGCGTGTAACGCAGTCACTCCTACTTGCCACTTTGGCAGATGGAATTTTATATATAATATATACAGTTTTCAATTGTATTCTATTCGATTCAGTATTGATTATTGTGGATATATATCAGGTACAATACATGGCACATTTTCTCAAGGAAAACAAATCTCTGAACTAATGCTGTAAACTATGGGAGTCAGTTGGTAGTACATTAGCCTACTATAATGTTGAAGGTAAAAAATTTATTTTAATAATAATAAAGTTATAATATTAACTTTACAATTACATAATCATATTTCTACTCCAATTTGTTTTTTGAAATATTTAAATGGTGGCTGTCATAAAAACTTGCCAGATTTATTCATACATGCATTAAATATTGAAGAACATTAAAAATTATAATGAATATGTAATATGGTGCATATATTTAGCAAAATGCTCCACTCTAGAGTTTCCTGCAGTGTATATAAATTGTATTTTCTAGCTTTTTATTGTATATATTTTATATTGGGCAAAAATAAATGAAAGTAAACAAAAAACTAAATTCAAATTCCCACTCATGAATTGAAAGGGACCCAATTCTAGAATTTTGCCCAACCCTAACTTCCTGTTTGTTTCATTCTCTCGTCTCAGTTCCGTGATGACGTCTACCACAACATCCTGACCTCAGAGCTGCCCAACCTGCTGGAGTACGGCAACATTACCGCCCTCACGCACCTGTGGAGCTCAGGACAGATAACCAACTTCGAGTACCTCACTCATCTCAACAAGCACGCGGGCCGCTCCTTTAACGATCTCATGCAGTATCCCGTCTTCCCCTTCATCCTGAGAGACTACATCAGCGAGACTCTGGACCTGCAAGAGGCGTCCATTTACAGGTCAGAACCAACCCTGCATCCACATTATTACTGTATGCCGATTTCTGTGGCCAATTATTAAGTGTCGCTAGTCATCAAAACTATGAAATAGTACAAATGGAAGTATGTTCTAGTTTTCAGTATCGCCATCAGATTATATAATTATACATTCCCATATAAATTATAAAGTTTGAAAACAGTTGTGCTGCTTCATATTTCTGTGGAAACCGTGATATATTATTTTTCAGGATTCTTTGATGAATAGAAAGCTCAAAAGAACAGCATTTATTTAAAATAGAATCTTTTATAATATTATAAATGTCTTTACTGTCATTTTTGATCAATTTAATGCATCCTTACTGAATAAAAGTATTAATTTTCTCTTTTTTTAACCCATTTGTGCCCAAATTTTTCTGAATGGTTTCATGCATATAGTCATGTTAATAGTGTCCTATGTGAACATGTTCTGCATTTATTTTCCCCAGGTTTTATTTTTTTTTCTTGAAAATCGTCTTTGAATGTGGGTTTGCGGTGGGCAAATATGTTGTATGCACCCCTTCAATGTCAAATTTGAATAGGAGGAGAACATTTGGCATCTAACTCAAAATAACTGCTTTCAACAGATCAATCTTTATTCATAAATGTATTATGTATAAAAGTCGAAGAACATTCGATGCAAACTCAAAAAAGCTGCATCTATCTTATAATCTTTTGAATATGAAAACACAACAAACAACAAATACATTTGTCTTAAAGTGGTGGAACATAGTGCAGAACAAAGTGCAGCCATTAAGTTGCCCCAACAGCGCATTGTGTATCAAAAAGTTGAATGAAAATAAATAAATAGAATAAATAAATTACATCTATATAACAAAAAAAAAACAAATAACAAAATGGTCCCTTAGTATTCAATGGCTGACTGTAGTAGGTGATTTCTTATAATAATGTAAATGTAAACTCATTACTTGTCTGAATTTCCACATTATAATGGAATCATAAGCTACTAGTCATAAAATGAATTAGGGTCCTTGACCGATTAGAATGAAACGCATCCAAACTGGATGAAGGGCCCTCAATATTTTGGCCCTTACAAGACATAATATCATAAAATATTATATTTTTCCCTATCGAATTAAGGTCTACTGTACAGATGTCAGTTAAAGGGTTAAGTTATGTTTTAGGTGGGATATTATGAAAGCAAAAAGCACTAAACAATATTAACCTATTAACACAGTATACCCCATTTCCCCATGATATATGTACTTACAAGTCATTTGCCCACCGGCAACTATAGTTTCCGCTTGGACTTTTGACTAAGTATACAAAAAACTATAGATCTCTTGTAAGATTTGTTTTGTCTGGATGATTCTAGAGACCTTCGTGATTATGTAGATGTATATATGTCAACAAAAAATACTTATTAGTAACATGAAAATGACCTTTCTTTGGGAGGGTTTGCCTTCGCCTTGCTTCCTGGAAGTAGGGGTAGGAAGTTGGCAGCCTAATGTGACAGGAAGGAAGTGAATACCTTTTTTTTCTTCTTGAAATCCTTTATTTGGTTGTTTGCTTGCATGTCATTGAGACATAAAACATGGATAACATCTAGAAAAATACTTAGTTGCCGGTGGGCTTAAATGGGTTAATCTTAATTTCCCCAAACTTTTGAATGGTGGTGTATTGTGGTTTCCACAAAAATATGAAGTAGCACTGTTTTCACTGTTTTCAACATTGATAATAATCATAAATGTTTATTGAGCAGCAAATCCTCATATGAGAATGATTTCTGAAGGATCATGTGACACTGAAGACTGGAGTAATGATGATAAATTCAGGAATAAATTACACTTTACTATATATTCACATAGAAAAATTCAGCCTTGGTGAGCATAAGAAACTTTCAAAAGTATTAAAAAATCTTAATTATTCCAAACGTTTTGCTTTCTGTTTGTCTGTTTGATGTAACAGGAACCTCATCAAACCCATCGCAGTGCAGTCTAAAGAGAAGGAAGACCGTTATGTGGACAATTACAGGGTACTGCAGCACTGCAGGGCTTTAATTCCTGTTTACACCAGCGGCTGTTAACCAATCACACTGTGGCTCTGTTCCAAACCAGGTCAGCTGGCTACATAGGCAGCATTTTTAGGCATCATAGACACATTCCCAGCACAAAGTGCATTCCAAACAGTAGGTGGCAACATTATGTTGCCTTCTTAGGGTAGGGACACACCAAACCGACGCCAAAAAAATAGCGCTGATGAAAGCCGACTGTGTTGTCGCCTCGTGTCGCCTGTGTCAGGGCAAAAAAGCGAGAGAACTACAGCCGACTGTCAACTAGCATGAGCATTCTGCGTCTGCGTGTAAATGAGACAACTGTCTACTTCTGCAGATATATTCGTCATTAAAAAAGTGAAAGCTAAACTAAGACTGCAGATACACAAACCGTAAACAAAGCAGCGCTTGCTTACCGTTTTGAATATCAATCACGCTGATCACGTTCTTTATTCCACTCCCTTCATGTTAATATTACAATATTCGCCCAGGAACAAGGCACAGCCAATCAGAGTTCTCTCTCTCACCGATGGCCCAACGGCAATTCTACATGTTCAATCAGCCCAAAAACTAGAGCCAACGGTGCGGAATGCTCCAAAAAAAAGTAAGTCAGCCGACGCTCAAAACCGGCCCGACCGTCGACTTGGTATGTCCCGGACTTAAGAAATGTTTTCATCTGGCCAAATTCTGACATAGAATCACAAGCGTTCTTTGCAGGAAAGGCAATCCCAGAAAAAAGCAATACTATAATCGATTGTGAATCAAGTCTCCCATGCATTAATCACTTATGAGACACCATTTCAATTAGCATGCTACCTTAGAAGAGCTTAGAAAGCTGCCTGTATAAGCAAGGTTTTGGAACACAGCCTTTTTGATTCTACACTCTTTGATCATTTGTATCCATATTGCTTTTAAAGCTTACAGCCGATGTCATTAGTTGTGTTAAACTGTAACTAACATTGATTTTCTCCACAGTATCTGGAAGAGGAGTTTAGGAAGGGCAAGCGAGAGGACGACCCCATGCCACCCGTCCAGCCCTATCACTACGGCTCTCACTACTCCAACAGCGGCACCGTCCTTCACTTCCTGGTCAGGCTGCCTCCCTTCACCAAGATGTTTCTGGCCTATCAAGGTCAGTTACACTTTTATAAAGGTTTTCAAAATTGTTCAGCCTTTTGACCAAACAGATTCGAAATAGTTTTGAATTAAAAATGTTTCTGAGTTAAAAAATAAATAATTATAAGAATATATATTAACCCAACAAAGCCTACTGCATCATATTTAATATGCAAATGTATAAGGCCTCTAAATTATCAATATGATCGAAACTTTTATCTACTACATGCCTTCTATTGTCTGAATCATAGTTTAGACAATTTCTGAACTAGTTTAGTAAGAATAACTGGTCCCACTTTATATTAGGTGGCCTTAACGACTATCTACTTACATCAACAACAAAAAAAGTACAATGTACTTATTGTGTTTATACTGTATTGCAAAACACTTTTGTTGATATTGAGGTGGGATACGGGTAAAGTCAGGGACAGTTGTGGTGGTGTGGGTAAGTTTAAGGGTAAAGTTAGGGACAGGTGTGGTGGTGTGGGTAAGTTTAAGGGTAAAGTCAGGGACAGGTGTGGGGGTACGGGTAAGTTTAAGGGTAAAGTTAGGGACAGGTGTGGTGGTGTGGGTAAGTTTAAGGGTAAAGTTAGGGACAGGTGTGGTGGTGTGGGTAAGTTTAAGGGTAAAGTTAGGGACAGGTGTGGTGGTGTGGGTAAGTTTAAGGGTAAAGTTAGGGACAGGTGTGGTGGTGTGGGTAAGTTTAAGGGTAAAGTTAGGGACAGGTGTGGTGGTATGGGTAAGTTTAAGGGTAAAGTTAGGGACAGGTGTGGTGGTGTGGGTAAGTTTAAGGGTAAAGTTAGGGACAGGTGTGGTGGTGTGGGTAAGTTTAAGGGTAAAGTTAGGGACAGGTGTGGTGGTATGGGTAAGTTTAAGGGTAAAGTTAGGGACAGGTGTGGTGGTGTGGGTAAGTTTAAGGGTAAAGTTAGGGACAGGTGTGGTGGTGTGGGTAAGTTTAAGGGTAAAGTTAGGGACAGGTGTGGGGGTACGGGTAAGTTTAAGGGTAAAGTTAGAGACAGGTGTGGTGGTATGGGTAAGTTTAAGGGTAAAGTTAGGGACAGGTGTGGTGGTGTGGGTAAGTTTAAGGGTAAAGTTAGGGACAGGTGTGGTGGTGTGGGTAAGTTTAAGGGTAAAGTTAGGGACAGGTGTGGTGGTGTGGGTAAGTTTAAGGGTAAAGTTAGGGACAGGTGTGGTGGTATGGGTAAGTTTAAGGGTAAAGTTAGGGACAGGTGTGGTGGTGTGGGTAAGTTTAAGGGTAAAGTTAGGGACAGGTGTGGTGGTGTGGGTAAGTTTAAGGGTAAAGTTAGGGACAGGTGTGGTGGTGTGGGTAAGTTTAAGGGTAAAGTTAGGGACAGGTGTGGTGGTGTGGGTAAGTTTAAGGGTAAAGTTAGGGACAGGTGTGGTGGTGTGGGTAAGTTTAAGGGTAAAGTTAGGGACAGGTGTGGTGGTGTGGGTAAGTTTAAGGGTAAAGTTAGGGACAGGTGTGGTGGTGTGGGTAAGTTTAAGGGTAAAGTTAGGGACAGGTGTGGTGGTGTGGGTAAGTTTAAGGGTAAAGTTAGGGACAGGTGTGGTGGTATGGGTAAGTTTAAGGGTAAAGTTAGGGACAGGTGTGGCGGTGTGGGTAAGTTTAAGGGTAAAGTTAGGGACAGGTGTGGTGGTGTGGGTAAGTTTAAGGGTAAAGTTAGGGACAGGTGTGGTGGTGTGGGTAAGTTTAAGGGTAAAGTTAGGGACAGGTGTGGTGGTACGGGTAAGTTTAAGGGTAAAGTTAGGGACAGGTGTGGTGGTACGGGTAAGTTTAAGGGTAAAGTTAGGGACAGGTGTGGTGGTTAATTAATTACAGATGTAATTACATGCAGGTAATTTTTAAAATGTAAGTACAATGTAAAAACATGTATGTACACAATAAATGCATTGTATGAAATTATTAATTTAAATGTTAGTACATACTAGTTAAGGCCACCTAATATAAAGTGGGTCCGAATAACTAACACTTACTGGACTGAAGCAGCTTTGGTTTACTTGATTATCCAGACATGATTTATTAGAAAAATCATGAGTATCAAATATGATCATCAGGCTTTTGAGGAAGGTTTATTTGTTCATCTGTCAATCATCACTGCATTGCATTATATGTTTTTAAACTAGAGCTTTGATCCTAAAACTAAGCATTTAAATATCATCTTACTAAGACATATTATTGGCAGATATTGATATTTATATGCATTTTATGTCAGTATCTGCTATCTCATTGATTTTAATTACAAACATCAGAATTGGCACCAAATTGCATGTTTTTGCTCAGCAAATTATTTCATTTTAGATTTTATCTAAAAGTTCAATAAACTTTTCCATTTAAAAAAAAATATATATATTTTATTTCACATGTCAGGCTTTACAGGGTTAATAAATAGCAATATTAATCTACATATTTTTACTAAAACATTTTAATATATGGAAAATCTCTGTGCTGTGTTGCACCTAACATCATCCTTTAACAGCCTCTCGGATCTTATTATGTAAATGTTTATGATTTGCATATTCAAGAAAACAGAAGCTCTGGAACATAAAAATCAAAAACTTCTTAAAACACCTCTTAAAAAATACTGTTTTTGCAGCATCACCCTCTTCAATTATGATTCTGCATCGCCACGTTTTTAATATGTAACAGCACCTGCGTTTGCAGCGAGGTCTTCAAACATGTCAGTGTGATGCTTTTAAAGGCTGTCATTGAAAAGGGCCTTTCTGAAGTCTCGCGCTACATGCATTAGCCTCAGAAAGATGATCAGGCCTTTCATCCAGCCTCTTTCCTCTTTCTCCGTTTATTTTTAGTTCAGTTGGTTTATCCATATTAGGCTACACAAGAAACTAATGAAAGGTTTTGTGTGTGTGTTGCAGACCAGAGCTTTGATATTCCTGACCGGACGTTCCACTCCATGAACACCACGTGGCGTCTGTCGTCCTACGAGTCCATGACGGATGTCAAAGAGCTCATCCCAGAGTTCTTCTACCTGCCCGAGTTTCTGGTCAACAGAGAAGGTTGACGCATGGTTTTCTTCTCATGAACCTAACCTTTAAGTAACCTAGATCTAACCAATGAATATTCATGTAAAACCTTCTTGCCACATTAGAATCGTATTATTAAAAACCTCTAATGTTAGCGTGGTATTTCCCACTCTCCCCTCTGGCAGGTTTTGACTTTGGCGTGCGGCAGAACAGCGAGCGGGTGAACCACGTGAATCTGCCGCCCTGGGCCAGGAATGACCCACGACTCTTCATCCTCATCCACAGACAGGCTCTGGAATCGGATCAAGTCTCCCAGACGCTGTGCCAGTGGATTGACCTGGTGTTTGGGCTCAAGCAAAAGGGCAAAGCTGCCGTCCAGGCTATCAATGTCTTTCATCCTGCAGTACGACTCCTTATTACGTACACTTAACACTGATATTTTTCATCTTTTGATCTTTTAAAAAATTATGGGTGGATAAAAGCCTGTCAAAAACATGTTCAGGATATATTTTATCCCCCAAAAATGATATTGTGCTGAAAAGAAATTAAGCTTATTTTAGGACCACTAACATTCAAACGTTTGGAGTCAGTGAGATTTTTAATGTTTTTGAAAGAATTCTCTTCTGCTCACCAAGCCTGCATTTATTTGATCAGAAATACAGTAAAAACTGTTAAATATTATTACAATTTAAAATAACTGTTTTCTATGTGAATATATATGCATAAAATATTTGCAAATAATGCAAAGTTTCCATTCAGTGAGTCGAAGAGAACAAAACCGTCACTTCTTGATAAACTGACGATAAATATCACTAAGAAAAATGGAAGTTGATGCAGTAGGAGAAGCCACTATTTATAATAATGTTTGAATATATAATATATAGGCGTTTCCATCCAGTGTTTTTTATGCAATATCCCAAAATGCGCATAAAAATAGGTGGATGGAAACATAGCTATTGATAAACCCATATCGGACATACGCTTCAGCCTGTTAACTAGCATCTGTAAATAATCCAGATTTTTCCCCTTCCTCTCTCTTTAGACTTACTTTGGCATGGATGTGTCTGCTGTTGAAGACCCTGTGCAGCGTCGGGCTCTAGAAACTATGATCAAGACGTACGGCCAAACTCCCAGACAGCTGTTCAACGCCTCCCACATCAGCCGAGCCGGAACCAAACTCCTATCGGAGGCAGAGCTGCCGGCGGCCATGGGCCTCCTGGTGCAGCTGGCCTTCAGAGAGAGCCGGGAGCAGCCCAAAGACACCACATACCCGGTACGGCAAACACAATGCTGAATGTGCAGTTTAATATGAACATTAAATATTAAAGTGCCCCTATTATGCTATTTTAAAGGTTTCTATTTTGTTTTAGTCTCCTACAAGAGGTTTACATGCATCAGGTCAAAAAACTTTAATTTTCTCATAATATACATTGCACATCACCTCATTTCTCAAAGAGTCTGAAAACGGTTCATTCGCAGATTCAGGCCCTATTTTACGTTTTGAGCTCATGGCGCAGGTGCAGTTAGGGCGTGTCTGAATCCACTTTTGTTTAACGACAGAAAAAAACGGTCGGCGCTCCAGGCACATGGTCCAAAAGAGTTGTCCCTCGTCTCTTAATGAGTCATGGGTGTGTTTTGGGCGTAACGTGCAATAAACCAATCAGAGTCTCATCTCCCATTCCCTTTAAAAGCCAGTTGTGCTCGAGCCGTGGCGGATTCGCTATTTACATGGAGGAAAGACTGAACGCTTCTCCCGAGAGGAATCCTTTTATTTTTAATATTTAAAAATGTGTGTGTGCTGCTGCACGTCCCTGTGTGTGTAATAAGCAGAGTGTACGCGTGTTGTGCACCGCCTATAGGCTCATATTACTAACACACCCTTTAAATAACACAAAAAATACTGCGCTATTGACTTTAGAGCAGGTTTGTGTTGGTCAATGGCGCAGTCGTTTTCAGTTTCTCAAAATATCAACGCGCCAACAATGCTCCTGAACACACCTGGTGTTCAGACCAGACGCCCATGGGTGAACAGACGCGCCAGTGCATTTGCTATTTAAATAACGTGGAGCTGGATGTGAAAACGATAACTGCGTCGGGCTGAAACTAGCAAAAAACACTTGCGTCGCGCCTTGCGTCACATTGCGCCGGGTGTATGATAGGGCCCTCAGTCTTTTTAAACCCCTCCTTTCCTGCTCTGCTCTGATTGGTCAGATGGCCCAGTCTGTTATGATTGGTCAGAAAGGAAATGCTCATTATCATATCTGAATTTCAGCTCTTCCTCAGCACTTGATACAAAGTAAAATTAACAGAAATGATGGTGTCGGTTCAAAAAAAAAAGTGCATCAAAAGCCCTATTCGGACGGTAATTGTTTCTCATGGGGTTGTAAGGTATTTTCATCATTTACAGGGGCTAGTCTGTGATTTTATTGCCGTCCGAATCCAGAATGTCAGTGTTTTTCTCCCACCACCTGTGTAAAATCAGGCCGATTTACCTACTGTTTTTTGACAAACAGCATGGACGTGTGGTAATTTAATTGCCGTCCAAATCCACATCTCTGAGTTTTCAAAAAGAGATTGCCTCAAAATTCACTGTTTATATCCTTTTTGACCACTGCAGAGCACCGTACGGATGTGCTTCGCTGTAATTTGGATGCATTTTAAATGCGTATGATCACAAAACTCGCTCTTCCACCGTGAATAAATCGCCATCCGAATGCGATTATTTTTACGGACGTTCACATGAGAAACAATTACCGTCCGAATAGGGCTAAAGTGTATTTGAACAGCGTCTTCTCGACATGAACAACACAAACCAAACTCTTCTAGTCTCAGCTACAACTACAGTGTTTGAGGGCGGGGCAAAGCAGACATCGTTCACGGGCAGCCAATGAAGACCATAGACTGGCTTATGTAAATATGTTGCATTTTGACATAGGAATGTAACAGGAAGTGAGACTGGAATTACTGACGACTCCTTTCAGCAGTTCAGAATCGATTCCTTCTTTTAGCAGACAATAACATTATTTATCTGCACTTTGCAAACCTTTTACATTCACAAACATATATTACACACTACATGAAAGATCATATCCGAAAAAGCATAATAGTGGCACTTTATTTCTTTGTTTACCTATTTTTAAAAAGGCTTCATTTAATCACTTAAGTTTACATTATACCCATGAATGTTGATTTGCTATTGCCATTAAATTCTCATTCTAGACAGCGTTGTAATGGACAAAACATAAATACTAACGTTTAATTGAATCCCAAATGATCGTTTAAAGCCTTTAAATCCTCTCGTGTGCTCTCTAGAGTCCTCTGCCGTGGATAAAGGGCTTGAAATGGGGCGAGTATGTGGGCTCCCCCAGCGCTCCGGACCCCGTGGTGTGTTTCAGCCAACCTCACGGCGAACGCTTCGGATCCCTGCTGGCGCTGCCCACGCGTGCCATCTGCGGCCTCTCCCGCAAGTTCTGCCTTATGATGATCTACAGCAAGGAGCAAGGTGAAGGAGACGCACACCAGAAACTGCCTCATCATTCATAAAAACATCAAATTATTAACATGATATACAGTGACGTTCAAAATTTTGGGGTCAGCAATATTTGTTTTTTGAAAAATAATTATGTTATTCAGCAAGGATGCATTAAAGGTGCCATAGAGTGCATTGATACAATATTTTAAATTGTTCTCTGATATCTACATAGAAGGTGTGTGGCTTAGGTAAGGGCAAAAATACTCCAGATACGGTTTAACATGTCCATTTAGAACACTAGGATTTGTCCCTAGAATGAAATGGGCTGTTATTACCTTATCTGGAAGGGTCATGGATAATAATGTCGAGCTCTGCTCTGATTGGCTGTTTCACAGCAAGGCTCATTTCAGCAGCTCACACAAGTGCAGTTATTCAGCAAACACAATCGCAAACAGCACAAGCGGCTAGTGAGTCGTGACAGATCACAGACCGACTGAATGACACTTTAAGCAGAAAATCTCTAATGGAGATTGCTGAAATTTATTGGTGTTTTCAGCTCTCGCTCGCGTGCACATGGTTGCCAGATTGCACATTTTAAGTAAAACACCGGATATAATACGTGTTCTTTTAAAAGGGGTGATGAATGGAGAAATCAACTTTCCCTTGAGCTTTTGATATATAAAAGGTCATGATAATATAAGAATATCCTGTAAGTTTCAGAGCTGAAAACTTCCTTGTTAGTCAAAGAAAAGCTTTTATAGACACCAGGCCCAGCAAACGACAGGTTGGGGATCTATGACGTCAAAGGGAGGCAAGCACCGCCTCAGCAGAAGAATATCAACGCCTACTTCATCACTGCCTGTTTAGCCCCGCCCACCGATTTGCGCATGTAACATAGGCCTAGTGTTAAACCATTGAGCTACAAAGCAATAAACATGCCGTTGAGGATTACAAAATATTGTGCAGTGACTGGGTTCAACAGTAATGCAACATGTGAGTAACTGTGTTCATTCTAATGCCTGATCTGAAATGTGATGATTCATGTAGTCTGATGTTCTTTGACTGTGTCAGTAAATCAGACCAGTGACTAAACATCAACTTGCGTTGTTTCTCTTAGTAGGATGAAAAAAATCTGTTATTTAACTGATTAAATACTATAAAGAAAGCGATCAAAGAAAGCTCCCTTTGCAATCGTTTGAGCAGTGTGCGCTGAACCTGTCAATCAAACAGAGCGTTTATCAGTGACGCGTTTATCAGTGACTCCCGTTTTATTCAACGAATCTCTTAACTATATCACGTTTGCACTGTTAGTGAAGATGAAAGCATTCGTTAGTGTACAGAAACTGAGTTGCAATGACGAGATCGCTGCTTTCATGTGCTTATCATGTGTGTGATCGGCTACAATGATCATCGCTGCAACCTTTCATGCCACAATCTTAATATAATGCCATAGATATAAATATAATGCCATAGATCTAAATGTAATGCGACACTTTTCACGATTAGTTGAGAGCTGTAATTGTAAAAATGAGCTAAAAGAGAGTAATACTATTTCAAATGCAAAGACATTAGCCAATCACAGCAGTGGGTGTTTACACTGAAGTCTCCCAACGGACACGCCCCTTAAAACAGAGCGTTCAGAGCAGAGGGCTAAGATCAGGGTAGGAAAAATGCCTTTTATTTATAAATTATGAATTTTTTGGATGTAAAAAGCATTCTAACATTATAAGTGCACCCCAGGAAACATCATAAAACAATAAAAAAAACGCAGTTCATGACCCCTTTAACAGAAAAGCTCTGATTGAGGGATTTAAATGATTGAAATCTGGCAACCGCAAGCATGACCGCTCGAACGCTCCTCTTTTTTGCCCCGAGAAAACCCAAGAGTGCTTTTTGGTCAAGTTTTTATTTTTTAAACTACATTTTAGTCTCGTCTTTTTTCATCAACGATATTGCATGATGATATAGTCACAGTTATCATTTAAGGACGTTTGTGTCATCTCGTCTTAGTCATGGAAAAAAGGTCGTCAACGAACATTTTTCGTCATATTTTTGTTAACGAAATTGACACCAGTCAGAGGAAACTAACAACTTTGAATTAAATTAGTGTGGTATCCTGTTATAGATAAACATCAACCATGCCTGTTTTGTGCCTGTGGGAAGGGAATGAAAAGTGCTCACATCCCCTGCAGAGGGACATTTATATACATTTATGTGCTCACATTTATATCCATGATCTGCCATTTTCGCTATATTGTCCTCATCTTCACAATACCTGCAGAAGCGCTCTATTCTCTTTATATGCAAAACCATAGACCTTTATCTACTAAAGCACACAATAAATAAAAGACTCATTCAGTGGCCTATTTGTGCGCTGTTTCGAGCAAATGATCAACTTTCGTGAAGATTCAGCACTGGCCGTATCGGGACACTGAGCGTTCCACTGACTGTCCCGAGCGTCTTTCACATGCTCTGAAAGGTAATTTAAACGAGAATGCACACGTTGGCGATAATGCATAGACTGACATTGTGTGGAAATGTGGAGTGTGTTAAAACAAATGTGCCTCTGAAATATATAATAGCCTACAGGTAAGCTTGCTACGATAGTCGGTGTTGCCGGTGTTACCGGTGTTCAGACTCAACACCGGTTGCATCACTTGCCCACCGTGGCACTGCGTAGTTTTGATTTTTTTTATAGTAATAAAATTATTTAGTTCAGTTAGAGAACAGACAATACAAATAAAAACTGAACGTGTCTGCTTAATAAAGCGTGATCCGATTGAGAGTCTCAGCACAGACCAGCAGGAGTCAGATTTCATTCATCACGAGAGCGAGGAGCTGCCTGAGATGATTGCGGAAGATTTGGTTTAAAAGCGAAATGTAAAAGTGCCTATTTAAGGGAGTTTGTCATTGTACTGTTTTGTTGTTGTGTTTCTCATTAAGAATAATAGGCTAATGAACCCACCATTCAAGCAACCCGCCCCCAAATGGGCTCATTCTAAACCGAAAGTAAAATGCGCACGGCCGCACAGAGCGCGCATTTACAGGCGACCTGTCATTCACGGTGTGTGTCCACTGGCGCGTTTTCAGATCATTGCTATGGAAGCTTAACTTTCATAGGAATTCATTGAAACCACTCGCTTTGCTCGGCTCCGTTATGAATGCCCGAGTGATTTAAAAAGTGATTTAAAAGCCCAGTCGGTGATACCGGTGTTGACACACGTCGATTAACTGGTGGGAAAATTTCCTCACCATCACATCCCTACCTACAGGTAACGATTTTTCGCTAGACTTTACATCGATGTATTACTACCCCCTAGTCTTAACACAGTTATCCACATAAATGAACACAGTTCTCATAGTATCAAACGAAATGAAAATTAAGTGAGTGTGCCAATTACAACGGAAGTGTTTTCCCTCTCCGCTCTCAGGTGTAAGGAGCATGCACAGCACGGACATACAGTGGTCAGCCATCCTGAGCTGGGGTTACACTGACAACATGCTGCGTCTGAAGAGCAAACAGAGCGAGCCACCCATCAACTTCATCCAGTGCTCACCGCTGCACCAGGTCAGAGTCGTAAACACCACAGATCTCGTCTGTTATATGTACAGCACCCTCTACTGAAAAATACTCTCATAAAAACAAACTGAATCAACACTGAACTGAACAACAGCCGAAATGCATCATTTTCCTGTCATCACTGTAAAGCTGCTCTGAAACAATCTGTGTTGTATAAAGTGCTATAGAAATAAAGAGTTGACTTGACAAAACGTAGCGCACAAAAACATGTACAGGTCAAAAGAACACAAAATATACGCTACTGTTCAAAAGTTTAGGGTGAGTATGATTTTTGTATGAAGTCTCTTATATCAACCAGGCTTCAAAAATACAGTAAAAAACAGTAATATTGTGAAATATTATTACGATTTAAAATAGCTGTTTTCTATTGTAATATGTGTTAAAATGTAATTTATTCCTTTGATCAAAGCTGGATTTTCAGTATCATTACTCCAGTCTTCTGTCAAGTCAGCTTTATTTCCTAGCACTTTATACAACACAGACTGTTTCAAAGGAGCTTTACAGGGATAACAGGAACAGTATTCAGTGATGCAAAGAATTAAATTCTGCTGTAAAGCAGCTCTAAAAGGCAACAGTAAACAGTCATTATTCAGCTCAGAGTTGATTCAGTTCGGCTCAATGAAAGTTCATCAGTTATGAAATGAGTTTAATTCATGGAGAAAACAGTGATGTCACTGCCAGCTCAGTTCAGTTCTCATCCAATAGTGTCAGTGCAGAATATTTAGCTTCCCTAACTAAGCAAGCGAGAGGCAACAGTGGCAAGGATCACAGTGTCACATGATCCTTCAGAAATCATGCTAATATGATGATTTGCTGCTCAAGAAACACTTCTGATTATTATCAGTGATGAAAACAGTTAATATTTTTGTGGAAGCCATTTAATTTTTCAGGATTCTTTGATGAATAGTTAAAAAAAACAGCATTTATTTGAAATTGAATAATTTAGTGTTGTCACGGTAATTTAACATTTAACAAAAAAACTGCCTTTTGTTGACTCTGATGTGCTAAGCGCTCGCCGCCCGACCAAACCAGCCTAGCTAAAGATAGATAAGGACAAGGAAGGAGTTTTAGGTGGAAAGTTTCACTATAAAAATCTGCCCTTTGCAAAGCCGGATTTAATGACCACAAAAGTAATTCTTCTTTGACATATCACCTCAAAGCAAAAAAAAACTTCTTTTTTTCACATTTGCATATTTTTTTGCATATTGTTTGTATGGTGGACATGGGTCACTTGAACATGTAACACAACTCTTCTGCTTTAACATGTTATTATTTCTGATGGTGCCGTTCAAGCCAGCATTCGGTTTTTACTGGACATCTGTTGATAAAAGATGCTATTAAACAATATTCTACATTAATTCTGTGATATTACATTTAAATATCTGTTATTACAAGCTCCAGTCTTAATAAGGGGAAAAAAAGGATAAATTGTGCGATTGATTAGATGAATTACTGTCACTTAATGCATCCTTGCTGAATAAAATTATTAATTGTCTTGCTGACCCCAAGCCTTTGAACGGTCGTGCAATTTCTTATTTCTGATTTTGGGTGAAATATGAGCCAGGCATGGGTTTAGTGAGATTCAGCTATTTATGTTATCACATGATCAAATGTCTCCCTGCTTAATGTGTTTCCTCTCTGTTCTCATCTCGGTCTCTCTGGTCTCTCCTCAGGTGACTAGCTGTGCCTGGGTGCCGGACAGTTGTCAGCTGTTTACAGGCAGCAAGTGTGGAGTCATAACCGCCTACAGCAACCGCTTCACCACCACCATGGTACGTAACCATGGCAACATGGCCCCCCTTCTCCCCCACCCACGCAGCCGCCCACGTCCATTATCACTCCCTGTAGAGCACCTACACACACACACACACACACACACTCAGTGTTTGTAGTGGCCTTGTTAGTCATCTCCCGGTTGCCCTAGAAACACATTTCCTGCAGTCCACAGGTGGGCTGAAGTCTGGGCGTCAGACGGCTCTTTCAAACGCTCTCATTGATAACGCAGGTGCTGTTTCTCTTATTCGTTTAAACCAATCTTTCCCACATTTGAAGGAGTATTTCAGTTCAAACCGGTTTGATTTTATGATCTGCAAAAGTAGATATTCTGAAGAATGCTCATGCTGCTCTTTTTCAAGACCTGGTACTGTCAAGGTCCATAAGAGTGATTTAAAAATCTGGGTGATTTAGTGAATATGAATTTCAGATTTGCTTCACATGTGCAGCTACATCTATATATTTATTAGCAGATGTTTTTATTCCAATCAAACTATGGAGCCCCTAAAGGGACCTTAAAAAAATCGTATATAAAATATTGCATGATCACGTGTTACAATTTCCATTTTATCTATACTGTCTATAACATATTTCCTTTGGATGCACATGAATTATTAAAGATCTATTTGCTCACAATTTGGCTTTCGTTAGGGCAGTATATCTCTAATATTATGTCCACATTAACACATTCTCTGTGGTGGCCATGAAACCGCACTGTGTAATGGGCTGATGACGCAATACGAATGTGCATTAGGCTGATAAAAAGTGCTCAAATTTGGAATTCGTTAGTGCAGTTGGTCTAGTACGAGGATGAATCCAGCTACTTATTCGTTTGTCATTTATTGAAGCATGAGCCTCCCATTTATATAATGCGACACTGTGTAAAGTCCTTTATCTATGGCTCTGCTCGCAATAAGCGCTGTTAATATTGAATAAAGAAAATGTGCATTTTTCCGCCACCAGGATGCGTTAAATACTACAACGTTGTTTTGATCTTGTGAAATACAAAATTTTAGTACATTTTACTGTTCCAATAATTTTTAAATGTACTGCCCTAACAAAATCAACATTTTTATGATTTTTTACTGTACCAATGTTTTTTCATGAACCATTCAATTTGGTACATGAGCCCATTTCACTGCACGGTTTCTCTGCGCTACAGTTAAATTTGTTAAAGTGGACCAAAGGTCTTGAAACATGACACTCTGCTCTAGCGAAAGCCAAATTCTTTGCACGTTTAACTGTATTAGCCTTTTTTATGGACCCTTGAACTTGGCAAATAGGACAATGCACACAGCCTTATTGCGGCATCAGATAGATCTTTATTAATTCATGTGCATCCATACTCTTATCTTCTTCATAGTAAAATGTCAATAGCCGTGTTTCCTTTACCCTTCAAATTGCTCAAATGAAAAATATGCCCAATGGAAACATGTCAAAAACTCCCATATATTGCAAAAGCATTTTTACGCTGGCATGAGGTGTTTTTTTAGCCAGTTAGAAAACCTGCTATAACTGCAATGGAAACACATTTACAGGTCACCTGGCGTACGTAAAAGTCACATGATCATTCTTTAAAGATGGCGCGGTATGTTTCGACAGAAGACGAGACAGTTCTTTATTAAACTCATAAAAGACAAAAGAATTACGGGAATACTGGATTCTAAACAACAAAGAAATGCCTCAATTTATCCAGACCTCGAAGCAGGTATGAGGGAGAATCGCGTACTATAACCTCCCAGAAACACCTCATACGTGGACGCTCAAGGGGCTATTAATGATTGGATAACACGCCTACGTCTCCTTCGATAAAAAATAATGGCTGAGATACATGTAAACCTACATCACCATGATTTTTGGAATGATTTCTCATGAGAGAAAAAAAACAAGTTTTAGTCGCATAACATTGGTTAATAGAAACGCCATCATTTCGCAATAGTTTTTTATTGACATATCGCAGAAGTTTTGCTCAAATCTGTAATAGAAACCAGGCTAGTGACGCACAAAGGAAATATATTATAGACAGTAGGGCTGTCCCCTAATGGTTTTGGTTAAAGGCTTGGTCGACCAAAATTGTATTAGTTGTTTGTCACCTGTAAGTGGTGAAATCACACAGGCTGTGACGGAGATCGTTAACGGCAGGAAATCCAAACATTCACCCATCATTCATCAACCTCAAATATGACTTATCACTTGAAACATGCAAGCAGTCGCAACTTTACAAGTCCACTCGCTCTAATGTCAGCCTAGATAAATGTGCGCTATTATTAGACGCATCTCTGTGTTTGTGTGGAGAGCGCGCTTTACTGCACGACATACAGGCGCCGGCGTTTGCATTTAACTTTAAACACTCCGTCATGTAAAAGGCATATTTTTATTTTGTGCTTTTGTAAAATAATGAAAACAGTCAGGATGCCCTTTCTGCCGTCTCGGTCTCAGTGAACTTGAGCGGCACAAATGAACAGAAACTCTGCGTGTACTTGCCTCTCAGACATGAGAAATATGTCTATAGAGAGATTGAAATGATTCATTTTAAATGAACCCATTCAAGTGGAAAACAAATATTGTCAGATGATGTAATCCTGAAACGTGCATATAGACGCCGTCCACTGCGGAGAGGAGAGTCAGCATCGTCGACTTAATCTCTGCAGCCGAAAACACAAAACATGATCAATAAATGATTCAGATGTTTAGACGGTCTCCTTCTGTTTCACGACACACTCATAATCATTGCGTTTGCCGGTGCGCTGTGGCGAGCTTCATGCGTGCGCTTGACTGACCAGGCTATGTATTATATATAGACAATTAAAGGCTCATTATTATGATTTATGGCTTATTAATATAAACGTGCGATTAGTCGACTAATGGCTTAAATGAACGACACCTAGTCAACTAGAATTTTTTTTGTCGAGGGCAGCCCTAATAGACACTTCCATTAAATGGAAATTGTAATGCGTGCACGCAATAGTTTCTCATAAAAAGCAGGCAAAGTCCATCAACCAACAGCTATAATCTGAAAATGCACAAGTACTGAATGATTAATAAGCCCAACTATTATATTAGCTAATTACTTGACTGCATTTTCATCCATGACCAGTTTCTAGTGCTTTTATTGATTGTACTCTCACATACAGTCATGTGGTGGTTTGTTTACTCTGGACCATAAAACCAGATCAGAATCATGTGTTAAAGCGCTCTTTCAGCTCTCTTGTGTTTATTCAGGCCATTATCAATGCTCTCATGAGGCCATTAGCCAAAGCCTCACCCTCGAGATCCGCAGTTACAGTCATGTGTCCCTTCAGCCCACAGAGATGGAGGTGGAGTCTCAGGTTCACCTGTACGGCCACACGGCGGAGGTCACGGGCCTGTTCGTCTGTAAGCCCTACAGCATCCTCATCAGTGTTAGTCAGGACGGCACCTGCATCCTGTGGGACCTCAACAGGTTTGTGCTGGACGAGATCACATTAGTCTTAACCATTCATATATTCAGGGTTTGTATGGTCATGAAAAAATTTAGAAATATCAATTCAACCCAGAAAGATTCTGAAAAGTCATGGAGGTTTGTTTCACAGACATCTGTATAATACAATATTTGTTTAATTGGTTAAACAAATTTATACATTCAAATTTACCACAGCATATCTTAACTAACGTCTGGCACTTATTTTGTATTAAACCACATAGCTTTTCATTAACTTTAGTTAAATATGCGGTGGTAAATTTGAACATGGTTTTTCATACATAAACGTTTTATGGCATGAATATTTGCCTCAAAAGTCATGGAAATGTGTTCAGGTTGGACAAAATGGTGTATGTGACATTTACATTACATTTATGCATTTACTCTAAACGACGAGGAGCAAAAGCAATTCAGCCAATAATATTTGTAATAAGAGACAATGATATTTGTAATATACAATGCCAGGTTTAGTAGACAACTCAATTAGGTTGCAAATGCAGAAAAGACATTAAAGTTGACTTAAATTAGTCAAGAACGGCACACTTTTCCACATCAAACTTAACAGTATGAAATTTAATCCAGCAACAACAAAGCTGCATATTTAAGTCACTCATTCTCATTAGTGCAATGTACAACATTTTAGAAGATTATTGGACTACGTTTTACAATTATTATTTTTTTCTCCAAAAATTGCACATATAATTCAATGTGCCTTTTGTAATTATTTGCACCGCCTCAGCAGAAGAATATCAACGCCTACTTCATCACTGCCTGTTTAGCCCCGCCCACCGGTTTGCGCATGTAACATAGGCCTAGTGTTAAACCATCGAGCTACAAAGCAATAAACATGCCGTTGAGGATTACAAAATATTGTGCAGTGACTGGGTTCAACAGTAATGCAACATGTGAGTAACTGTGTTCATTCTAATGCCTGATCTGAAATGTGATGATTCATGTAGTCTGATGTTCTTTGACTGTGTCAGTAAATCAGACCAGTGACTAAACATCAACTTGCGTTGCTTCTCTTAGTAGGATGAAATAATCTGTTATGAAAAAAGGTCATGATAATATAAGATTATCCTGTATAAGATGATAATAAGATGAAAGCCTTCGTTAGTGTACAGAAACTGAGTTGCAATGACGAGATCACTGCTTTCATGCGCTCAGCATGTGTGTGATCGGCTACAATGCTCATCACTGCAACCTTTCATGCCACAATCTTAATATAATGCCATAGATCTTAATATAATGCCATAGATCTAAATATAATGCCATAGATCTAAATGTAATGCCATAGATCTTAATATAATGCCATAGATCTTAATATAATGCCATAGAACTTAATATAATGCCATAGATCTAAATATAATGCCATAGATCTAAATATAATGCCATAGATCTAAATATAATGCCATAGAACTTAATATAATGCCATAGAACTTAATATAATGCCATAGATCTAAATATAATGCCATAGATCTTAATATAATGCCATAGATCTAAATATAATGCCATAGATCTTAATATAATGCCATAGATCTAAATATAATGCCATAGATCTAAATATAATGCCATAGAACTTAATATAATGCCATAGATCTAAATATAATGCCATAGATCTAAATATAATGCCATAGATCTAAATATAATGCCATAGATCTAAATGTAATGCAACACTTTTCACGATTAGTTAACCATGAGAGCTGTAATTGTAAAAATGAGCTAAAAGAGAGAGTAATACCATTTCAAATGCAAAGACATTAGCCAATCACAGCAGTGGGTGTTTACACTGAAGTCTCCCAACGGACACGCCCCTTAAAACAGAGCGTTCAGAGCAGAGGGCTAAGATCAGGGTAGGAAAAATGCCTTTTATTTATAAATTATGAACATTTTTGATGTAAAAAGCATTCTAACATTATAAGTGCACCCCAGGAAACATCATAAAACAATAAAAAAAAACGCAGTTCATGACCCCTTTAATGGTTAAATTAAATTTTAGTAATCAAAAGGCATGTCTAATTAATTATTGAAATTGGGAAACTTATACAATTTAATAACAATTTATTAAATGTTTAACAAAAATTACATTTATGGCCCTATGAAATCTGTTTTATTTTTTCCCAAATTCCATAAAAAAAAATTCCAATTTTTTATTTTTCAAATTTAAATTTTTATGGCTAAATTTAAAGTTTAGTAATCAAAAAGCATGTCTAATTAATTGAAATCAGGAAACTTATACAATTTAACAATTTATTAGAATTTTAACAAAAATACGTTTAGGGCCATATAGAATAGTTTTTTTCTCAAATTCCGTTTTATTTTTACCAAATTCTGTGTTTTCTGTATTAAGAATTCTGGACTATTCTGAATTATGGATTTTAATGGTTAAATAAAATTTTAATAATCAAAAAGCATGTCTAATGAATTGATTTCATAAAACAATTTATTATTATAATTTTTTTAGTTTTTTTAATTCACTTCTATTTTTTTTTCTTCCAGAAATTTTGTGTTGTGTATTTACATTTTTCTGGCAATCAAATGAAGTCTTAATAATTTAATTTATCTTTTAATCATATGAAATTAAATTAAAATTGTCAAGCAAAGTGCCGCACAACAGCTTTACTTTTAAAATTAAAACAGAAGAAAAATTGTGATTATTCCTTAAAAATAGTTTTAATAATTTATTATTATATTATTATTATTATTATACTGTTAGTATACATTGAGACGTAGCTAAATTCTACTGCACAACACTAATATATTTCTGTCACAATTTCTTGAAGTTCAACGGAACTTTTATTTTGACGGGTTGCCGTGAAGAGCTTTGAGTTTGTGTGTTTATGATATGACTTTAGTTTTTCTCAAATGAAACGGTAAAATGCTGATGAAGTGACTCTGGAGATGAAGTTCATGCGTTCATGTCCTCATACAGTGAGACGGCAGAGGCTGAAAACACTTTTATTGCAGTAATGAGAATCTAAAGAGTGTTTGTTTGTGGTTTCGTGTGTTAGGCTGTGTTACGTACAGAGTCTCACAGGTCACAAGAGTCCAGTGAACGCAGTGTCAGCCAGCGAGACGACAGGAGACATCGCCACCGTCTGTGATTCAGGTGAGTCATTCCCTGTTACAATATTAAATGACAGTCAGCTGTTTGCTATGAGCCTGTTACAGTGTAAACCAGCTGCTAAAAACAAATATTATTTTGTATATAATGACGTTCTGCAGAATGATCATGTTCTCTCTGTTTGTGTATAGTGGGTGGAGGAAGTGATTTGAGGCTGTGGACGATTAATGGAGATTTGATCGGTCATGTTCATTGTCGAGAGATCATCTGCTCGGTGGCGTTCTCCAATCAGCCGGAGGGAGTGTCGGTCAACGTGATCGCTGGCGGTCTGGAGAACGGTGTGGTCAGGTAAAATACACAAACTCTCACTGTTTTAGCTAGTTTGAGGTGTTTAGTTACTATGCTATAAATTAAAGCAACTTTGCAAACAAGGTTGACTAGTTGAATTTGATGAAGCATAAGAAGTACACAAAGTATTTATGGAAAAATTGAAAGGTCTTCCTGCCATGCTAAAGTCCAAGTGATGGACTTCCTGTGTGCATTATTATATTACTATTGCACAGTCATATGGAATGAGTTCCATAAAAACAACTGAATGCATTGTGTTTCAAGACTGTTATCAATGCTTTCCTCTTCTCTGTCATCATATTTCATTCTCTTCTTCTTTCTGTCTCGTCCACGCTCTCGCTCAGGTTGTGGAGCACATGGGACCTGAAGCCAGTCAGAGAGATCACCTTCCCAAAATCCAACAGGCCTATCATAAGGTACACACTTGTACCTCATATGTGACCCTGGACCACAAAACCAGTCATAAGGGTCAATTTTATGAAATTGAGATGTATACATCATCTGAAAGCTGAATAAATAAGGTGTTTTTTTTTGTTGTTGTTTTTTTAAATCTGGAATCTGAGGGTGCGATATAGGCTGAAAATAGGCTAACTTCCATCAACATAACCAACGTGACAACCTGCTTGCACAGAAAGCGTGCTGGGGACTATTTTCAGGCGCTGCGTAATATCATTGTGCCGCTGCACCCATGGTACGGCAGCAAAGCTCCTGGATTATTACGCAGGAATGAGAGTATAGTCCCTAGCCATATCAGTCTAGAAAATTGCAACTTTTCATTTTCCGTCGGTCTTAGTACACAATGTAACATGTAACTATCATGTAACACATCACAACATGTAAATAGGAAAATGTTGGCGTTATTTTGTCACTTATTGAGCAGTAGGCTAGCTGGAGCCGTTTACCTCCAGTCTTTGTGCTAAGCTAGGCTAGCGGTGGGTGCGTCAGACAGAGTTATGGCACGCACAGAGATAAAAATGGTATGTATGGACTTATCTAACTCTGGGGGATACGGTGAATAAGCTAAAGTCCCAAAAAGTCGGCGTGTTCCTTTATGAGGTGCATATATTTAAGTTGGTGTTTCAGTTCTACACAGGCAAAAAAGACGGGTCAAGACAGAAATTAATCGAAATTTCAGTTCAGGCAGAACAAAATTCATTTGTATTGATGATTGTAATTTGATTATTTTATATACCATTGTTGATATTTGTGATTTTGAAAATGGTTTTGATTGAATGTTTTGACTCCCATTCAGTTTTCTACATAAAAAATATCAGGCTAGTTAAATTCTTTTCGGACTACCAAAATCTGAAGCCCGAAGGACTACCAGCGATTTTGAAATTTTGCGAGGCCTGTATTTGTAGCGCAGCAATCCATAATCGCAGGAAGATTTGTACTTAACTGTCTCCTTTAATATGTTTAGTAAACAATTTACAAACTTTAAACTTCTTGGCGCTCTTTAATGTGGCCTGACAGATCGCTCACGGAAAAAGCTTGTATAAAACGGCTTAAGAACAATGATGTCATGTAACGTCAAATTTACCTCAGAAAAGCCATTCAATGCTCATAAACTCGTTAGTCAGCTAGAAAAATAACTATAGAAAGGGGCACTTTGCTAAATATATGCACTATATCACACAATTCTTATATTTTTACGTAAACTGTTGTCCTGAGAAAGAATGGAAGGAGCTAAAAATTTAATTCAACACCGCCCATATAATTGCACATGAAAAATTAAAACGCGTTTATTCTTTTTTGGCACCTAACTTTTTCCCTTATAATTGATATTTTTGTCTGGAGCACTGCATACACTACGAGAAGTAAATCAAAAGTTTGGAGTAATTAAGATGTTTTTTTTATGTTTTTGAAAGAAGTCTCTCCTGCTCACCAAGGCTGCATTTATGTGATCCAAAATACTGTCAAAATTGTGAAATATTATTCCAGTGTAAATCATCTGTTCTCTATGTGAATATACACTCACCTAAAGGATTATTAGGAACACCATACTAATACTGTGTTTGACCCCCTTTCGCCTTCAGAACTGCCTTAATTCTACGTGGCATTGATTCAACAAGGTGCTGAAAGCATTCTTTAGAAATGTTGGCCCGTATTGATAGGATAGCATCTTGCAGTTGATGGAGATTTGTGGGATGCACATCCAGGGCACGAAGCTCCCGTTCCACCACATCCCAAAGATGCTCTATTGGGTTGAGATCTGGTGACTGTGGGGGCCATTTTAGTACAGTGAACTCATTGTCATGTTCAAGAAACCAATTTGAAATGATTGGAGCTTTGTGACATGGTGCATTATCCTGCTGGAAGTAGCCATCAGAGGATGGGTACATGGTGGTCATAAAGGGATGGACATGGTCAGAAACAATGCTCAGGTAGGCCGTGGCATTTAAACGATGCCCAATTGGCACTAAGGGGCCTAAAGTGTGCCAAGAAAACATCCCCCACACCATTACACCACCACCACCAGCCTGCACAGTGGTAACAAGGCATGATGGATCCATGTTCTCATTCTGTTTACTCCAAATTCTGACTCTACCATCTGAATGTCTCAACAGAAATCGAGACTCATCAGACCAGGCAACATTTTTCCAGTCTTCAACTGTCCAATTTTGGTGAGCTCGTGCAAATTGTAGCCTCTTTTTCCTATTTGTAGTGGAGATGAGTGGTACCCGGTGGGGTCTTCTGCTGTTGTAGCCCATCCGCCTCAAGGTTGTGCGTGTTGTGGCTTCACAAATGCTTTGCTGCATACCTCGGTTGTAACGAGTGGTTATTTCAGTCAAAGTTGCTCTTCTATCAGCTTGAATCAGTCGGCCCATTCTCCTCTGACCTCTAGCATCAACAAGGCATTTTCGCCCACAGGACTGCCGCATACGGGATGTTTTTCCCTTTTCACACCATTCTTTGTAAACTCTAGAAATGGTTGTGCGTGAAAATCCCAGTAACTGAGCAGATTGTGAAATACTCAGACCGGCCCGTCTGGCACCAACAACCATGCCACGCTCAAAATTGCTTAAATCACCTTTCTTTCCCATTCTGACATTCAGTTTGGAGTTCAGGAGATTGTCTTGACCAGGACCACACCTCTAAATGCATTGAAGAAACTGCCATGTGATTGGTTGATTAGATAATTGCATTAATGAGAAATTATACAGGTGTTCCTAATAATCCTTTAGGTGAGTGCATAGTAAAGTGTAATTTATTCCTGTGATCAAAGCTGAATTTATCATCATTACTCCAGTCTTCAGTGGCTACGTTTACATGGATACTTCTTGCTTTAATCTGAATGAATTCATTCCAGTTGATGAATCCGGACGTAGTGTTCACATGGACGCTAAATAAATTCATCGGGTTGATATTTCACAAGCTTCTGAATGGATTTAATCTTTTGACATGCGCACACTGCACGAATATACAGAGTTTCCTGCTGTTGTTGCATACTAACCACCCTAACAGTAAAAACGCCCTTTCCAGCGCCCAAAAGCAGTTGACTGTGGACGAGAGTCCGAAACAAGGACTGGTGGGACGTTGTCCTGCTGCACTTGACAGACGATGAGTGGAAAGTGAATTTCAGAATGACAGGACACTCATTTATATGACACTTTATTCAACAGGAAGAACAGCTCGTTCTGAGCGCCATACGTCATTGCACATGCGCAGTCCTTTCAGTTTCGGGTTTCAATCCGTTTCAATTCAAAAGTGTTTACATGCCCTCTCGATTGGATTACAAAAGGAATAAACCACCCATTACAATCCCAATGAAATTAATCAGATCTGGACAATTCATTCCGGTTGACGTGGTTACATGTGACTTTTTTGTTCCGATCGTGCTACTAGTCCGGTTAATATCTGATTATTAGGGTCCATGTAAACGCAGCTAATGACACATGACCCTTCAGAAATCATTCTAATATGATGATTTGCTGCTCAAGAAACATTTATGATTATTATCAATGTTGAAAACAGTTCATATGTTTGTGGAAACAGTCATACATTATATTTCCTCAGGATTCTTTGATGAATAGAAAGCTCAAAAGAACAGCATTTATTTGAGCCTTTTGTAACATTATAAACGTCTTTACTGTCACTTGATCAATTTAATGCATCCTTGAAGAATAATTATATTTAAATCTTACTTAATGCAAACCTTTGAATGGTAGTGCAAATATGAAGCAGCACAACTGTTTTCATTGATAATAATCATAAATGTTTCTTGAGCAGCAAATCATCATATCAGAATGATTTCTGAAGTGACACTGAAGACTGGAGTAATGATGCTGACAATTCACAGGAATTAATTACACTTTACTATATATTCACACAGAGAACAGCTGTTTTACACTGGAATAATATTTCACAATTTGTACTGTATTTTTGATCAAATAATGCAGCCTCGGTGAGCAGAAGACTGGTAGTCTATGTCCAAATGTTTAAGTGATCATGTGATGTTAATGATCTTTCCTTCTTCATTCTCTTTCAGTCTCACATTCTCGTGTGACGGACACCACCTTTACACGGCCAACAGCGAGGGCACGGTGATCGCGTGGTGCCGGCGAGACCAGCAGCGCATGAAGCTGCCCATGTTTTACTCTTTCCTCAGCAGCTACGCTGCAGGCTGACCCCCGAGCCGCCGCGGCCTCGTCACCCACACTGATCGGACCCTGCTGACCCAGGAAGAGGAGGAGCCAGCATGCACAAAGCCCCGCCCATGACCATCACAGTATCCGCTGATACGTCATGGGAATGCACGGCACTTTATGCTGTGCTATAAGCTACTGTATCATAAAGAGCGGATGCGGCGTTTGTGTTTCTACACACGCGCCGGGGGTCGTGAGGCAGAGCGAGCGCAGGCCGGGTCATTTCTTTGCGTTATCCTCGTTTGTTTTGTGTTTCGTTTGACTGATGATTCATGTCGTAGTATTTGATGTTTGATTTTGAAAGCTGCTACAGTCTGGTCCGCCCAGACTAAACGTTTGAAGGCCTGTTTCTCTTTTCCTTCGCTAAGTCCCTCGTCTCGCCCACCCGCCGCTATCCTGAGAATACAAACTGAAGCCAAACCAGACTGAAAAAATCCAAACACTAGCGTCAAGCTCCTGCATGAGTGACGTGCCGTGGCAGAATGAATGTGTGCACGCAATGCCTTGTTAAAAACTTTACATTGAAATATTTATTCTCAAACAAGGATGAAAGCCACATCTAAACGTCTGTTTCTTCTTCTTCATTATAATATGCACTTCAGTGAGTGTCGAAGGTGCCCTGCTAATATTTATTCTTATTCCACCAACTCAACCCAAACGGTTGCCAGTTAATAAGCGCATCAAATTCATATTAATGCATTAAAAACATGCTTTTCTTCTCTGTACTGTTCAGTTGTGTAATAAAATCTGTTTTGCATGTTGTATCACACATCGGAGATGCGATTGAAAGCTTACCTTTCGGACCCTCCTGACTAATTCAAAACACCCTGATTACTGTACAAATGCAAAGCTATGTCACTGAAAAAGGACAATCTCACAGGAATCCGATGCTCCTGAAGTCTTAAGTGTCAGTCAGCCTTAAAAGTGGAGGAAAAGTAACTGAGCTCAAGTAAACGAGCGTTTGTGTGCGTGTTATTTTTGCTGTTAATGCGAGTCTTACATTGCAACTCATTTAATTGGCTTGTCTTACATGTTAGTGTTTACCAGAAAGGGAATGCTTTCTCCTTTTTGTTTTGCATTATTTTCAGAAATATCAAACACACGCGTCACTCCAACCTCGCAGGTTTTGAATCCAGAACGCCAGCACTTCAATGAAAGGTGGTTAAGGAGAATTGTCCTTTACGTTAAGTGTTTGAATGTTCATGTATTGAATCCTTTCCCATGCTTGCATTACATACATATATCTCTTAGTTATTGTGCACAGTATTGTCATGTTTGCGGTTCCCTCAGAAAGAGATTGGTGTTGCTGTCACTAAAGCGAGATGTGTGAATCTGTCACGAAAAGGCTTATTGTTATCAGTCGAATGTTGAATTAACAGTGGTTTGTCATTTAAGATTGATATGTTCACCAAGGCCTGGCTGGGACATTTCTAATTTTTTTGTATTTATGAAATATGTAATAAAATGTCACCTATATATAATATATATATAAATATTCAAGAAATTTTGATTATGTTTGTTGCACTTGTTTCTGATGTACAGTGTCACAAATAAAGGTTTTGCAGCAATGCCATAAAACCATTTTTGGTTCACAAAAGAACCAGTTTTAGTGTAAAGAACATTTTAATAATCAAAAGAACCTTTTGCGCAATTGAAAAGTTCCATGGATGTTAAAGGTTCTTCAAAATTCTATATTGCTCAACTCTATTCTGTTCCATTCTATGGGTAGTTGACACATAAGCAGTAAAAAATGCTTTTTTTGTTTTTGTAAAACACCACTTTTGAAGAAAAAAATGCATATTATGTAGTGTGAAGTCTGTTTGAGAAAATATACGGGGTCGCTAACTTATTTTTCCTGAAATGTGTCCTGTGGTGTGACAGAAAGAATTAAGAATGGAGGGGCGTCGCACACAAAGGACAACAGAACGTAACACTTTTACAGTGGTTCCAAAAAAGTGAAATATTTGAACAATTCTGAGACTAAATCTTACCATGTGCACATGTCATGGGCTTCAGTAACATGACCCTGAATGGGGTCCTTCAACTAAATAAACTTGTCAGTGGAATTGCCCGATTTAAAATCAGGACATGGTTTTCAGTTACAAAATGTATCAAGTTCCTACGCTTTTAGAAATATATGGATGAAAAAAATGGTCATTTACTAAAATAGACAAATTGTTTTTTTATTAACATTTGTATGCTTTTCTTTTTCATTTATAAAAGTTGTAATTTATTGAACCATGCTTGAGACAATACAAAATATTATCATATTTCCATAAGAGTGCTAAATTTGATCATTCAGTCATATCTAAAGACCAAGGAGAAGTTGTTGTCCTGATTAAACCTCAAAACAAGTGGTGTCTCTGAAAAGCCCTGAATGTGCTCTTTACAGGACATCCAGACTTAAAACTGTGACATGTGACTTATATTCACTCAAATATAAGGTCCTCTACGTGGACAAAAGTCTATTCCTGGGTCCCAGGAGGATAGGACAATTTTGAGATTTGGCTGAAAAAAATGGGTTTACCCATTTACTGCATTTTAAATGATGACAGTACTAATTATATTCATTTTTATCTTGCCGTGTCAACAATGCTAGTTCTAGTATTAGTTCTATTGTGTTCTATTTTTTCAAAGTAAGTGAGTACAAAAACAGGCACCAAATACAGAGGCTCCAAAGATAAAGAAATAAAGAAATGCAGATTCATATGTGCCAAGAGACTTCATTAACAGAGCGAGTTACAGAAAACCTTGTGTAAAGGAGGAGATTTAGATAATCGACATTTATGAATAAAGAATTAAGGATAATGAAATTTACAAAATAGTCAATATTTATATCTTCATGTTCATAATAAAAAATAATTCCTTTCACATTCAGTGTTAGCATTAATCCAATTTTGGCAGAGAACGTGTAAAAACAGCCTTTCCAAAATGTCTGTACACTTTGACAATCATAAGTACTATTACAAAAAGAGCGTTTTTCCCCAATATCCATAAACTTAGAGAGTAAGATATTAGTTGGATATATTTTATGTAAGATCTCTAAGTGAAATACATCATTTGTAGGTTAACAGCCATGCCTTTCTCCACAGGAATTCCAATACAATTTCCCTCTTGGAATAACTTTCTTTTTTCATGAAAGACCCGTCTAATATCCCTGTTACTGCATATTTTATCAAATACATTTTTACCATTTATAAAGAAATTACAGTCTTTGTTATCTACTTTATAATAGGACATATGGCTGCTCATCAAATTAACAAGTCCAGAAGGGATAGCTTTGAGTACTGTAAAAATATATATATTTTGGGAGAATATATATATTTATATTTACAGGACAATTGAATTTAGTCATAAAAGAATCATAAGAATAAACTGTGTGTGTTGAATCAAACAGATCACTCAAGTAATTTAATCCATATTTAATCCCAAAAAATACTCTTGCCTCTAATTTCAATTAATTTGTTATTCCAAATTGTCGTTCTATGGTGAGAAAAATGATGTACAAAGCACAGTTTCCAAGCCAAGAGTGCTTTCCCATGAAATTTAGATAATTGTATGGCCATGTGTGTCTTTGTTTTAGAGATCTTCAACATCTGTGCTACGTCACAGTGCGAGGCGCTTACGTCATCTCGCCGACTGGGAGACCCGGTGATGTCACATTAAGCAGGGAAACCTCACGTGCCTCGGATGCGCCCTTCAGAATGAGCCCTGGTGATCCTCCGGCGATACCAAACATCACCTGATAACACACTTAATACCGGAGGACGCGCGCGAACCGAACCGGTTTCTTAAAGGCGCAGTGACACCTGCATCCTCCCCGCGCGCGCGATTGTGCGTCACCATCGAGGTTCCCCTCACATCTCATGAACCGACACCGAGTCAACCGCCCAGAGCAGAAACCGGGGAAATACTCGACGTTCGACGGCGTTTTTGGCGGATGCGCGCGAGTGGACGGTGACCGTGTGTGAGGTGTTGCGGGTTTTTCCTCGTCGCGTTCGGGTGGAGTCGAGCCACACACTGAAGTCTGACCGCTGACACACTCCAGGTGGGTGTTAACACGCGTTCCCGCGCCTCGCCAGGTATTTGTGCTCGTTGCGCGGAATTCTATGTTCTATTGCGTCATTTTTGGAACCTTCGAGTGCAACATTTGTAACAATTCCAGCGTTCTAGCGTGAGCGCGCGGCTCCGCTTATTATCTCATGGTCAATACGAGCGAATATTACGCGCTCGTGCTGTAGATTTGGGATGAGGGATGGTGGAGGGATGGATCCCGCAGGTTTATTGGGAATGCTGCTGGAATGACCAGAAGCGCGTGAGAGCGAAAGATGGACGCGCGCGAGACTCTCTTGGGCGTTTGGTTCCATCGGCTGGAATTCCGCCTTTAAATCGGCTTGAGAGGATCGTGAAGATTCAGATGTTCAGTGATGAGCTTCACGAGCTCTGATAAATCACCGAATGGCCTTGAATGGATGGATGGATGGATGAATGAATGAATGAATGGATGGATGGATGAATGGATGCATGGAGGAATAATAATCACGACCCTCGTGTGTTTTTGCTGATTCTAGATTCTGTCGCCTGCAAATAACGAGCATGACATGAAAGCTAAAACAGCTTGTTTATTTCTATATGCATCACTGCATTGAGATGAGATCAACCCAAATGATCCAGTGCAATGCATGTGTTTGGCCTTTATTCAGCTCTGGGGTGGAGTTATGAATGTATGTACATGAACATGAGGCACTGAGGGTTAAACAGAAGCTCATGTTCTGCTGAGATTCACTTGTGTAGTGATTTGTGTGTGAAAATAACACAGAATAACTTCAAAATGAAGCTCTATGATTCTTAGCTGCTCCTCTGACCTGTTTTGACAGGTGTTACTGGAGCTCTTATATCACAACGCTGGCATAGACTTGAGAAATCTGAGATATATATTCTACTGTCTTTTCTATTTTACTGTCAATTAGCTTTTTTATTTGATCAAAAATACAGTAAAAATTCTGAAATATTATTACACTTTAAATAAGTTGTTTTCTATGTGAATATATAGTGACGTGTAATTTATTCCTGTGATCAAAGATGGATTTATCATCATTACTCCAGTCTTCAGTGTCACATGATCCTTCACAAATCATTCTAATATGAGGATTTGATGCTCAAGAAACATTTATGATTATTATCAGTGTTGAAAACAGTTGTGCTGCTTCATATTTTTGTGGAAACGGATTATTATTTTGTACTTGTCACACAGTCGCATGGAGAGTCTTACAGTAAAGTATCGTGATGGTACCATGGTAAAGTGCTGCTATCAGATGATAGTTCTTTTTAATTTACAATTCAAGTCACCATGAAATCAAAAAATTGCAGATTATTATAAATGCATCATTATTTTAAATTCATGTGTCTCATAATCAGTAATCAGAATAACTTCCCCTCCCTCTTGCATCTCTCGAGGGCGGGGCAACCTGTCACTCACATGAGATCAGCCAATAGCAAACCACAACCATCCAATCAATTCCCCACGGACAAAATCAAGCCCCGCCCTACATTTGTTCTTGTTCCAGGGGCCGGTTGCAGCAAGACTAGTTTTACTAGTTAGTCATCAGATTTTTTCTTTAAGACTGTTCATAACTGACAAGACTTGACTAACCGCTAGTTGGTCATACTAGTACTTTGTGGCTTTGTTTATGCAGCTGGACGTTTCACTCGTCACAGTCCTACTTTTCCATTCATGCAAGATCCCGTATTCTCATTCTGTTGATAATGGCGTCTTCATTCCTGTTCTGTGTGCAGGACTCAATCATGAAGGACGGAATGGCCAATAACAGCACCGCCAGCATCTCTCAGGCCCGGAAAGCCGTGGAGCAGCTGAAGATGGAGGCCTGCATGGACAGGATAAAGGTCTGTGCGCGTTTGCCTTTCCTTTTATTTCAAACTAAACTGACCTCAGCTGTGCATCTGCATGGTATGAATGATTGAAAGATTTGCTTTGTAAGATGGAACCAGGAAAAACTGAGGGAAAAAGTGCAACTAAAGAATCTTTTATAGAGTTGTCATGTTGTACAGAACTCTTTGGGTTTTTCATAAGCTGAATATTATCAAATGTTTGATTAATTTGTGTCATGAAGCTGACAAATGCATTTAAAGAAGCACAAATGCATTACAATAAGCACAACTTTCTTTTTAACAGACGTCATCGAAGTGTCATTTTTTTGTTAAATAACCTGTTTGAATTGAAAATACATCAGATTAAGGAAGTAAAATCTCTTAAAAAATATTTATGCATCATTTTTAGAATTATGTATTTGACTTCATCTATTTGATTTAATTTAAAAATCATATTTTCAGTGTGCATCTATTTCAAATTGATTAGAATCAGCGTAACTGTTCATTGTGAAAATAATTGCATTTATTAAATGATGTAGTTAATCTGATTTATGGATGATAAATATATACACTTGGTTATTGTGTATTTAAAGCACATTCAGTTTATAAGTAATATTACAGATATCTGACCTGTTTAATTTCTGTACGACTGACAAATATGCATCACATTTATTAGTTTGTTTATGTTAAAAGTGTTTAATCCAAATGCATGGAAATTTGATATGCAAGTCAAATACTTTTATTTCCTTAAATTTAGGCCTAAATATTTTTTGAGTGCACTTCATGCTTCATGCATTTGGCCAGAAAGAGTGATTGTTTCCAATCAGATAGTCCCGCCCCCAGACTCCTGTGATTGGTCGAGTCAGAAGTTGATGTGTCAGACAAACAGATCGATGTTTGAAAGCATTACAGAGTCACACCACAAGCTATTTTAACCCATCAGTGTCTCTTCATTAACCCTCTAGAAGAGTCGTATTAGTAGTGCAGATTTGTACTTTAAATCCATGGCCTGCTTGCTTATAAATCATATTTGATGTGTCCTGATGTGTGACGTGTGGTGACAGCAGCATCTGGAGTTGTTTGTCAAACGGCCTGCAGTGAAATCTCTTCGTTATCTGCACTAATGTGCCCAGAAGACTGATAACCGTTTTAAGGAAGCTTAATGTGGCTATTAGCTGTAGTTACGTGGCGGTTTGGCAGAGGATCTCGCCTGTAAACCCGAGGGATGGAGAAATGGGTAGAGCAGACACAGAGCGAGCGTTTAGAGGAGCGCGGGCTCAGCTGTGGCCTTTTAGTGGAGAAGAAAGATGGATCGGACAATTCTGCAGAGGTTTCTCATCTGCCGCCGCACGCGGTCTGCTTTAGCTTCATCCTGCAGATGTTTCCTGAGTGACATCAGAGACGACCTCTGTCTCATTTCTGCTTTTTAACCACTGGGATATATTTTGGGAAGCAATCTCTAGAATAGACGGATTCTTTATTGAATCAACACAAAAAGAATCTTTATCGCTGCGCTTAATATTTAAGACAACGACATTTACAAGCAGTGTTTACTTCTGATGTATTTCATATCATACCATTTCAGTATATAATTTTTATTTTATATGGATGATGGATGGAACGAGACAGCGGTGGATAGATGGATGGGTGATGGATGGATGGATGGATGGATTGATGGATAGATGATGATTGATGGAATGAGACAGTGGTGGATGGATGGATTATGGATGGAACGAGACAGCGGTGGATGGATGGATGGATGAATGGATGGAACGAGACAGCAGTGGATGGATGAATGGATGGAACGAGACAGCAGTGGATGGGTGGATTGGTGGATGGATGGAACGAGACAGAAGTGGATGGGTGGATTGGTGGATGGATGGATGGAACGAGACAGCAGTGGATGGGTGGATTGGTGAAGGATGGATGGATGGATGGATGAATGGATGGAACGAGACAGCAGTGGATGGGTGGATTGGTGGATGGATGGATGGATGGAACGAGACAGCAGTGGATGGGTGGATTGGTGGATGGATGGATGGAACGAGACAGCAGTGGATGGGTGGATTGGTGAAGGATGGATGGATGGACGGATGAATGGATGGAACGAGACAGCAGTGGATTGGTGGATGGATGGATGGAACGAGACAGCAGTGGATGGATGGATGGATGGATGGAACAAGACAGCACTGGGTGGATGGATGGATGGATGGATGGAACGAGACAGCAGTGGATGGATGGATGGATGAATGGATGGAACGAGACAGCAGTGGATGGATGAATGGATGGAACGAGACAGCAGTGGATGGATGGATGAATGGATGGAACGAGACAGCAGTGGATGGATGGATGAATGGATGGATGGAACGAGACAGCAGAGGATGGGTGGATTGGTGGATGGATGGATGGAACGAGACAGCAGTGGATGGGTGGATTGGTGAAGGATGGATGGATGGATGGATGGATGAATGGATGGAACGAGACAGCAGTGGATGGATGGATGAATGGATGGAACGAGACAGCAGTGGATGGATGAATGAATGGAACGAGACAGCAGTGGATGGATGAATGGATGGAACGAGACAGCAGTGGATGGATGGATGGATGAATGGATGGAACGAGACAGCAGTGGATGGATGGATGAATGGATGGATGGAACGAGACAGCAGTGGATGGGTGGATTGGTGGATGGATGGATGGATGGAACGAGACAGCAGTGGATGGGTGGATTGGTGAAGGATGGATGGATGGATGGATGAATGGATGGAACGAGACAGCAGTGGATGGGTGGATTGGTGAATGGATGGATGGATGGATGAATGGAACGAGACAGCAGTGGATGGGTGGATTGGTGAAGGATGGATGGATGGATGGATGAATGGATGGAACGAGACAGCAGTGGATGGGTGGATTGGTGAATGGATGGATGGATGGATGGATGAATGGAACGAGACAGCAGTGGATGGATGGATGAATGGATGGAACGAGACAGCGGTGGATGGGTGGATTGGTGAATGGATGGATGGATGGATGGATGAATGGAACGAGACAGCAGTGGATGGATGGATGAATGGATGGAACGAGACAGCGGTGATGGATAGATAGATAGATAGATCGATAGATAGGCAAACAGCTACAGGTTAATTTTACTATGAAAAAAAGCTAAAAAACATCATCAGTTATTAATATTTCATTGGTTCTCTCTTGTTTTTGTATGTGTTCATAATTTCTTTGTATGACAGCCTGGCCAAAAATGATTATTATCAGAAATAAAGCAATTGAATCCAAGCACAACTACGCAAAATGTCAATTTTCTTAGACTGGACATCATCACACTGAACAAAATTATAAACGCAACACTTTTGTTTTTGCCCCCATTTTTCATGAGCTGAACTCAAAGATCTAAGACTTTTTCTATGTACACAAAAGGCCTATTTCTCTCAAATATTGTTCACAAATCTGTGTTAGTGAGCACTTCTCCTTTGCCGAGATAATCCATCCACCTCACAGGTGTGGCATATCAAGATGCTGATTAGACAGCATGGTTATTGCACAGGTGTGCCGTAGGCTGGCCACAATAAAAGGCCACTCAAAAATGTGCAGTTTTACTGTATTGGGGGGTCCAGGGAGTCAATATACGACCACCATTTGCCTCACACAGTGCAACACATCTCCTTTGCACAGAGTTGATCAGGTTGTTGATTGTGGCCTGTGGAATGATGGTCCACTCCTCTTCAATGGCTGTGCGAAGTTGCTGGATATTGGCAGGAACTGGAACACATACTCTGATCCAGATCATCCCAAACATGCTCAATGGGTGACATGTCCGGTGAGTATGCTGGCCATACAAGAACTGGGATGTTTTCAGCTTCCAGGAATTGTGTACAGATCCTTGCCACATGGGGGTTAGTTGATGTGTTAGAAGCAGGAAAAATGAGCAAGCGTAAGGATTTGAGCCAGTTTGACACGGGCCAAATTGTGATGGCTAGACGACTGGGTCAGAGCATCTCCAAAACTGCAGCTCTTGTGGGGTGTTCCCGGTGTGCAGTGGTCAGGATCTATCAAAAGTGCTCCAAGGAAGGAACAGTGGAGAACCGGCGACAGGGTCATGGGCGGCCAAGTCTCATTGATGCATGTGGGGAGTGAAGGCTGGCCCGTGTGGTCCGATCAAACAGACGAGCTACTGGAGCTCAAATTGCTCAAGAAGTTAATGCTGGTTCTGATAGAAAGGTGTCAGAATACACAGTGCATCTCAGTTTGTTGTGTATGGGGCTGCATAGCCGCTGACCAGTCAGGGTGCCCATGCTGACCCCTGTCCACCGCCGAAAGCACCAACAATGGCACGTGAGCATCAGAACTGGTCAGAAGAAGGTGGCCTGGTCTGATGAATCACGTTTTCTTTTACATCACGTGGATGGCCGGGTGTGTGTGCGTCACTTACCTGGGGAACACATGGCACCAGGATGCACTATGGGAAGAAGGCAAGCCGGCGGAGGCAGTGTGATGCTTTGGGCAATGTTCTGCTGGGAAACCTTGGGTCCTGCCATCCATGTGGATGTTACTTTGACACGTACCACCTACCTAAGCATTGTTGCAGACCATGTACACCCTTTCATGGAAAAGGTATTCCCTGGTGGCTGTGGCTCTTTCAGCAGGATAATGCCCCTGCCACAAAGCAAAAATGGTTCAGGAATGGTTTAAGGAGCACAACGAGTTTGAGTTGTTGACTTGGCCTCCAAATTCCCCAGATCTCAATCCAATCGAGCATCTGTGGGATGTGCTGAACAAACAAGTCCGATCCATGGAGGCCCCACCTCGCAACTTACAGGACTTAAAGGATCTGCTGCTAACATCTTGGTGCCAGATACCACAGCACACCTTCAGGGGTCTAGTGGAGTCCATGCCTCGACGGGTAAGGGCTGTTTTGGCAGCAAAAGAGGGACCAACACAATATTAGGAAGGTTGGCATTATGTTATGCCTGATCGGTGTATAGTATAGTATATATATAATTTTTAGAATAACATGCACTGATGAATCATTCACAATAAGACCAGACACGTGAATTAAGAAAGTAAATAGAGTGTGTTTTGATTTCATGTGACTGTAAGTTCATAAGATTGTGTGTGTGAATCATCTTATTTTTTCTGTCCTCTTTCTCATGTCATAAACCAACATACAGATTCCCAGATTCCCATAGTAATCAATAGAAAGCTTCTTATCATCTGACTTCTGCAAGGCGTCTCATGCACTCGTGTCTCGCGGCGACCCGTTCGTGTCTCACTCATCAACACAAAGGTCCTTTAATGGCAAAAACTCATCGGATTCACTGTTTCGCTTCATTACCAGCCATGATGTTGAGTTGTGTGGGAAATTAACTTTTAGAGTAGTTTGATTTAAATATATCAGCCATAGGATGAGTGTAGTCATGATGATAAAAATTCAGCTTTGATCACAGGAATAAATTACATTTTAAAATATAGTACAATAGAAAACAGTTCTTTTCATTTGTTTCACAGTATTACTGTTTTTACTGTGTTGTTGATTAAATAAATGCAGAAGGATGAGAGCGAGCGGTGGCCGGTTTGATTGGAGGTTCGTGGCTTTAATTAATTCCTCAATCACACAGTGGAATGTGATCTGTGTTAATTAGTGTGGCTCTTCATCAGCGGCTCATGTGCTGTAATTACAGACTCAACAGTAAACCCACAGCGGCCGCAGCTCACAGTCCTTCTGCGAACACTGATAGAGTCCATTAGAGCTCTTTTACTGCGGACATTTACATGCTTTACCTTTATCTTCACAGTGATGCTTTAAACCATGTAGTGGTTTTCCTATCAGTAAAAAAAAAGGTATAAAGATGTTTTAAAGTGCCCCTATTATGCTATTTTAAAGTTTCCTAATGTTGTTTTGGAGTCTCGTACAACAGGTTTACATGCATCAAAAAACACTTTCATTTTCTCATAATATACATTGCACATCACCACAATGTTCAATGATTCTCAAACGACTCGATGGATGAATCAGTCTCTCTAAATCCCTCCTTTCCGAGAGCTACTCTGCTCTGATTGGTCAGACGGCCAAGTGTGTTGTGATTGGTCTACTCTGCTCTGATTGGCCAGATGGCCCAGTCTGTTGTGATTGGTCAGACGGCCCAGTGTGTTGTGATTGGTCTACTCTGCTCTGATTGGTCAGATGGCCCAGTCTGTTGTGATTGGTCTACTCTGCTCTGATTGGTCAGACGGCCCAGTGTGTTGTGATTGGTCTACTCTGCTCTGATTGGCCAGATGGCCCAGTCTGTTGTGATTGGTCTACTCTGCTCTGATTGGCCAGATGGCCCAGTCTGTTGTGATTGGTCTACTCTGCTCTGATTGGTCAGACGGCCCAGTGTGTTGTGATTGGTCTACTCTGCTCTGATTGGTCAGGCGGCCCAGTGTGTTGTGATTGGTCTACTCTGCTCTGATTGGTCAGACGGCCCAGTGTGTTGTGTTTGGTCTACTCTGCTCTGATTGGCCAGATGGCCCAGTCTGTTGTGATTGGTCTACTCTGCTCTGATTGGTCAGGCGGCCCAGTGTGTTGTGATTGGTCTACTCTGCTCTGATTGGTCAGACGGCCCAGTGTGTTGTGTTTGGTCTACTCTGCTCTGATTGGCCAGATGGCCCAGTCTGTTGTGATTGGTCTACTCTGCTCTGATTGGTCAGACGGCCCAGTGTGTTGTGTTTGGTCTACTCTGCTCTGATTGGTCAGACGGCCCAGTGTGTTGTGATTGGTCTACTCTGCTCTGATTGGTCAGATGGCCCAGTGTGTTGTGATTGGTCTACTCTGCTCTGATTGGTCAGACGGCCCAGTGTGTTGTGATTGGTCTACTCTGCTCTGATTGGTCAGACGGCCCAGTGTGTTGTGATTGGTCTACTCTGCTCTGATTGGTCAGACGGCCCAGTGTGTTGTGATTGGTCTACTCTGCTCTGATTGGTCAGACAGCCCAGTGTGTTGTGATTGGTCTACTCTGCTCTGATTGGTCAGACGGCCCAGTGTGTTGTGATTGGTCTACTCTGCTCTGATTGGTCAGATGGCCCATTCTCCTGTGATTGGTCATGGGTGAGGCGCTGCTAAAGACGCAAGACACGAGTGCAACAGACATGTACAAACACATTCGCTAAACATAAAAACAACAGGATAAATAGCTCAATGGAAAAACCTGTAAAGAACTACTACTGCATGTTTGCATGATGGTGACAGACTGAAAGGTGCTGTTATTTTCTGTTTTTACAAAGCATTTGCTGTTAATAATAGCCTATTACTGGTGTTATTTATTGCTATTACTTTTTGGCTAAGAAATATTTAGCATTTTTCTTATTTTATATTATTTCTGAGTATATAGGATATGTTTAAGATACGTTTGTACAATATTTGCCTTCATATTTCATGCATATTTTCTGCAAAGATATATATTAAATAAGTCATTTGTTTTACATTTACACCATGTTGATCACTTTAGATGTGTGCATTTGGAATAAAACCGTTTTAACCAGATGGTTAATAAAGAGAATCATATTGTAGTTACGTTTTTTTAAGGTAACCAGAAAAAATCGAAATCGTGAATCGGTCAGTCGTTCTGAAAAAATCGAGATTACATTTTTTTGCCATATCGCCCAGCCCTACCATCAGCATTAACAAGAGTACGTCCATCAACAAACCCACGTGTGTATTTCTGATTTATTGCGGTGCACATGCCGAACTGTATCAATAACAGCGCATACGTTAGCCCAGCACTAACGTGAATGACTGATGGAACATAAACGTTTGTAAAACAAATCCTGCTCCATCCTTTATCTTTACTCACAGTAGTAAGAATTGTAGACGATCTGCATTAATACACACAGTTTTAGGTAATAGTAGCCCACAGATTAGCAGAAGTATTTCATTAAGACAGTGATAAAGTGAGTTAGCCGGAAACGTACACAATATAAAACACAAAACTACGTATTTTGAACACCTGGTAGAAAATATATACATCAATAATTATTCATAGTCACAGGCTGCGATTCTGAGGAGCTGGTCCAAATAAACTGGTACTGACCCATCTTTCACGAGGAAGAGTTTTGTGAATCCCGCGTTGGACTCACAGATTTTAAAATGACGTGTTTGTGGGCGGGACAAGTTGTTTGCGGGCAGAAAATGTACAACATCATATGTGAATGTGTTATCTAGTGACGTAGAACCGTAACGCAGTGAGATTCGAATTACAGACGACTCATTTAGGCGCTTCAGAGTCAATTCTTTCTTTTGGGAGACAATAACTTTATTCATCGTGCGCTTTTGACTTTACAACTTTGCAGAACGTTTACATTATTACACACTGCATGAAAGGGAATATTCCAAAAACCATAATAGGGTAAACCATAAAAGGTCTCTTCTGCTCACCAAGGCTGCATTTATATGATCAAAAATACAGTAAAAATTGTGAAATATTATTATAACTTAAAACAGCTGTTTAACGTGTAATTTATTCCTGTAAATTTTCAGCGTTAAAATTTTTTTTGTAATAGAATCTTTTGTAACATTATAAATGTCTTTACTGTCACTTTTTATTGATTTTAATGCATCCTTGCTGAATGAAAAATATAAATTTATTGTTTTTTTATATATATATATATATGGTATTTTGATACATTTTTACATACATTTATCCAAAGGTATACATCTTTATCATTACATACATTGCTCGCATCACAGAATGATTAACATATACTCAGCATAGTAAATCTATAGTACCTTTTGCCACTTTGATATTAGTTTTCCGCTGCACCCCAGGAGTGAGGAGAAAGGAAATGTAGTTTGTTTGTTGAGTGTGATGTGTGTTTGCCAGTGGCACGTTTGCACCATCTGGCTGTGAGCGTCACACACACCGCTGAAACTCACTGCTTCCTCTCCGACAGCTGCGTCTCTCTTCCTCCTCCTCATCATCCGCTCTCACATCAGTCAACTCTTTACTGGACCTCCGCTAATAAACAACACTCTGTCACTGATGGAGTTTGGGTTCCTGCCACTGTCGCCTTTGGCTTGCTTAGCTGGGGATTAAAAGACACTTATTGATTTGAATGTACTGACACTATCGGATGAGAACAAAACTTGAACTGGATGATGGCACTATTGTCTTCTGTAGAACTTATTTCATAATTGGTGAACTGTACACAGTTATTGAACTGAACTGAATCAATATTGAACTGACTCAGTGAATAATGACTGTTATTATCTGTAGAACTTGTTTCATAATTGATTAAATGTAGTTATTAGACTGAACTAAATCAACACCGAAGACTTGAGCTGAATAATGACACTAGTGTCTTTATAGCAGAATTAGAATTTGTCTCATATTTGATGAAGTTTGGTTTTGGTTCAGTTATTTTGCTGTTTATTACTACAAAGAGGAAATGGTTCATGGTTCAGTCTGATTCATTTGGACAGTTCACTCACTCACTGAATCGTTTGCAGCGGTTTCTCACTCCGAAAGCTTTGAATCGGTTGTTTTTTAACGGTCAAACGGGTGGTCTGAAATGGTTCATGATTCAGTCTGATTCATTCGGACAGTTCACTCACTCACTGAATCGTTTGCAGCGGTTTCTCATTTCGATAGCTTTGAATCGGTTCTTTTTTAACGGTCAAACGGGTGGTCTGAAATGGTTCATGATTCAGTCTGATTCATTTGGACAGTTCACTCACGCACTGAATCGTTTGCAGCGGTTTCTCACTCCGAAAGCTTTGAATCGGTTCTTTTTTAACGGTCAAACGGGTGGTCTGAAATGGTTCATGATTCAGTCTGATTCATTTGGACAGTTCACTCACGCACTGAATCGTTTGCAGCGGTTTCTCACTCCGAAAGCTTTGAATCGGTTCTTTTTTAACGGTCAAACGGGTGGTCTGAAATGGTTCATGATTCAGTCTGATTCATTTGGACAGTTCACTCACGCACTGAATCGTTTGCAGTGGTTTCTCATTTCGATAGCTTTGAATCGGTTGTTTTTTAACGGTCAAACGGGTGGTCTGAAATGGTTCATGATTCAGTCTGATTCATTTGGACAGTTCACTCACGCACTGAATCGTTTGCAGCGGTTTCTCATTTCGATAGCTTTGAATCGGTTCTTTTTTAACGGTCAAACGGGTGGTCTGAAATGGTTCATGATTCAGTCTGATTCATTCGGACAGTTCACTCACGCACTGAATCGTTTGCAGCGGTTTCTCATTTCGATAGCTTTGAATCGGTTCTTTTTTAACGGTCAAACGGGTGGTCTGAAATGGTTCATGATTCAGTCTGATTCATTTGGACAGTTCACTCACGCACTGAATCGTTTGCAGCGGTTTCTCACTCCGAAAGCTTTGAATCGGTTGTTTTTTAACGGTCAAACGGGTGGTCTGAAATGGTTCATGATTCAGTCTGATTCATTCGGACAGTTCACTCACGCACTGAATCGTTTGCAGCGGTTTCTCATTTCGATAGCTTTGAATCGGTTCTTTTTTAACGGTCAAACGGGTGGTCTGAAATGGTTCATGATTCAGTCTGATTCATTTGGACAGTTCACTCACTCACTGAATCGTTTGCAGCGGTTTCTCATTTCGATAGCTTTTAATCGGTTCTTTTTTAACGGTCAAACGGGTGGTCTGAAATGGTTCATGGTTCAGTCTGATTCATTTGGACAGTTCACTCACGCACTGAATCGTTTGCAGCGGTTTCTCACTCCGAAAGCTTTGAATCGGTTGTTTTTTAACGGTCAAACGGGTGGTCTGAAATGGTTCATGATTCAGTCTGATTCATTCGGACAGTTCACTCACGCACTGAATCGTTTGCAGCGGTTTCTCATTTCGATAGCTTTGAATCGGTTCTTTTTTAACGGTCAAACGGGTGGTCTGAAATGGTTCATGATTCAGTCTGATTCATTTGGACAGTTCACTCACTCACTGAATCGTTTGCAGCGGTTTCTCATTTCGATAGCTTTTAATCGGTTCTTTTTTAACGGTCAAACGGGTGGTCTGAAATGGTTCATGGTTCAGTCTGATTCATTTGGACAGTTCACTCACGCACTGAATCGTTTGCAGCGGTTTCTCACTCCGAAAGCTTTGAATCGGTTCTTTTTTAACGGTCAAACGGGTGGTCTGAAATGGTTCATGATTCAGTCTGATTCATTCGGACAGTTCACTCACTCACTGAATCGTTTGCAGCGGTTTCTCATTTCGATAGCTTTGAATCGGTTCTTTTTTAACGGTCAAACGGGTGGTCTGAAATGGTTCATGGTTCAGTCTGATTCATTCGGACAGTTCACTCACGCACTGAATCGTTTGCAGCGGTTTCTCATTTCGATAGCTTTTAATCGTTTCTTTTTTAACGGTCAAACGGGTGGTCTGAAATGGTTCATGATTCAGTCTGATTCATTTGGACAGTTCACTCACGCACTGAATCGTTTGCAGCGGTTTCTCACTCCGAAAGCTTTTAATCGGTTATTTTTTAACGGTCAAACGGGTGGTCTGAAATGGTTCATGATTCAGTCTAATTCATTTGGACAGTTCACTCACGCACTGAATCGTTTGCAGCGGTTTCTCACTCCGAAAGCTTTGAATCGGTTCTTTTTTAACGGTCAAACGGGTGGTCTGAAATGGTTCATGGTTCAGTCTGATTCATTCGGACAGTTCACTCACGCACTGAATCGTTTGCAGCGGTTTCTCATTTCGATAGCTTTGAATCGGTTCTTTTTTAACGGTCAAACGGGTGGTCTGAAATGGTTCATGATTCAGTCTGATTCATTTGGACAGTTCACTCACTCACTGAATCGTTTGCAGTGGTTTCTCATTTCGATAGCTTTGAATCGGTTCTTTTTTAACGGTCAAACGGGTGGTCTGAAATGGTTCATGATTCAGTCTGATTCATTCGGACAGTTCACTCACGCACTGAATCGTTTGCAGCGGTTTCTCATTTCGATAGCTTTGAATCGGTTCTTTTTTAACGGTCAAACGGGTGGTCTGAAATGGTTCATGATTCAGTCTGATTCATTCGGACAGTTCACTCACTCACTGAATCGTTTGCAGCGGTTTCTCATTTCGATAGCTTTGAATCGGTTCTTTTTTAACGGTCAAACGGGTGGTCTGAAATGGTTCATGGTTCAGTCTGATTCATTTGGACAGTTCACTCACGCACTGAATCGTTTGCAGCGGTTTCTCACTCCGAAAGCTTTGAACCGGTTCTTTTTTAACGGTCAAACGGGTGGTCTGAAATGGTTCATGATTCAGTCTGATTCATTTGGACAGTTCACTCACGCACTGAATCGTTTGCAGCGGTTTCTCACTCCGAAAGCTTTGAATCGGTTCTTTTTTAACGGTCAAACGGGTGGTCTGAAATGGTTCATGATTCAGTCTGATTCATTTGGACAGTTCACTCACGCACTGAATCGTTTGCAGCAGTTTCTCATTTCGATAGCTTTGAATCGGTTCTTTTTTAACGGTCAAACGGGTGGTCTGAAATGGTTCATGATTCAGTCTGATTCATTTGGACAGTTCACTCACGCACTGAATCGTTTGCAGCGGTTTCTCACTCCGAAAGCTTTGAACCGGTTCTTTTTTAACGGTCAAACGGGTGGTCTGAAATGGTTCATGGTTCAGTCTGATTCATTTGGACAGTTCACTCACGCACTGAATCGTTTGCAGTGGTTTCTCATTTCGATAGCTTTGAATCGGTTCTTTTTTAACGGTCAAACGGGTGGTCTGAAATGGTTCATGATTCAGTCTGATTCATTTGGACAGTTCACTCACGCACTGAATCGTTTGCAGCGGTTTCTCATTTCGATAGCTTTTAATCGGTTCTTTTTTAACGGTCAAACGGGTGGTCTGAAATGGTTCATGATTCAGTCTGATTCATTCGGACAGTTCACTCACTCACTGAATCGTTTGCAGCAGTTTCTCATTTCGATAGCTTTGAATCGGTTCTTTTTTAACGGTCAAACGGGTGGTCTGAAATGGTTCATGATTCAGTCTGATTCATTTGGACAGTTCACTCACGCACTGAATCGTTTGCAGCGGTTTCTCATTTCGATAGCTTTTAATCGGTTCTTTTTTAACGGTCAAACGGGTGGTCTGAAATGGTTCATGATTCAGTCTGATTCATTTGGACAGTTCACTCACTCACTGAATCGTTTGCAGTGGTTTCTCATTTCGATAGCTTTGAATCGGTTCTTTTTTAACGGTCAAACGGGTGGTCTGAAATGGTTCATGATTCAGTCTGATTCATTTGGACAGTTCACTCACGCACTGAATCGTTTGCAGCGGTTTCTCATTTCGATAGCTTTTAATCGGTTCTTTTTTAACGGTCAAACGGGTGGTCTGAAATGGTTCATGATTCAGTCTGATTCATTTGGACAGTTCACTCACGCACTGAATCGTTTGCAGTGGTTTCTCATTTCGATAGCTTTGAATCGGTTCTTTTTTAACGGTCAAACGGGTGGTCTGAAATGGTTCATGATTCAGTCTGATTCATTTGGACAGTTCACTCACGCACTGAATCGTTTGCAGTGGTTTCTCATTTCGATAGCTTTGAATCGGTTCTTTTTTAACGGTCAAACGGGTGGTCTGAAATGGTTCATGATTCAGTCTGATTCATTTGGACAGTTCACTCACGCACTGAATCGTTTGCAGTGGTTTCTCATTTCGATAGCTTTGAATCGGTTCTTTTTTAACGGTCAAACGGGTGGTCTGAAATGGTTCATGATTCAGTCTGATTCATTCGGACAGTTCACTCACTCACTGAATCGTTTGCAGCGGTTTCTCATTTCGATAGCTTTGAATCGGTTCTTTTTTAACGGTCAAATGGGTGGTCTGAAATGGTTCATGATTCAGTCTGATTCATTCGGACAGTTCACTCACGCACTGAATCGTTTGCAGCGGTTTCTCACTCCGAAAGCTTTGAATCGGTTCTTTTTTAACGGTCAAACGGGTGGTCTGAAATGGTTCATGATTCAGTCTGATTCATTTGGACAGTTCACTCACGCACTGAATCGTTTGCAGCGGTTTCTCACTCCGAAAGCTTTGAATCGGTTCTTTTTTAACGGTCAAACGGGTGGTCTGAAATGGTTCATGATTCAGTCTGATTCATTTGGACAGTTCACTCACGCACTGAATCGTTTGCAGCGGTTTCTCACTCCGAAAGCTTTGAATCGGTTCTTTTTTAACGGTCAAACGGGTGGTCTGAAATGGTTCATGATTCAGTCTGATTCATTTGGACAGTTCACTCACTCACTGAATCGTTTGCAGCGGTTTCTCATTTCGATAGCTTTGAATCGGTTCTTTTTTAACGGTCAAACGGGTGGTCTGAAATGGTTCATGATTCAGTCTGATTCATTTGGACAGTTCACTCACGCACTGAATCGTTTGCAGTGGTTTCTCATTTCGATAGCTTTGAATCGGTTCTTTTTTAACGGTCAAACGGGTGGTCTGAAATGGTTCATGATTCAGTCTGATTCATTCGGACAGTTCACTCACGCACTGAATCGTTTGCAGTGGTTTCTCATTTCGATAGCTTTGAATCGGTTCTTTTTTAACGGTCAAACGGGTGGTCTGAAATGGTTCATGATTCAGTCTGATTCATTTGGACAGTTCACTCACGCACTGAATCGTTTGCAGTGGTTTCTCACTCCGAAAGCTTTGAATCGGTTCTTTTTTAACGGTCAAACGGGTGGTCTGAAATGGTTCATGATTCAGTCTGATTCATTTGGACAGTTCACTCACGCACTGAATCGTTTGCAGTGGTTTCTCACTCCGAAAGCTTTGAATCGGTTCTTTTTTAACGGTCAAATGGGTGGTCTGAAATGGTTCATGATTCAGTCTGATTCATTTGGACAGTTCACTCACGCACTGAATCGTTTGCAGCAGTTTCTCATGTTATTGGCATATTGGGGGACCAACCAGCAAATCAGATATAAATGACATATTAAATAACTTTTTTTCTAAATGTTTAATATCTATGGGAAGCATGGGCTTTTCAGAATGCCGTTTTTTTTAAGTCAAACAGTGTTAAATAATATGAATAATGAATAAATGAACTGAATAAGAAATGAATAGTTGATGATTTGTTGCGATCAGAAAGAGTCCGTGTGTTTGTGTCTGGACCTGGAAACATCAGTGCTCATAATGGACTGTGATAAATGTCATGTTTTGGTATGTTTATGCAGCGTGACATTTGCAGACTAAAATCGTCCTCTTCCAAACTTCTTCTTTGGTCTTTGCGTAGACTAACAGTCAGTGTTTCCTCACGTCCCTCAGCTGGACATGATCGTGTCCGATCGAGGCTCCGTGTCGTTCATATTCATGTTTGCTAAACTACAGTGTTCTGGATGATCCACAGCGTTGTAATATGATGTGAGGAAAAACATAATAATAATAATAATAACAACAGCATTTGTATTTCATAATATTAATAATAATATTAAAACAACTAATATATTGATTCTTCTTCTTGATTGTTGCTGTTATTATTTGTTTGTGTTAATTTATTTATAAAATGCTTTTGTAATAATCATTCTAGATATTATTATTATTATTGGTGAGAATAATAATTAATATGTATTGTTATTATAATGATATAATAATAATAATAATAATAATAATAACTATGATGTTGATTCTTATTGATTGTTGTTATGTATTTATTTATTTATAATGTTTATAATATTTATTGTCATAATGGCTTTAATAATAATACTAGTATATATTATTATTATTATTATTATTATTTATAATACCAAATATGAATAAACATGTATAATATTTAGTATTATAAAAAAACTTAATAATAATTGAAGATTATTTATAATGTTTATAATATTATGAAGGCTTTGATGATGATGATGATGATAATAATAATAATAATAATAATAATGTATAGTACTTATTATAATGGCTTTAATAATAATTATATATATATATATATATATATATATATATATATATATATATATATATATATATATATATAATTATTAGTGAGAATAATACATTTGTATAATATATTAATATATGTTGTTATAATGGATTTAATAATACTAATAATTATTTCTGATTATTAATGTTGAAAACAGTTGTACTGATTCATATTTTTGTGGAAACGTCATACACTACTGTTCAAAAGCTTGGGGTAAGATTTAAAAAAAGAAAAAATGCTTTTACACAGCAAGTACACATTCAATTGATCAACAGTGACAGTAAATACATTAAATTATATATATACATTTCAAATAAATGCTGTTCATTTGAACTTTCTATTCATCAAAGAATCCTGAAAAATAAAATATATCACAGTTTTAAACACTGATAATAATCATAAATGTTTCTTGATCATAAATCCTCATATCAGAATGATTTCTGAAGGATCATGTGACACTGAAGACTGGAGTAATGATGATAAATTCAGGAATAAATTACACTTTACTATATATTCACATAGAAACGGTTATTTTAAATGTTAATAATATTTAAAAACATTTCTTCAAAAAGTGTAATTTCTTCTGAATCCACATCTAATCTAAAGCTGTGCTTGTGTCCTCAGGTGTCGAAGGCGGCGGCGGACCTGATGGCGTACTGTGACGCACACATACGAGAGGACCCGCTCATCGTGCCCGTCCCGGCCTCAGAAAACCCCTTCAGGGAGAAGAAGTTCTTCTGCACCATCCTCTGAGGCCGGGCCGGGCTGCAGGTTCTGCCGTGAGGTTTCCGCGTCGCTGGCTGCTGCCGTTGAGCTGTGTTTGAGCGGCAGCCGCCGCGTCTCTTGATGCTCCGATCCCTCCTGGAGGCCCGTGGGGGTTTTTGGGGGGAGTCCATTAACTGGCAACCCAGTCAGAGCGTCTCATGTCTCGTTAACTAGGTTTGTTATTGCTTCGTAATTAGAGAACAGCCTTTCTCACTGCTTATGGGATGAGAGAGTTTTTGTGAGTGTGTTTTTGTTTCATTTTCTTCATTTCAGGATGTGAAGGCCTGGTGGGTGGCCCTTTTATTATTATTATGTTATTCAGACATTTTTTTATAAAACAACCCTATGTTTGATATACACTGCCCGGTCAAATGTTTGGACACACTTGAGCGAAGCTTCAAAAAAAGCTTGTGCATTAATAATTGAAATTGTGACTATGAATGAATTTGTTTACAAAACCAAATTTGATTAAAATTTTTGGAGTGGATAGTGAAATAAAAGCCTGTTTAAAAGCAGCTGGTTGATGAACGGCAAAGAAGAAGAGAGTTATTTCATAGGTTTCATTACTTGACTATTTTCTGTTTCTGAATAATAGTCGTAATAAAGAATGAGTAGATGTGCCCAAACTTTTGACTTGTGTATTTAGATTTAAATGGCCATTTCATTAAAAATTCGGCTTTGCATCACAGGAATAAATTACACTTTAAAATATATTCACATAGTAAACATTTATTTTAAATTGTAATAATATTTCACAATTTTTCCCTATTTTTAATCAAATAAATGCAGTGTTGATGAGCGTAAAAAATAATATAGTATGCGCAGATGTGTCCAAACTTTTGACTTGTCATGCATCTGTACTAGAACTGTACTTTGAATCAAGCGTATGCGAATCAAATCTGATCCAGTTTCCAAATAGCATTGTGATGGAAACCTCGCTGAAAAGGCCTCATTATTTGTGAAAATTCTCTTTAGACATGAGAAATTGATTGTGAATCGGTGCAGTTTGACTTCAAACATTCATCAATAGCTCTTTTGGCCATTACTGTAAGTGACTCTACACCTTATAAGAGGATTTATGGTTAAAGAAATGACATGCATCGCATTTAAATTCAGTCTGACTTAGATTTAAATGCATTTCATTGAATTTGACAATGAAAATACTCACTGAACCTGAGCTTCCCACGTGCAAACATGTATTCCTCAGATCACCTTATTAATGATGATGATTTCTTCACACTTTCTGAATGGCCTTACTAACGCTGGGCATGTTTCACAAGAGCTTTTGAGTTGATTTAAACAGCAAGGCCTTTGACTGAAATGCCAAACAGAGAGCCTGCATGTTTACCTGTGTGTGTGTGTGTGTGTGCCTGTGTGTGTGCGCGTGCGCTCATATAGAAAGGTGGTTTCTGAGTGCCAAGTACTGTGACTATGGCGTGTCCTCTACACTGTTATTTCACAGGCATTTTCCTATTGAAAACAAACAAAAAAAGCACAATATCAAATGTCTTTTCTTTATATCACTGTATTTTAGCCTAGTCTTTGCTAATTTATACAAGACCAAGTGTTATTATATTTAATGCACAGCACCTGATTGAGGTGTTGCGTGTGTATCCTGTATTAAAGCCCCTTTAAAGTGTGCTAGGGTGGATGGAGGCAGAGGGTCTTTCGACACCCAAACTTCTGTCTGGAGAAGATCCAACGTGCACAGATGTATATTTGAGATGCTAATGTTGCATGAGATAGCCTTTACATTAAGAGAAAACAAAGAGTGTGTGCGTAGGGTTGGTATTTAAAAATGACGCTGTGTTCTAAACGCTTCAGCATTTACTTTTATATTCCGCTAATGCTCCACGTGTACAATGAGAATGAGGGTTTGTTGGCTTTCAAGCGAAAGATTTCTACAGAATTGCAGTACGGATGAACCCCAAAATGTAAATGATCTTTTAAATATTATTATTATTATTATTATTATTATTATAAAACCATATCTTGCATGGACTGATTACCCTATTTAAATATTAGAACTTTGAGATACCTTGTAATTGAATCAATGCCTAAATGTATGGATTTGTTGGTGCTTTTCTGCACTTTTCTCTTTTAGAAGTCTGAATGTGTAGATCTGTGCAGTTGTACAAATTAATAAACATTTTAAAACTGTCTGCATTTAGTGTTTCGTGTGCTTGCATTGTAGGAATGATGGTGCTTTAATATGTTTGTGCTGACAATAACACATTTAAAAAAAAGTAGAATTCATCACATACTTCACACAGTGAAATTGTGGTCAAGGGAGACACCTAGGGGTGTAACAGAGCATTGCACACTGTTTTTCTGTACTATTTAGTTTTTAAAAAACGTATATACATTATTATAGGAAACAAATTAATCCGAATTTTGGGATTTACATTATATACACTATATTGCCAAACATATTGGGACACCCCTGCAAATCACTGAATTCAGGTGTTCAATCCCTTCCATGGCCACATGTGTATAAATCAAGCACTAGGCATGCAGACGCTTCTACAAACATTTGTGAAAGAATGAGTCGCTCTCAGGAGCTCAGTGAACTCAAGCGTGGTACCGTGATAGGTTGCCACCTGTGCTCACTACTAAATATTCCACGGTCAACTGTTAGTGGTATTATAACAAAGTGGAAGCAATTGGGAACAACAGCAACTCAGCCACGAAGTGATAGGCCACGTAAAATCACAGAGCGGGGTCAGCACATGCTGAGGGTCACAGTGCGCAGAAGAGTCAATAGCTACAGACCTCCAAACTTCTGTGTCCTTCAGATTAGCTCAAGAACAGTGTGTAGAGAGCTTCATGGAATGGGTTTTTGCATTGCACATCACCAAGTGCAATGCAAAGCGTGGGATGTGGGACTCTAGAGCAGTGAGACGTGTTCTCTGGAGTGACCAATCACGCTTCTTTGTCTGGCAATCCCATGGACGAGTCTGGGTTTGGCGGTTGCCAGGAGAACGGGACTTGCCTGACTGCATTGTGCCAAGTGTAAAGTTTGGTGGAGGGGGGATTATGGGGTGGGGTTGTTTTTCAGAGGTTGGGCTTGACCCCTTAGTTCCAGTGAAAGGAACTCTTAATGCTTCAGCATACCAAGACATTTTGGACAATTTCATGCTCCCAACTTTGTGGGAACAGTTTGGGGATGGCCCCTTCCTGTCCCAACATGACTGCGCACCAGTGCACAAAGCGTCGGTCCATAAAGACATGGATGAGCGAGTTTGGCGTGGAGGAACTTGACTGGCCTGCACAGAGTCCTGACCTCAACCTGACAGAATACCTTTGGGATGAATTAGAGCGGAGACTGAGCCAGGCCTTCTCGTCCAACATCCGTGCCTGACCTCACAAATGCACTTCTAGAAGAATGGTCAAAAATTCCCATAAACACACTCCTAAACCTTGTGGAAAGCCTTCCCAGAAGAGTTGAAGCTGTTATAGCTGCAAAGGGTGGGCCAACTCCATATTAAACCCTACGGATTAAGAATGGGATGGCATTAAAGTTCATGTGCATGTAAAGGCAGGCGTCCCAAAATTATTTTTATGTCATAATTATGATTTACCAAATTAAAAGCAAAAAACGCAATCACTAACTTGACGTTATCGCCGTTGCAAGTTCAGGAGACGATAATTACAGCGTTCATTTTATAAAACTACATATCCCAGAAGGCACCGCGCGTCAAGCGCTGCGCTCCTATTGGTCGCCTGGCTCTCGTCGTCATCAGCGTGCAGTTAGACATGACGCGCACGCGTCCGACACTCATCACAACTCCGCGATGTGTGTCGAGCCGCCGGTGTGTTCGGTTCTGTGCGCAGCCCGTTAAGCGTCGGTGTCTGGATCCAGTCGCCCGTCCATGAGAAGCGCAGCGGCGGCGCTGTTCCCGTGTGTTATCGCGGCGCTGCTTCACTGGTTCGGCTGGACGGACAGAACTGCGCTCCTGTTGGGTTTGGGCTCTGCAGGTACCGCTCCGCTGGGCTTCAACTTTTAAAGCGACTCTTACTTTCTGTTATTCTATCCCGCCAGCTTGTGCTGAATAGAAAGTGTGCTGGTGAGACCTCGGCATTCAGCAGATCCTGGATGCATAAAGTTGAATAATAGACAGCACTTATAGAACAATAAATCTTTAATGCTCCGTTCTTATGAAGCTACTGATGCACATATATGCATGTAGATACAGTAGATATAGTAATGCATATGGAAACTTGGTGCTCAGCTTATATAGAACCTTAATACTGAATGTGTAAAAGTAATGCATTAAAAATGCATATTCTCAATTCTGTTAGAAAAATTATGCATATAGAACACAGATGCTGACTGCATATATAAACTATTGCTCGTTTTATATAAATTAATTTATAGGTGTTTGTGTGTGTGTGTGTGTTTTATATATATATGAGCATTAATGGTATAAGATCTATATCAATCGTATAAAATATTAATGTTCAATGCACATGGAACATTAATGCATGTTCTATGAATTTAGAATATGAATGATCAATGCATCAATGCAAAAAAAATCATACTCCGCTTATAGAAAATTGATGATGAGTGTATCTTGAAACTATTGCACATTTTATTTAGAACAACTACTTAAAGTTGCATATAATTTGAGCATTAATGTATACTATAATGCATAAATTAATGTTTAGTTTAATGCATAGGGAACTTTAATGCTAAATGCATGTAGAGCGTGAATGAATCAATGCATAAATACATTTGCTCATAGGACATTAATGCTCTTCTTATAGAAAAGAATTTGAGTGCATCTAGAAACTATTGCATATTTTATTTAGAACAATTACTACTAATATATATATATTAGTAGCTTCATAAGAACGGAGTATTAAAGATCTATATGCATTAATTGTTCTATAAGCGTTGTCAACTTTATGCATCCAGGATCTGTGGAATAGAGAGGTCACAGCAACACAGAATTCTACTATAAACTATTAATGTTTAATGCATAGGACACTTTAATGCTAAATGCATGTAGAATGTGAATGATCAATGCATAAAAACATCCGTACTTTTTGTTTATAGAGCATAAATGCTCAATTATAGAAAAATTAATGAGGCTGTGATAGTGCTCAATTCATCTGCAACGATTAATGCTTAACGCATAATATAATGTATAGACCATGCATGTCCAATGCATATAGAACTTTAATGTTGACTGCATGTGAACCATGAATGATCAGTGTATAAGAACATTAATACTCCATGCTTTGAACATTGCACTTCAATATTCCATAAGCATGTAGGACAGCTTGCATCGATTGACTTATAATATCACTAATGATCATATCTGGGGGGTTGAGATGTGCAATTAATGCACTGACAGGTCTGCATTAAGCGGATCGTATTGAAGATAGTATCGGATTTGAAAGTCGTATACAATAGAAGAATGCATGTAGAAAGTATCTGAGATCCCATTGAACTCTCGGAGAGATTTACCTGGCAACAAAGGCACAGATGCGCATTACACACTTACTCTGATGTTTGTCACACATGGTGAAATAGGACACAAGTGACAATCCATTAGAGGATACAAAGGGCCGCCGCCGCCAGAGACTTTCATCTCGCTGCATCATCTGCTCTGTGTTTCCACTTCAACCTGCCAGAAAGGCTTTTTACATGTTTCAGACATTTGCAGTGTTGGAGAATATCAGCTGATTATTGTGTTTCTGTTCAATATTGCATTGCTAGACAACCAGAAGGCTGTGCATGAGGTGTTGGTGGGCGTTTTGTCGGCACGGCATCATTATGACCTCCGGCAGGCCATAAGGGACACATGGCTGGGGTATATCAAACACCACCCGCACTTCCAGACACGGTCGGTACCGCACACACGATGCATCTCATTAAAACTCTGTTCACACATTGATTAACTCTAGAAGATCAGACTTTGTTATTGATCTTAGGGTTTTTTATGTTGTTCTACAACTTTATCGAACCTTATAAATATTCCACATTTAAATATTGTGCTGGCAAATGCTCATTAAAATAGGTCAAGCGTGATTTAATGTGCGACTCACAGCCAAACGCTGCTGCTAGTCAATGTTGCGCAGTGTTATTATGAATAAATGAAGATGTTTGAAAGTATGCCGCATGCTCTCATCAAAAGCTGCAATATTAAATGTGGGATGTTTGAAGGCCACAGCATATTCGTCACCATTGTGTCGTTTATTCTTACCTGTTTCCTGCCACCCATCAGTTGCCATTGGCTGCGTCCAAAATCACATACTCTCTTGAGTTGGTACTTCTTTTGGATAAGTAATTACTTCACGACCACTAAAAAGTATGTTCTATATAGTATTAATGTAATCTGAACGTACTACATTCGCCATGTTGTCATTATCATGTGACCTATCAGCGTCAGTTACGACGCTTCACTCCATTCACAAATCCTCTCCCATAGCCTCATGGGATAGTAAAGTGTCCATCAATTGCACACTTCAGAATCTTGCCGGAAGAAGTAGATCATCTGGGTACTTTTTGCCTACTCTTTTATGAGTACTGTGGATTTGGACACTTCTTTTGTCACATATTGATTTTGCTTATTATATAGTAGGGAAGGATGTGATTTTAGATGCAGCCATTCACATTCATTCACCCAAACACACCTCATTAGTTCTCAGTCTGTGTCCGGTATTGTTGTGTTTTACACACAGTTACGCTGACCGTTCCCTTCTGTGGATTACTTGTTTCTGTTTTATTTAATAAATCCATCCATCCATTGCTGTCCGTCTGTCCGTCCATCCATCCATCCATCCATCCATCCATCGCTGTGTCCGTCCATCCATCCATCCATCCATCCATCCATCGCTGTGTCCGTCCATCCATCCATCCATCCATCCATCGCTGTGTCCGTCCGTCCATCCATCCATCCATCCATCGCTGTGTCCGTCCGTCCATCCATCCATCGCTGTGTCCGTCCGTCCATCCATCCATCGCTGTGTCCGTCCGTCCGTCCATCCATCCATCCATCCATCCATCCATCCATCGCTGTGTCCGTCCGTCCATCCATCCATCGCTGTGTCCGTCCATCGCTGTGTCCGTCCATCGCTGTGTCCGTCCATCGCTGTGTCCGTCCATCGCTGTGTCCGTCCATCGCTGTGTCCGTCCATCGCTGTGTCCGTCCATCGCTGTGTCCGTCCATCGCTGTGTCCGTCCATCGCTGTGTCCGTCCATCGCTGTGTCCGTCCATCGCTGTGTCCTTCCATCGCTGTGTCCGTCCATCCATCCATCGCTGTGTCTGTCCATCGCTGTGTCCGTCCATCCATCCATCGCTGTGTCCGTCCGTCCATCCATCCATCCATCCATCGCTGTGTCCGTCCGTCCATCCATCCATCCATCCATCCATCGCTGTGTCCGTCCGTCCATCCATCCATCCATCGCTGTGTCCGTCCGTCCATCCATCCATCCATCCATCGCTGTGTCCGTCCGTCCATCCATCCATCGCTGTGTCCGTCCGTCCATCCATCCATCACTGTCGTTCCGTCCGTCCATCCATCCATCACTGTCGTTCCATCCATCGCTGTCGTTCCATCCACCATCGCTGTCGTTCCATCCATCCATCGCTGTCGTTCCATCCATCCATCCATCGCTGTCGTTCCATCCATCCATCCATCGCTGTCGTTCCATCCATCCATCCATCGCTGTCGTTCCATCCATCCATCCATCGCTGTCGTTCCATCCATCCATCCATCGCTGTCGTTCCATCCATCCATCCATCGCTGTCGTTCCATCCATCCATCCATCGCTGTCGTTCCATCCATCCATCCATCGCTGTCGTTCCATCCATCCATCCATCGCTGTCGTTCCATCCATCCATCCATCGCTGTCGTTCCATCCATCCATCCATCGCTGTCGTTCCATCCATACATCCATCGCTGTCGTTCCATCCATACATCCATCGCTGTCGTTCCATCCATACATCCATCGCTGTCGTTCCATCCATACATCCATCGCTGTCGTTCCATCCACAGCTGTCGTTCCATCCACAGCTGTCGTTCCATCCACAGCTGTCGTTCCATCCACAGCTGTCGTTCCATCCACAGCTGTCGTTCCATCCATCCATCACTGTCGTTCCATCCATACATCCATCGCTGTCGTTCCATCCACAGCTGTCGTTCCATCCACAGCTGTCGTTCCATCCATCCATCACTGTCGTTCCATCCATCCATCACTGTCGTTCCATCCATCCATCACTGTCGTTCCATCCATCCATCACTGTCGTTCCATCCATCCATCCATCGCTGTCGTTCCATCCATCCATCCATCGCTGTCGTTCCATCCATCCATCCATCGCTGTCGTTCCATCCATCCCTGTCGTTCCATCCATCCACCCATCCATCACTGTCATTCCATCCATCCATCCATCCATCGCTGTCGTTCCATCCATCCACCCATCCATCACTGTCATTCCATCCATCCATCGCTGTCGTTCCATCCATCGCTGTCGTTCCATCCATCCATCCATCGCTGTCGTTCCATCCATCCCTGTCGTTCCATCCATCCACCCATCCATCACTGTCATTCCATCCATCCATCCATCCATCGCTGTCGTTCCATCCATCCACCCATCCATCACTGTCATTCCATCCATCCATCGCTGTCGTTCCATCCATCCATCCATTGCTGTCGTTCCATCCATCCATCCATTGCTGTCGTTCCATCCATCGCTGTCGTTCCAACCATCCATCCATCGCTGTCGTTCCATGCATCCCTGTCGTTCCATCCATCCACCCATCCATCACTGTCATTCCATCCATCCATCCATCCATCCATCGCTGTCGTTCCATCCATCGCTGCTGTTTCATCCATCCATCCATCCATCGCTGTCGTTCCATCCATCCATCCATTGCTGTCGTTCCATCCATTGCTGTCGTTCCATCCATCGCTGTTGTTCCATCCATCCATCCATCCATCTATCCATCCATCACTGTCGTTCCATCCATCCATCCATCCATTGCTGTCGTTCCATCCATCACTGTCGTTCCATCCATCCATCCATCCATCCATCCATCGCTGTTGTTCCATCCATCCATCCATTGCTGTCGTTCCATCCATCACTGTCGTTCCATATATCGCTGTTGTTCCATCCATCCATCCATCCATCCATCCATCGCTGTCGTTCCATCCATCCACCCATCACTGTCGTTCCATCCATCCATCCATCCATCCATCGCTGTCGTTCCATCCATCCATCCATCCATCCATCGCTGGCGTTCCATCCATCCACCCATCGCTGTCGTTCCATCCATCCACCCATCGCTTAAAATATATCAGTGCCATTGTTTTGTCTCAAGATGCACATCAGTAATGTTTTTCTTCTAGGGCATGTTTATAAAAGCTTCCTAATTGAATTTAAGCCTAATCCTGGTTTAATCTAAGCCCTGTCTGTGGAACCAGGCCTGATTTGAACAGTACTGAAATATTTTACTGGTACTGAATGTAGGCTCAAAGATGCACTAGTCCTCAACACCTCAGAGACATGCCAGTGAAAACATGAAACCTTTGTGAGGACAGCAATGACATTTATTTTCTAAAATAAAAAACCCCCTCAATATTGCAATACATCAAGGTCAACACAGCAGCCTCTCAAAAAACGCCTACAAACACTCCAGTCTCAGTTAAGCTCAAGTGCTCAGAAAGGGCATAAGTAAAGCAATAGCCTTCAAAAAGGTCTCTTCCATATAACGGATAAATAAAATAATGTTCAGTAAAATAAAATAGTCAAAGCCTGTTTGCACTGGACGTGCTGGTTTCGGCTGCGGTCACGTCCTCGTCTCATATAAAACACCCGTGATTCAGAAAGTACCTGCTAATGCACTCGCACTCACTTCGGTGGCCTTGTGGACAGGTTTGGCTGAGTACAGGCAAAACGCACAAGATAGACTTCCTTCAGTGCCCTGTAAAATAGCCGATAAACACATTATGCATTCAATTAAATTCAGTATTCAAAGCTATGAAATTACACTTGACGTTACAACGTTAGTGTTGCACCAGCTAGTCCGTGTCACAAATGAGGGATTTTACTACAGAATCATTGATGTTGTCTCTGATTTTTTTTGAAAGGGTGATGGTGAAGTTCATCGTGGGTGAGCATGGCTGTGCTGTTCCGGAGGAGGATCGTGAAGACCCGTACTCCTGCTCACTTCTGAACCTCACGGACACAGGTCAATAAAGCACTCGTCTTCACTCACAATCCCTGATATCTTCCTCAATTCACAGTAGTTTTCAAAAAAGTGCTTTTCTGCCTTGTTTCCTCCCTTCGACACTGGACTTTTTCATTTTACAGACCCCCTACTCGCACATACATCTGTACGCCTCGCGGTATGAGGCCTGAAATCATAGTGCACACTTGGGTTCTCTTCTCAATAGTCAGCATGTTTTGGCTTCCAGCTGATTTCATTGGAACATCCTGTAATAACATTCTGCATTTTTATGATTTAGCCACATCTTCATGATCAGTTGGAGGGAACAAACAAGTTTCAGAAAGTTTTCTTTGAGTATCGCACACACACACATCACCCAGAGCGTGAGCAAGAGCGTGTCCATCAACGAGCTTCGTTCGGGTTACGGGAGCCGTCGGCAGTGCTGGCGTTGTGTTTTTAGACCACGAGATCAACAATGTCACTAAAGAAGTGTGTTTCTGGTGTGAGGGAAAGATTACCTTGTTCAGCTTCCCAAATAACCCAAATAACAGTGGATGCAGTTTGTGTTTCCGGAGTGCAAGAGTGTGTGTTTGTTTCCAGTCATGAGTGGAAACCGAAGGCTGTGAGTGAAACTGCATCAAATGTGTGTGTTTTGTTGGCAATCGGTGCATAAGTGCATATAATGTGAACAACACCAACGTATAGTGAATCGAAAGTGATCCAGGAATAATGCCATGATGTGTGTGAGTGTGTGTGAGTGTGTGTGAGTGTGTGTGAGTGTGTGTGAGTGTGTGTGAGTGTGTGTGTGTGTGTGTGTGTGAGAGAGTGCGCGTGAGAGAGTGCGCGTGAGAGAGTGCGCGTGAGAGAGTGCGCGTGAGAGTGTGTGCGAGTGTGTGAGAGTGTGTGCGAGTGTGTGAGAGTGTGTGCGAGTGTGTGCGAGTGTGTGCGAGTGTGTGCGAGTGTGTGCGAGTGTGTGCGAGTGTGTGAGAGTGTGTGAGAGTGTGTGAGAGTGTGTGAGAGTGTGTGAGAGTGTGTGAGAGTGTGTGAGAGTGTGTGAGAGTGTGTGCGAGAGTGTGTGCTCGTGACTCTTTAGCTCCGCCCACTGCACGCCTCCACGAGCTCGGCTGTTTTCTGAAAGAATCGGTACAGTGTATCTGTCTTTTGTAAATCTGATAAAACTAAAGACTCTTGAGAGATATGAAGGATCAACGCTACTCTATAGATACTCAAGATTAACATGAGACTGGCAGAAACTGTGTGTGTTATGTACCCTTTAAAAGTAGCAACCTATGGAACGATGTAGCTGTAGCTCAAACATCAGAGCATGTATAAATGTAAAACACAGATGTAGATGAGGATGTCTGAATGTTGACTCGATGTTAACCTGTAGTTGCTGTGGGACGGACTCACAGGTGTGTTAAAACAAGCTGCAGCTCGATCTGTTTTTTTGTTTTGAAGAGCGTGGCGGGTTGAGTCTTTCAGAGTGCTGATTGGCGAAGCGTTATGCTAATGTGAGAATATCCTGTGTGGCTCTAAAAGCTTTCCTGAACAACATCTGTACGCTTCTGCCTCTCGTCTGCGCCGCCTTTAATTGGCTTTTGTCTGAAGAAGAGGGAAGCGTGAGTCTGGTGCTCGGAAGAGCTGGAACGAGCGGCTCGTTTCTCTATTAACGACTGTTCTTCCCATTGATCTCCTGGGTAATAAATGGCTGCTTTCTAATTAAGCCGAGCAGCGAGTCTCTTAAAGTGCTGATGTTTGGATTATTGTGCAGCGGCCTGTGAAAACTCCTCCATCTGTGGAAGAGTCGACATCTGGCTTCATCTTTAACCCTTCTTCTGCTCATTTGATTATTAGGGGCCAAGCACCGAAGGTGCGAAGGCACCTATTGAAATCGTTGGCGTTCTTATTATTATTCTGCTTCTTCTTCTTCCGCTCTTGAGTCTATGGCAGCCCATAGAACCGCTTGCGGGTAAGTTGTGAAATTTGGTACACTGATAGAGGTCAGTACCAATAGTAACCACACCAAAATTGGAGTCTCTAACCCATTCCCTTTAGCGCCACCACCTGTCCAAAGTTTCACTCATATTTATGCTAATAACTTTTGAACCATAATGGTTAGAAACAAAGTTCTTTTTTCCTTTGATTCCTTGGATTAAATTTTCCTGCCATTTAGAATTTTCCGAAAAAAACTAAAAAACTACGAACTCCTCATAGACTGTTCATCCGATTTGCACAAAAATTGAACCAGATCATCATCAGGCAGTGCCGACAAAAAGTTATGGAATTCAAGTTGATTCGTCAAATCGTTTTCGATAAACGCACAAACAAATTTTACATAGCGGTTGTGAAAATACACTTAAGGCTATATCTCCGCAACGCTTTATCGTATTCAAACCAAACTTGGTACATGTCATCACAAGCATGACCTGAGGCAACATGCAGCGCCGGTCCAGAGATATGAAAAATTGCTATTTTTGCTTATAACTTCTGAAACGTTTGTGGTCTCATTACATTCGGGACATCATGCCGAGTTGACTGATTTTACCATATCAGCCATTTTGGCTGTCAGCCATTTTGAATTATGTGCTAAAATGCTGCATTTTATGAACACATGAACGGATTGTTACGAAACTCAGTATGGGTCATCACCACGATGCCCTGAAGGAGCCTGAGAAGTTTCAAAAACCGCCACCTAGTGGAGAATTTTTTTTTTCAAATGCTTATAACTTTGGGTGTGGTCAACTTATTTTCACGGGACTAACTTTTAACTCCTGAATTTTTGCAGAGTCCATCGATACCAAACATGCCAGGTTTCGCCTTATGGTTTGTGCAGCGTTATGATTTACCGCTTAAAAAACATTTGTGAATATCTTCGAAACAGTTATTCAGATTGAGACGAAACCAGCGTAGGAAACATGGAATACAAGTTGACTTAACTAAATAATTCAGCCCAAATGTCAAAATTTTGATAGGAAGTGGCAAAAAAATCAAAACAAAGTTGCCCATGGCCATGGGTCATTTTTTATGTTGTTATCGATATAAATGTCTATAACTCCTAAACAAAATGCAATATTGTCACCAAACTCGACACACATATGTATGGGCTCATTCTGAGGACACTTTAAAAAAATGGTGGGATTGTGCCTCTTGGTGGCGCTATAATAGAACAAAACATGAAATTCCCATTGACTACAATGCAGTATTATGATATAAAACGCTATATTTTACCAATGCATTGGTGTATCATTACAAAACTTGGTATGTGTCATCAGCACCATGCCTTTAAGGTACTCAAAAGGTTTCGAGACAGCGCCACCATGTGGTCCATACTTATAATGATAAGGCCTCTTGAGGCTATATCTCTGCAATTACATATTGACACCATATTGACACCCTGATTTGACATATTGACACCAAACTTTGCATGTCATTGTTCCCTTATTCTGACCCCACCACATCAATTTCGTAACTGTGCCACCTATTGGTCGAAAGTGATAAACCATTAAATCATTATTATTGACTGTATTTATAATTTTACAGCTATTTTGCCTAAAATCACCTTAATAGGTCTTCAATGGCTCATTGTTACAGTTGGTCTGACACTCCTAGCCATGCTGGCATGTCTTATCTTCTTCTTTGCGCTTGGCCCCGATAATGGCTGCTTGCAGCTATATTTTAATGATTGTGTCGTCACATGACAAAATGTGTTTTTGCATTGAATCAAAACTATGAAATGACAAATGAAAGTATGATAATTATATTGTGACCATAAAAGGTAAACAGATGTTTTGTCTAGGTCATTAGCCAACATCATGAGGTGCATTCTGGGATGCTTTTAAATGCCAATGATGTGTGATGAACACTTGATGATGCTTTTCCATCACTATTCACTACAACTCTCACATTTAAAATCAACTAATAATAATATGAACCATAATAACAACAATAATAAAATTAATAATAATTGACAACTTCAGATGCAAAAAAAATCTATTTTTCTTTTAAATGAGCATTTTTTGATGTTTTTAATTTTGCTCTTATCAGTAACATTTTTGAAAATAAGGCATTTCAATAACTTACTAATTATTAAAGTGAAATTACTGAACCTAAACATGCCTGATAAAAATGCTAATTTAAAAGAAAAATGTCAGACTTAGATTTTTTTTGTTATTGTTATTATTATAATTAATATTATACATTAATTTATTAACTATTAAATATTTTATTATTGTTGTTGTTGTTGTTATTACCAACAATAATAATAACTGTAATTATAATATTGCTATTATTAGAGAAAGTATTTAAATTAATATAATTGAATAATATATTAATTATTATTATTATTATTATTATTACTATTATTGTTTTATATTTTAATTTAAACACTATTATTATTATTATTTGTAGTAATATTATTAACAACAATAATAAACTTTTATTAATATTAATAGCAACGTCAATGATAACATTTCAATTTAAATATAAATTAATAATATAATTATTACTATTAGAGAAATTATTTTAATTAAAATATTATTATTATTATTATTATTATTATTAAATTATATTTGAATTACAATCATTATTTAATAAAAAAAACTAAAATATATAATTAATTATAAAATAAAACCATCATTACTAGTAATATTATTTTATTATTAACAATAATAAACTTATTATTAATATTAATAGCAACATCAACTATAACAATGATATGCTTTCAATTTAAATATAAATTAATAATAATATAGTTATTACTATTAGAGAATTTATTTTAATTAAAATATTATTATTATTATTATTATTAAATATTTTAATTACAATCATTATTTAATAATGATAATAATAATAAAAAAACTAAAATATATAATTAATTATAAAATAAAACCGTCATTACTACTAATATTATTTTTATTATTATGAATCATTTTATTTCTCTAAAGAATAGATATTTGTGTGCTAAAGTAATTCCCGGTGTTTAAGCAGAATCCTTGAATGATTCCTGAACTCTGGTTTCAGTGTCTGGGCAGGAAATGGCCATATTGAGCGTTCCTGACAGCTCTGCGCTGGTGCCGTCCGACGTCGCTGCGGTCAGTCTGGACTTTAAGGTCCTTCACTCGGTGGTCATCACACAGCTGGGCGTCTTTCCCAACGGTCCGCCACACGACTTCAGGGGCAACGTCACCGTACGGCTGTTCCAGGTGGACCAAGAGGTACGACCACAGACGTCACTGTTACATTTGTGTGTATTGTTGTGTGTTACGTCTCATGTTGGCATAGAGGTATGAGGAAGACGTACATAATAAAATATAAACACTCTTATTATTTTAAACTCTGGGGAGTACTGTGGAAGAGTGACCCACGGACAACCGAAGTAGCGTTAACTATAAGTGGTTCGTTTTATTTACAAAGAAAAATAATTCACACCAAAGAAAACATACAAACAAAACCCATATTGACAGCTATATACAACCAAGCAGAAAAGAAATGAGAAACAAACAACATATAATAAGTTAAACTAGGCCACAGAGAGAAGGAAAACGAGCGGTGCTAACTAAATGAAAATAACAAAACCAAAACCGTTCGCTAATCAATCCCCACCCTCTAAACTAACTGAAAACAAAACCAGAAAAGAAAGAAATCTTCGCCATTCAACACGCCATAACTAAAGCTTCACTAACTAAAACAAAAAACTTACAAGGAGTTGCACACGCTCCTTACCTAATGTGTCTAACAGAGACAGTTCTACGTGTGTGTAAGATGTAAGTCACGTGACATACTTCCCTTTTCTCTACTCTCAGGGCCGGCAAAGTATTGATCAGGTATGACGTTCTCTGAAACCACACAACAAGCAAGCGAACCACCACTAAATCAGTAGCATCGAAAAACAAATGGCACAGCCAACAAACACAATCTAAGCTCCCCCTCTTCCGTTCCACCAGGTGTCTTTTATCTTGAAGCACAGTTGATGATTGGTCGATTTCCATGTCCATCATAATGAACGATCCCGAGAAACAACCAATCACAGCACCTACAACTGAGCGACAGTGGAGAACGGGGAAACAGGAAGAAAACAAAAAAAATAGCAAAGGGGAGAAACACAGCAAGCAATAACAAAAGGGAGGGAAACCAATTCAAATCACTTACATTTATGCATTTGGCAGACGCTTTTATCCAAAGCGACTTACATTGCATTCAAGATACACATTTTACATTTTTGTCAGTTCTTGCTTTCCCTGGGAATCGAACCCATGACCTTGGCGTTGCTAGCGCCGCGCTCTATTGGTTGAGCTACAGGAAAACTTAACATTGTGTATGTTTTATGAGGATTCATACAACCTGAACTGTGACCCATTTTTGGGTGTTGAGCCACCAGTTGCCATAAAATATGCATAGAACAGTCATCTTGCATTACACTCTTTTAGAAACTCGGATTGCACTTTGTAAAGTCATTCAATTAGTTCTTGCCACTGGAGTAACCTAAAATATCCTGCTGGCTTTTTAAGGTGAGCTTTCATCATCCCACTAGACATTACTCATTTATTTGATAAATGTACTAGAGATGTACTCTCACAGAGACAGGGGGATGGAGACGGTGCCGCGCAACAGAAGTCAAAAGACGTATCGTTCATTCCGACAAGCTGTAGAGATAAATGCGTATAGAGCCAATTCAGTAAAGTCTTCTCCATCAGCGCGGCTGGAATTGGATGCTTTGATTGTGGAGTCTCTCTGATCTTGTGTCGGAGGTCGACGGAGATCCGTGATGCAATCACACGCCGCCTAATTCCACAATTGAATACATTTCCACGCTTTGTCCACGTCAACAGGCTCACACACGAGAGCTGCTGCTGTCATAACACTGATCAGAATTCAACTATAGTCGTATTAGGATTGTATTTTACCAATACGTCCAAAATAACCAATCATGTTGAACCATTAAAAATGCACATTTGATAGAAAGGCAGTTTATTTGAGCTTGTTTTGAATTATTAATTTCCAACCAGTAAAATCATTAGTTCTTTGTACTTGGCCTTAGGACGAGTTACCATAGTTCTTGCGTAATATCTGTAGTTTTACTGTAGTATCAGTAATAAACCAGATAAATCACATGTAAGACATGGATGTGCATGGCTCCCCATTATCATTGTTGGATGAAACTATGACATTTAGAAAGTATAAACACTGCCATTGCTGCATTAATGGGTTATAGTCCCTCAATATTGACTGTGATATTTGATATAATTATACTGGTCATGTAATAATATTTTGAGAAATTCTGCAATTCAAACAGATTCTCTATTTTCAACAGTAAATTGCAGCACTAATCAGCAAGAATTGTGGGTTCTTTAACTATTGTTGAACACTTTTATGTCCAGGGGATTATTTTAAATAAAAATCACATATATATACGAATTCTCAGCCCTTGCCATAACACTCAAAAATGAGCTCAGGTGCTCCTGTTTCCACTGATCCTCCTTGAGATGTTTCTACAACTTGATTGAAGTCCACCTGTGGTAAGTTCAGTTGATTGGACATGATTTGGAAAGGCACACACCTGTCTATATAAGGTCCCAAAGTTAACAGTGCATGTCAGAGCACAAACCAAGCCATGAAGGATTTGTCTGTAGACCTCCAGGACAGGATTGTATGGAGGCACAGATCTGGGGAAGGGTACAGAAACATTTCTGCAGCACTGAAGGTCCCAATGAACACAGTGGCCTCCATCATCTGTAAATGGAAGAAGTTTGGAACCACCAGGGCTCTTTCTAGAGCTGGTCGCCCGGCCAAACTGAGCGATCGGGGGAGAAGGAACTTAGTTAGGGAGGTGACCAAGAACCTGATGGTCACTCTGACAGAGCTCCAGCGTTTCTCTGTGAAGAGAGGATAACCTTCCAGAAGAACAACCATCTCTGCAGCACTCCACTAATCAGGCCTGTATGGCAGAGTGGCCAGATGGCACGACAGCCCGTCTGGAGTTTTCCCAAAAGGCACATTAAGGACTCAAACAAAATTCTCTGGTCTGATGAGACAAAGATTGAACTCTTTGGCCTGAATGGCAAGCGTCATGTCTGGAGGAAACCAGGCACCGCTCATCACCTGGCCAATAGTGGTGGCAGCATCATGTTGTGGGGATGTTTTTCAGCGGCAGGAACTGGGAGACTAGTCAGGATCGAGGGAAAGATGAATGCAGCAATGTACAGAGACATCCTTGATGAAAACCTGCTCCAGAGCGCTCTGGACCTCAGACTGGGGCGAAGGTTCATCTTCCAACAGGACAACGTCCCTAAGCACACAGCCAATATATCAGAGTGCCTACAGGACAACTCTGTGAATTTCATCAGTTGTCAAATTATGCAAAAGAGTATTATTTACATGCATTTAGGATATATAAAATAGACTTACAGAAAGTCCATTATAATCTTAAAATGTCATTACCGCCATGGAATTTCAAACTAAACACATAAAGTGTGATGTGATGGAAATGACCGTCACTCCAGCAGGATGAAAAGGTTGTAAGATGTGTCGTGTGGAGGCTGATGACGAGCAGAAATCACACATTGTGTGTGTGTATGTGTCAGTCTATTCTGAGAGTGTCGGCCTTTGCAGCTGCGCAACTATGGTCTGTTGTTTCTCCTGACACGTTTACACCAGTGTGTGTGTGTGTGTGTGTGTGTGTGTATGTGTTTGCAGGAGGCGGTGGTGAGCGCTCGCTTCAGCACACTGAGTCCAGGGTCACGTGTGGGTGGGATGTTTTACAAGCCCGTGGAGCAGTTCATTCTTCCCAAGGTGATGCGTTCAGTCCTCATTCACACCAGCGTTTACAGAAAAACACCTACAGTAACGACTGAGTTTAGGATAATGTACATCATCCAGCAAAATAAGAGCTTGTATCAACCGACCGGATGTACATTATCCTACTTACTTACCACATAAGCAAATAAGTAGACACTATATATTTATTTGAGTTGAAATATTTAATGAGCTCATTAAACACACAGATCCTAGCGAGCAACTTTGAGCCTAGATGAACAAACACATTCACACAAGATAGACGTTTAAAGCCACAATATGCAATTCGCAATTTCGCCGCTATTAGTCGCTTATTCAAAACAAAAGCATAGCTTGATGGCATCTTGATTTGTCGGAGCTTTTATTCTGCCACAGACGAGCGCTTCCGCATCTTCCGCATCTTCCGCTTGTGTGTATGTGGGGTAACGCAGCGCTGTTTTATCATATTACACACATTTGAGTGTGTTGAAAGTGATGTTATAATGCTACTTGTGCGTTCGCTCAACGCTACTATGAGACACTTATTCACACTGTGCTAGATCATATTAGGCATGGTAAAACATGGTACTCACGGTAAATCAAGAACACCAGATTTAAACAATAAGACTAACTGTGTTGAGCTGGAGAACAATGATTAGTTTTCTGTCCATGAATGATCCAAACAGTTGCTCGCCTGTCTAACCCCTTAACTGTCACCGTCCCACTAGCTTGGGACACTTTGGCACTCTTTTAAAAAAATTTTTTTATTATAAATGCCTTTTTTCGTATCACATATTTTAGTAATCATAATAAATTAGGTGTCATCATGTGAAAACCATTTTGAAATTGCACATTGTGTTACCATGGAAGCAGTACTCTAAATTCTTCTAGCGGGCTCCTCCCCTAGTGGGCGGTGTCAGGTTTTTCTACTTTTCTAATCTTGACAAAACGCATATCGACTCAAGGTTCCATATTTTGTTTTGTGATAGAAGTGATATTTGGACAAACATTTTTTAATTTGTTGCAGGAGAATGCGTCAAACAAAATTCTACGATATATGTGTGACACCCGGTGGCTATTTTTGGTACAGCGCCTGAACAAAATCTCATGGGAACTTTTGTGAAATCGACTTCAAATTTGGAACGCTTGGTGCACTTGGAACATTTGGAACTTGGTTAGACATATGGCTTTGATTTTATAGTAATTTTAGAGTAAAAATATATCTTTTATATAAAATAAAAAATATTTAGTACAGTATTTCATTTACAGTAAATTTAAACTACCATAACTTTTTCATACTTACATTTTTTTGAAGTGCTTTCACAGAGTGCCGAGTGTCTTCATTAAAACAAGACCAAACTTAGTTCTATATTCCAAAGCATTCTTGAATTACAGCCATTTAAGTTTGCATTTTCACGTCTGTTATCAAAAAGGGGGGTGACGGTTAAGGGGCTAATAAAACACATCATATATTAAAGCGTCTTTGGTGTTTCCATGGTTTCTACAAAATAAAACCGAGGGTAACACGGGTATGATGTCATTGATAGGCGACGCATGGTCCGTGTCCTGGTTAAAAAAAATGTCAACTTTTGGAAACATTTGGGATAATGCAAGTACACAAGTCAACGAAATATATAACACTGTTCTAATGATTTTTGGATATTTTAATTGTGCCTTTAAGGGAAATGTACATAAATCTAACATAAAAGTTTGTGTTTATATAATATATATTGACAAATAACTGATCTCGGAATGTTGCGACTGACATTTCTACTGCAGCATCACATTGGAAGCAAGTTGTGTCAAGCTGATAATGCAACTCATGCTAGAGGACGTGTGTGTGTGTGTGTGTGTGTGTGAACGCTCTGGTCTTCATCTGCAGGGTTTTGAGGGAACTCTTCTGTGGGAGGCTCAGGATTCCACCGGCCTGATGTCCGTCAACACGTCAGCGGTGCATCTGAATAACGGCGGAGGGGTTCTCAAGTTTGGATCTGTGAGAGCAACGTCTTCCTTTCATCTCAATGTGTTATAGTAGAAAGTGCAAAAACTGTGATGCAAATCTGTTCTGGAGGGTTTTTTATTGGCCCAGATCAAGAGTCTCAGTGATCTTGTAGATACTGAAGATGTGGCACGAGTCCATCTTTCAATCCCAAAGTTTTTCTTCTCATCAGTATGAGTTGATTCCGTGTTTTTCCTCAGATTGAAGATGGCACGCTGCCTCACAGGAGCGCTTTGGGCTTCCCTGGTTTAGCTGGAGGATTCACTTTTACAGTATACGGTACGTTGAGGTGAATTATATAGTGTGTTTTCATGATTAATAAATGGATGGACTGTGATGTAGGAGCACATCTCCCTTGAATTGGTCACTGGCAGCTTTAAACTGACTTGATGGAATAAAAATGAATTAACATTCAAAAGTTTGGGGTCGGTAAGATTATTGAAAGGTCTCTTCTGCTCACCAAGGCTGCATTTATTTGATCAAAAATACAGTAAAAATTGTGAAATATTATTATTATGTAAACAGTTGTTTTCTATGTGAATATATAGTAAAATGTAATTTATTCCTGTGATCAAAGCTGAATTTATCATCATTACTCCAGTCTTCAGTGTCACATGATCCTTCACAAATCATTCTGATATGAGGATTTGATGCTCAAGAAACATTTATGATTATTATTATTATAATGTTGAGAACAGTTATGCTTAACATTTTAATGGAAACTTTGGTACATTTTTCTCAGGATTCTTTGATGAATAGAAAGCTCAAAAGAACAGCATTTATTTAAAATAGAATCTTTTATAACATTATAAATGTCTTTACTGTCACTTGTGATCAATTTAATGTGTCCTTATAGAATAAAATAATTAATTTCTTTAAATATTTTTTGAAAGGCATTGTTTTTCTGTTCTCTGCTAGTTATACGAGCTGAATTAAAAAATATAAGTATTAATAAAAATAATATAAATAAATAAATAATAAAAAAGTATCGTTTTATCGTTCTGATGATATTCAATATATCTTAATATTAATTTGCTCTGTAATGGTTTAAAGAGTGATTTTCAGTGTAACTGAATAGATACAAAATGTCTAATGCAACAAATCAATTTAAAATAATCTGCACAGTTTATCAGTTTTTTATGTGTGCGTGAGTCTACACTCACCTAAAGGATTATTAGGAACACCATACTAATACTGTGTTTGACCCCCTTTCGCCTTCAGAACTGCCTTAATTCTACGTGGCATTGATTCAACAAGGTGCTGAAAGCATTCTTTAGAAATGTTGGCCCATATTGATAGGATAGCATCTTGCAGTTGATGGAGATTTGTGGGATGCACATCCAGGGCACGAAGCTCCCGTTCCACCACATCCCAAAGATGCTCTATTGGGTTGAGATCTGGTGACTGTGGGGGCCATTTTAGTACAGTGAACTCATTGTCATGTTCAAGAAACCAATTCGAAATGATTGGAGCTTTGTGACATGGTGCATTATCCTGCTGGAAGTAGCCATCAGAGGATGGGTACATGGTGGTCATAAAGGGATGGACATGGTCAGAAACAATGCTCAGGTAGGCCGTGGCATTTAAACGATGCCCAATTGGCACTAAGGGGCCTAAAGTGTGCCAAGAAAACATCCCCCACACCATTACACCACCACCACCAGCCTGCACAGTGGTAACAAGGCATGATGGATCCATGTTCTCATTCTGTTTACGCCAAATTCTGACTCTACCATCTGAATGTCTCAACAGAAATCGAGACTCATCAGACCAGGCAACATTTTTCCAGTCTTCAACTGTCCAATTTTGGTGAGCTCGTGCAAATTGTAGCCTCTTTTTCCTATTTGTAGTGGAGATGAGTGGTACCCGGTGGGGTCTTCTGCTGTTGTAGCCCATCCGCCTCAAGGTTGTGCGTGTTGTGGCTTCACAAATGCTTTGCTGCATACCTCAGTTGTAACGAGTGGTTATTTCAGTCAAAGTTGCTCTTCTATCAGCTTGAATCAGTCGGCCCATTCTCCTCTGACCTCTAGCATCAACAAGGCATTTTCGCCCACAGGACTGCTGCATACTGGATGTTTTTCCCTTTTCACACCATTGTTTGTAAACTCTAGAAATGGTTGTGCGTGAAAATCCCAGTAACTGAGCAGATTGTGAAATACTCAGACCGGCCCGTCTGGCACCAACAACCATGCCACGCTCAAAATTGCTTAAATCACCTTTCTTTCCCATTCTGACATTCAGTTTGGAGTTCAGGAGATTGTCTTGACCAGGACCACACCCCTAAATGCATATATATATATAATTTTTTTTTTATCTCTCTCACTCTCACTCACACTCACATACACACACTCTCTCTCTCTCTCTCTCTCTCTCTCTCAGATGTGGAGGTGTTGTCTGAGCTCTTGCGTGGGCGAGCAGGAAGGCAGCGGAGCCGTGCCGCTCAGCTGAGGCAGGAGGACCAGGCCCTGCGGGATGAGAGCCTCAGACACGGAGACATAGTGTTTGTGGATGTGGTGGACACTTACAGGAACGTGCCTTTAAAACTGCTGCAGTTTTATAAATGGTTAGTGCATTACCCAATCACCTCTCAGACCTCGTTCTCCTGGTATAGTTGTGCAGATTTGCCAGAACCGGTTTATAATAATGATACTTATTTGATTATGTCTGTAGGACTTGACACACATACACCGATACACACACTCACTCACTCACTCACGCACTCATTCACTCACACACTCTCTCACACACACATAATACAATAAATTACTTTTTTATGAATTATTTTATAAATTTGAAATGATTGCCATTGCCTGATAAACTCATCAGTCAGTCAGTAATGTGTTAGTATGATTGTTATTCCCACCACACTCCTCAGGGTCTCTGACTGTTATCTCTGTCGGGTCTCTTGTATTGTGAATGTGCTTCAGTAGAAGCAGCGCTGCAGAGCTCAGGGGTTTTAATCAAGTGTGTGAATTCTCCACGTGTGCAGGTCGGTGGGAAACGCTGACTTCAACCTGCTGCTCAAGACTGATGATGATTGCTATATCGACGTGGACGCCGTCCTGCTGAAGACGGACCGCAAACGGCTCACTCAGAGCGGCCTGTGGTGGGGGAAGTGAGTGAGGCGGACGTCTGTATATATATACAATTTGTATATAATTTATATATTTAAATCATTTTTTTATATCTAAAAGTACAAGCATGTTTTGGGAAAATAATAATTTGTTACAGGAGTTTATCAGAGCATTACAGCATATTACAGTTTTTTTTGTTTTTGTTTTTTTTTACAATCACTAGGACACATTTCTCAATATTTTTTCAAAACTTCAATATGCACTAAAACTACCAAAACACGTCAAATCAACTTATTCCTTCATAACACTAGCAAAGGTTTTCACCCAGCAAACACTCATAAAACACAGACCTAAAAAACACGTCAGGTTGCATTATACAATGTTTTCTTTGGTAAAATGTATTTACAAAACCAGAATGACGCTCTTTACTGCTTATAATTCACTGCAGTTTATGTTACATGGTGCATGTTTACATTACAGTACAGAATTATTCCTAAATTTCCCCTTTTGAATGGATGGTAATGAATTGAAGACTAATACTTGTGTAGGTGTCATCTGATTGCTTTGATGGTATTTAATTTTTAGATTCAGAATATATTTCATTACAGTATTGCTGTAGAAATGTAGCAAATTTCTGTCTCATTCGGTTTTGTATTGTGTTATTGTTTTTAACTTAAGTTTAACAGTTTTGAAAATGGTATGATGTGCAAATTGGCCTGCATGTACACAGAGTTTTGGTGGTTGTTGTGTCGAAGTGAGAAAAGAATTCATGTAATTTGAAAGATGTCATCACTGAATGCATTTTGTGCCAAAGCAATGATAAATGATCCTCAGTTTAGCCCACATAGATTTCTGTTGTGATCACAGAGTGAAGAGTTTTGAAAAAGTGATGTAAAAAACTGTAATATCAGAAAAGATACTTGATCTCTTTGTGTGTGTGTGTGTGTGTGTGTCATTACTGAGTTGTCTTATGGACCGTGTTCTTCAGTTTCAGGCAGAATTGGGCCGTGGATCGTGTGGGTAAGTGGCAGGAACTGGAGTACGCGAGTCCTGCGTATCCAGCCTTCGCCTGCGGATCTGGATATGTGGCGTCCAGGGATCTGGTTGAGTGGCTGGCCAGCAACGCTGAACATCTGAAAGCTTACCAGGTGCCGTCTGATACTCTCTTCATCCTCAGTAGTGCAAAAATACAAAGGGATTGCTTTTTATAATTACCCAGCATGCAACTATATTATGATAAAAATACTTATAAACAGAAATCCATAATGACACAGACATGCGTGACACCATTAGCAGCCTGTTCATGAGTGAGGATCTCTTTGAATCAGTGCTTGCAGATATGTCTGTACGATATGACGATTTCATTCGCTCTAAACATCACACATCTCTAATCTGATTGTCACTATTACAAAGCCACTGAGCCGAGAGAAATGCTGCTAAAAGGGGCGATGTGCCAAATTCATTCAGATGATGAATACAGTGTATATTTACAATGTCGTTCAGCATGTAAATGCATGTTTTTACAGGGAGAAGATGTGAGCATGGGCATTTGGATGGCAGCCGTGGGGCCTCGCAAATATCAGGTGAAAAAGACATGCGTTTTTCAGCTGCACACCTGAAACCAACTACTAATATAATATTATATATATATATATCTATATATACACTCACCTAAAGGATTATTAGGAACACCTGTTCAATTTCTCATTAATGCAATTATCTAATCAACCAATCACATGGCAGTTGCTTCAATGCATTTAGGGGTGTGGTCCTGGTCAAGACAATCTCCTGAACTCCAAACTGAATGTCAGAATGGGAAAGAAAGGTGATTTAAGCAATTTTGAGCGTGGCATGGTTGTTGGTGCCAGACGGGCCGGTCTGAGTATTTCACAATCTGCTCAGTTACTGGGATTTTCACGCACAACCATTTCTAGAGTTTACAAAGAATGGTGTGAAAAGGGAAAAACATCCAGTATGCGGCAGTCCTGTGGGCGAAAATGCCTTGTTGATGCTAGAGGTCAGAGGACAATGGGCCGACTGATTCAAGCTCCACAGATGCTCGATTGGATTGAGATCTGGGGAATTTGGAGGCCAAGTCAACACCTCAAACTCGTTGTTGTGCTCCTCAAACCATTCCTGAACCATTTTTGCTTTGTGGCAGAGGCATTATCCTGCTGAAAGAGCCACAGCCACCAGGGAATACCGTTTCCATGAAAAGGTGTACATGGTCTGCAACAATGCTTAGGTAGGTGGTACGTGTCAAAGTAACATCCACATGGATGGCAGGACCCAATGTTTCCCAGCAAAACATTGCCCAAAGCATCACACTGCCTCCGCCGGCTTGCCTTCTTCCCATAGTGCATCCTGGTCCACGTGATGTAAAAGAAAACGTGATTCATCAGACCAGGCCACCTTCTTCCATTGCTCCGTGGTCCAGTTCTGATGCACATGTGCCACTGTTTGTGCTTTTGGCGGTGGACAGGGGTCAGCATGGGCACCCTGACTGGTCTGCGGCTATGCAGCCCCATACGCAACAAACTGAGATGCTCTGTGTATTCTGACACCTTTCTATCAGAACCAGCATTAACTTCTTGAGCAATTTGAGCTCCAGTAGCTCGTCTGTTTGATCGGACCACACGGGCCAGTCTTCGCTCCTCACGTGCATCAGTGAGCCTTGGCTGCCCATGACCCTGTCGCCGGTTCTCCACTGTTCCTTCCTTGGAGCACTTTTGATAGATCCTGACCACTGCAGACCGGGAACACCCCACAAGAGCTGCAGTTTTGGAGATGCTCTGACCCAGTCGTCTAGCCATCACAATTTGGCCCTTGTCAAACTCGCTCAAATCCTTACGCTTGCCCATTTTTCCTGCTTCTAACACATCAACTTTGAGGACAAAATGTTCACTTGCTGCCTAATATATCCCACCCACTAACAGGAGCCGTGATGAAGAGATAATCAGTGCTATTCACTTCACCTTCATAATGTTATGCCTGATCGAGATATATATATATATATATATATATATATATTTATTTATCTTCTCATGTGTAATGCTTTGGTAGTATTGATTGTAAAAACTATCATGCCTATGCCTTTAGAACTGAAATTGAAAAAGAAATAAAAACTACTATATGTGACTGTAAATTCTGCTTTAATGGGCCGAACACAAATGGCTTGTTGATGTCAAGGGGTTTAGTGCGTGTCCTGTAGCACAGAATTACACGGGCAGTTGTTACATGTTGATTTGTGCAGCAGTTATGTTTTTGTCCTCCTTGTATTTTTGCAGCTCGTATGAATAACTGAATAAAGGCATCTGACAAATTCAATTCAAACTCAAAGCAACTTGCATTGTATTAAAGGTCTATATTTGATCAGTTCATGCATTCCCTGGGAATCAAACCATGACATTGCCATTGCTACCAGAGTGTTATAGGATTACAATAGGTGTGTGTGTTGTTGTGTGTTGTTCAGGACTCGGGCTGGCTGTGTGAGAAGGAGTGTTACGTGGACATGCTGTCGTCCCCGCAGCATTCGGCTCAGGAGCTGCGCTCGCTCTGGGAGAGGAAGAGGAAGTGTGGCGATCCCTGCGGCTGTGGCTGGCGTGAACACTGACACAAGACAAACCTCCTGCATGCTTCACACTCAGACTGATGGGTCGGACATTTCTGTTCTTGTTTTCAAGAGGCTCGAAATTTTCCCCACGCGTCAATATGAGACACTAATAATGTTCACTTGTCCTTTATAAGCATGGCCTGTTATTGGTCACACTCTGGCTTTGTAGACGTCACATAAACACAGGTTTTGTGAATCGACAGGGCAGCTTTCCTGTTCTTTATCTCGTCACGTGTCTTTCTGTCACCTTGCGTTCTTTATTGCTGCGAGTTCGAAATCGCCAAACACGCAAACCCTTTTCACACAGCTGGAGGCCAAAATTGTTAGACTGAAATGTTAATTTATTAACAATAAAAACATTGCAACAGGATGCACATGTGTCTGGTTGTGTGATGACCAATCGGGATAAAGCAACTTCTTAAAGTCCCTCAGTAGTCAAATTATTTTATCCCTTAAAACTCATCTTAAATGAAAAACTACATATTAATTTTTTTTCCTGTGAAATTTTTTTGCCTCAAAATAGCTTGAATGTAACTCGACACCCTTGCTTCATTTAGTATACACTGATTCATGAATATGCAAATGAGCCCCGCCTCCACTCACTCGCACCAGCTCAGAGATCCACTCGCTCAACTTTACTGTTGTAATATACAGTACCTGCTGCTGTATATGCTGTTAATATGATTTAAACAACAGAAGAAAAGCAGAAAATCACTCACTGCTCTTGACTGAATAACTTTAGTAGCTTTAATAAGAACACATTTCTTACTTGAATGCTCTGGCGAATAGATAAACATGGCGGACTGTGTACGGCTCACTGAGGGCGGGGTCTGTGTTAATAGGGCGGAGTCTGTCATGGGCGGGGCATAAGCACATGCGACATCACACTGCTAGAATCTGCAAACGGCTTGTTCTGAGACACTGCTTATGATTTATGGGGATTAAAAAAAGCAGTGGGTGGATTTTTACCATTTATTGGGTGGTTGTGTACACACACACACACACACTTAAATGTTTTTACAGAGGGGATTTTGAATGTCTCTTTTTATCAGAAAATACTGTCAACAGGCAGGAAAAAAAATGTCACCATGTTTTTTAGGAATTAAATGTAATATGAATCAGGTGAACTCTTCAGAATGTGATTAAAACTAAAGTTTGGTGTGTGTGAAGCTGCTGAAGTGGAGATTTCTGACTCAAACTCACCGCCTTTAAAGAGATGCATTGAAATTGAAATCTCGCAAATATATAAAGTCCAATAAAATAAACACTTAAATGTGTTTAAGATGTTTTCTTCACTAGTTTGAAGCAATGTTATGAAAAGCCAAATAGGCCAAAATTAACCGTTGCACGAAAAAAAAGTGTCTTATTAAAAATGTCAACAGTTTAACAAGCGTTTTTTCAGTAACATTCTTGAATGTGAAAAAGTCGCTGGTGAACAAGTTTTTATACTGTTGCTGTTAAGATTTTATAAATCACTGTTAGCGGGAGGTAATATGAGGTCATAGAGCCAAACTCAAATGCCGTAATGTGGTTTGTTTCATATTTAATGCGTCACTGCATCCAGATTTACCTCGAACACAGAAATATCAGCAGTGAGCTCCGAGTTCATGCTGTGCGCTGGTATTTTTACCTCTTGATGCCAAACTTTCTCATTGTTTCTCTCCACATGGTGTCAAAAATTATTCATAACTGAAACGAGATATGACTTTTCTTTTTTCTCATATCTCCTCTTCCCAAAGAAGGCCCTTTTATGGTATTCCCTGAATCATCTGTAAAGTAAAAAGATGTCCAGAAGAGCTGAAGAAACACACGAGAGCTGCTCATTGGAGGGCTCGGCCTGTCTCTGCGTGTTATTCTCAGTGCTTTCAGTGAATGAACTAAGAGCCAGTCCAGAAACTATTCTGAGCAGATTTGACAACACCGTCCTCCATTCCCTCTTAATGCAGATCATTTCAGTTTAATGCCACCATCTGCAGTACAAATGATATAATCCCATAATTCATTCCAAACGTACCCTGGCATGTTTTAAAATTTGAACATGTAAAATGCATTGAAAGTACATTAAATATAAAATGAAGAACTAGAAGAGGAAGTCTGATGAGGTTTTAATACTTGAGCCGTTTGAAGGTTCAAGCATGTCGGCTGTAGGCCTCACTCTTTAGTAAAGTCTATGTAATCTTAAGATACCTCTTCTTTAAATAACATGTATAGAACTTTCTTATAACAATATTTTGGCAAATGTACACTGCAAAGGTGGCACAGAAGCGCTTCTGAGCTGACGTTTAGGTGTCTTTACACACTTTTTAATGCTCAGAGGTGGCACAGGGTTTCTGCGGGTCTTACAAAAGCTTAATTTGACCTTCCACAATTTAAGGTCTTAAAATGTCTTAAATTGGAGAGGAAAGTCAGCCCCTTTTAATAAGATGTAAAATAAGTATCTGATGCCCCCAGAGTGTCTATGTGAAGTTTTAGCTCAAAATACTCCACATATTATTTTTTATAGCATGTTAAAATTGTCACTTTTTGAGGGTAGGTCATTGAGGGCACCATTTTGTGTGTCCCTTTAAATGCAAATGAGCTGCTGCTCCCCGCCCCCTTTCAGGAAGAGGGCGGGGCTTCAAGAGCTTGCGTTAGCAGCTCTGATTACCTCAGAGCAGCGGGGTTTATGTACATTTCGGGTCACCAACCCGTGAATATGCTCGTTGTAGTCCCTTCCAGCCGTTTGTTGTAGTCCTTAAAAAGTGATTTCTGTAAAATAAAATATCTCCCTTTGCTTTGAACCACACCTTTAAGTTCAATATCATGGCATTAAATTAGGGCACTATGATTTCTGTGATGCAGAATCCATTCATAAAAATGTAATTTATTGTATAATACAGACTGTCACAGAATTTGTCAAAGTTTGGATGAATAAATCAAAAGTAGGTCAGTTCACTTAAAGGGACAGTTCACCCAAAAATGACAATCCTGTCATCATTTACTCGCCCTCCCTCCCTCATGTCGTTCCAAACCCGTAAGACTTTCCTTCATCATATAAAGCCATCGAGGCTCTTCAGAAAGTGTTGAATAAACCGCTTGATTCATATGGATTAGTTTTAGGATCTCTTTATGAACTTGTTGAAGCGTCAAGTGGAAGTTGCTTAGGCTGTCAATGGAGGGACAAAAATCTTTCCCATTTTATTACACATCTTCATTTGTGTTCCGAAGATGAACAAAAGTCAGTAAAATTTAATTTAACCATTAAAGCAGAGTCCATAAAAAATAAAAAATAAATACAACAGATTTCATAAGGCCTTAAATGAAATTGCATGCACTGCAAAAATGATGTTCTTCCTCAGGATTTCTGTTTTCCAGTACAAATATCTAAACATCCTTACATCAAAATTACTTGACATGCAGAATGAAGAAATTAAGTCTTGTTTTCTGAGAAATTGAACAAAATTAAATGAGTTTGTGCTTAAAACAAGAACAAATGTCTGTCATTGGGTATGAAAATTACTTTGAAAATTAACTCATTGGCAGATATTTGTTCTTGTTTTAAACATAAAATCACTTTCGCAAGATTTCTTATCTCAAACTTTAATTCAAAATTAATGGAATCTGTTGGAAATTGTATTTTCTAACTTTGAAGTGTCACTAATACAACTCATTGTGTGCTTAGACATTTACATTAAGAGAACATATCGACTTGTGTTCCTGGTTTTAAAAAGGCCTTACATTTACCTTCATAAAACCTGCAAAAAAAGCAATTACACAGCAAATTCAACAGCATAATTTGATACTAGGGCCTGAGGTGGGTCAGAGCTTAATTTAGCAGCCTTGACTTGCGTTAAGAATTCAAGATGATGTTTTTACTTTAACATTTTCATAACGTTGAGAGAATGTTCTGACAACAAATACTTTCAGAACGTGATGTTATTTGTACTTTATTTGAACCTTCTCGGAATATTACGAATTAACGTTCAAAGTATGTTATATTGAGTGAAAATTTTTAAACATTGTAACTTTTTATAACACATGTGTTAGCTGTGTTGCTAGGCAGTTGTTGGGTGTCCTATAGACCCTATGCTGCAGAGAAATGTACGCGCTTTAGAATTTCAAGCTCTGTGTATTTCTATTCGCTGTCGAAGAGTAATTAGCTGGTGAAGTGGATTTACTTATTGTAGAGTTAACGAAAGTTACCATGAGCATTGTAATGTTTGAAGCAAATGTCAGTAGACCGGGAAGATTTTAAAACGAGCGCTTCCTTTATAAATCCTGTAAAATCTTGCCTTCATGCTGTGGAAATACAGGCCGGAAGATTATTTAAAAACCTGTTTTGTGGCCCCAAAGTAAATAAATGTTGATTTCTTACAACGGAAATGAATCAATCAAAAACTTACTTTACCCAGACAATAACTTTTTTCTAGAGCTGATGTACAGGCAAAACAATCTCTCTACCATTCATTTCCTATTATCACTGTAAAGCTGCTTTGAAACAATCTATATAGTAAAATCAGGCCCGTAGCCAGCCTAGTAGAAGGGTTTTTTTTTTGTTTTTTTTTCAGTCCCATTTCCAATTTGTATTTAATTATGAGGTTCAAATACTTCATTTTGGTGACTTGATGTGCACTAATTTGTGCTGGATTATTTTATCTGCCGGTTTCTTAACAGGCTATTTTCTGTGCATCAAAAAGCATGCTTATTTATTACAATGTTGTCAAATTGCTAACCAAGATCATGTGCCACCCTTTTCATTCCAAACACTGTGTGGAGTGTACACTCACCTAAAGGATTATTAGGAACACCATACTAATACTGTGTTTGACCCCTTTTGCCTTCAGAACTGCCTTAATTCTACGTGGCATTGATTCAACAAGGTGCTGAAAGCATTCTTTAGAAATGTTGGCCCATATTGATAGGATAGCATCTTGCAGTTGATGGAGATTTGTGGGATGCACATCCAGGGCACGAAGCTCCCGTTCCACCACATCCCAAAGATGCTCTATTGGGTTGAGATCTGGTGACTGTGGGGGCCATTTTAGTACAGTGAACTCATTGTCATGTTCAAGAAACCAATTTGAAATGATTGGAGCTTTGTGACATGGTGCATTATCCTGCTGGAAGTAGCCATCAGAGGATGGGTACATGGTGGTCATAAAGGGATGGACATGGTCAGAAACAATGCTCAGGTAGGCCGTGGCATTTAAACGATGACCAATTGGCACTAAGGGGCCTAAAGTGTGCCAAGAAAACATCCCCCACACCATTACACCACCACCACCAGCCTGCACAGTGGTAACAAGGCATGATGGATCCATGTTCTCATTCTGTTTATGCCAAATTCTGACTCTACCATCTGAATGTCTCAACAGAAATCGAGACTCATCAGACCAGGCAACATTTTTCCAGTCTTCAACTGTCCAATTTTGGTGAGCTCGTGCAAATTGTAGCCTCTTTTTCCTATTTGTAGTGGAGATGAGTGGTACCCGGTGGGGTCTTCTGCTGTTGTAGCCCATCCGCCTCAAGGTTGTGCGTGTTGTGGCTTCACAAATGCTTTGCTGCATACCTCGGTTGTAACGAGTGGTTATTTCAGTCAAAGTTGCTCTTCTATCAGCTTGAATCAGTCGGCCCATTCTCCTCTGACCTCTAGCATCAACAAGGCATTTTCGCCCACAGGACTGCCGCATACTGGATGTTTTTCCCTTTTCACACCATTCTTTGTAAACTCTAGAAATGGTTGTGCGTGAAAATCCCAGTAACTGAGCAGATTGTGAAATACTCAGACCGGCCCGTCTGGCACCAACAACCATGCCACGCTCAAAATTGCTTAAATCACCTTTCTTTCCCATTCTGACATTCAGTTTGGAGTTCAGGAGATTGTCTTGACCAGGACCACACCCCTAAATGCATTGAAGCAACTGCCATGTGATTGGTTGATTAGATAATTGCATTAATGAGAAATCCCTAATAATCCTTTAGGTGAGTGTATATCAGTGTATATTATTTGGCATTGGATAACCAAAACTTGCCCACAACGTTCAAATCACAAATTCACGTGACAGAACTATTAAGCTAACTTGTTTTTGTTTCATTTTGTGAAACTTGAAGTTTTAAAGAAGTCACTGAATTTACATTTGTATGATCACAAATTGGTCAGCAAACAAAGGTGCTTTAGCCTATTTATTTATAAAGCACACACTCGCACACTAGGTAGTCAGGGGGGTTCGGGGCATGCTCCCTCAAGAAAATTTAGATTTCTCTGATCTACATATGTGCATTTTAAGACGTTTGAAGGCCAAAAAATAGATGAGAAATATCTTTAAAACCAAGTCAGTGGGCAGTAGATTATTTGTCAATTCCTGCTCTCTCCTCATCTCCATCACTCTTTCTTTTTCTCTCATTCTCCTTATCTTGCCCTGTCTCTTCCCCTCCTAAAGCAGTCAAGAAAGTAAACAGGGTCAATTTATATTTAGAATATTTTTTTATTAATCACTTTCTAAGAAAAGTAAATTTACTGAAGGCTATGAACGCTAGTTACATACATTTTGTAATTTTTGTACACATTCATTATTAATCTTATGCCTTATATGAAGAAAGCTTCGTTAATGTTTCTTGTCCTCTCACATTGACAGTTGCTAATTATTACATGAATCACGTAAATAGGCCTATTTTCAGTTCAAAATGGCGAAATTGGACAAAATTTTATTAGTTTGCCTGATTATTTTTGTCGGTAGTTTAACATTTTAGTCCTAAAACAGCTGCCAAATATGAAATGTTTAGTTTAGCTACTTACATCTTATCTCGCACTTTATGACCGTTAACTGAAGCGCTCAGCACCTTCAGTGAACATAAAGCCCGCCTACTTTGTTTTGATTGGTCATCTTAAGCCGGGTACACACTGTGCGATTTTGGCCACGATTTGGCCGTCTGAGACAAATTTTGCAAATCCTAAAAGATTCCTCTGATCCTAGGCTAAAATCGGAAGTCTTTGATCGTTAGTTTGACATGTTCACCGGCAGCCGATTAATGACCGCTGCGATCAAATTTTACCTCAGACGAAATTCTGGCAGTGTCAGAAGATTTGGCGCACAGTCCTGCAGTGTGACTTCTCCTACGACGACCGTCAAATTATCTTCGTTTTTCAAGACAAACCATGATCAAAATGAGCGCTAGAGATTTCTTTGTAGCCATCATTTCAATCCCGCGTGTAACCGCCACCGAACACGCCATTCATCGATGATATAAAACTACGGACGAGTTTTCTTGCGTGCGTCCGTTTTTAGCGCGCCTTGAATATCGTACAGTCTGACATTAATGACAACTTAGATCTTACAGTGTGACATAGCTTACAGCGAGGATCATGTTCGTACAGTCTGACAAGAAACGATCGGAAAGGACTTTTATAAATCGCACAGTGTGCTCCCGGCTTTAAATATTTTGACGTTGACGAGCGAGCGTTGACAGGCCGCAGGCAGCTCAGATGAGAAGATCTTTGCTGCAATAAAGTAGTGTTAATACTATATTAGGCAATTATTTCACAACATTTATTACATAGCCTACACATCGGAAAAATACCGAGGTCCGGATTCAAATAATTGGCCGTCATTACTTAAAAGAACACATTACAAAAAACAGACTAAAATTCTGGACCTTTGGCAGTGAGGGCCCCCCCTCACCTTTGCCCCCCCCGCTGAAAAGGGGCGGGGCTATATCCGAAGAGGCGGGGCTACAGAACAAGGTCTATAGGTTGTTGCTAGATCTATTTCTAAAGACATTAACATTATAATTTAACATACATTATGATTTTATATGTAATGGTGGTCTATATTAGTTGGGACAATATTTGGGCAGATGTATCTTGGGTTATCACAGTAGATCAATCACCTCATCAAGCTGAACATCTGCAGGTGCGCGAGTCTTTCACTCATCCGGATCCGGACAAACACCACAACAGTCCAATACCCTCAAACACATGTAAAACGTTTAGTTTTTTATGCATGTTGGAGATGAGCAGAAGCCGCGGGTGTTGTCCAGGTGAGTTTCATCATCATTGTTCTAAATGCGAATCATTGAACGCTTCAAAGTCAGTAAATAATGCCTTCACGTGCTATCGGAAATTTCCCACTTCTGAAGTCGTGATTTCGAGCGTCGTCGTTCAAGTGCTTCGTTATCGGAAAGAACAGGAATCATAGATTGACACCGGGTTTATTCTTTCTTATTTATTGGGAAATATCTTATTTAAGCCAATATGATATTTAGCGTCCAATTCATTGACAACCATATAAACATTCACCACGACGTCGCGGTGTATAAAACATACATGATTATGCAAATATGCACTTGGGTCCGTGTATCTTTTGGCTATTTGATTTTCCTTATAGAAACGGGTATTAAAAAACGGCTAATTTTTCGTTTTTTAATTTTTTAGGCTCGACACAGAGCTTTCTTCTGTGTAGATATAAATTCACATACCATTTGCATCAGCTGGCAGGATGACGGCTGTCCACCCCGGTTGCCCAGTGCTTAAAAAAAATAATTAAGATATAAATTAGGCTAATATAATTAGTTGTATATTAAATATTTGAAGAATAATGCATTGACTTGGGTATGGGCCTATAACTGTCATTCTGACTGAACAACAGTTCCAACGGACTCTTTTCAGACTGTGATGACGCGTTTTTAACGGTCATCAATATCGTAAATCCTGCAACGTTTTTTATATTTTTATTTTTAAAAAATTGTATGTACATTTATAACACTAATAGTTCGTATTATATTACTTTTGCATCAAATTACAAAAAACAATTTATCGCTGCTGTGAGGGTGTTTCTAATACAGCGTCTATGGGAGTGACGGGAAAAATAACATCTTTCTCTCTTTTCACTGCCGTTATCAATCTCACTCTATTTTTTCCCTCTTTTTGAAAGTTGTGAAATCACTATTGAGGAGTTTTTCTTTTGCTATTTGAGCAAATGGGGACACAACAAATATATTTAATGTATTCTCTCATTCACCGCTATAATAGTTAACCCAACTATGACGACTTGCGCTTTGAGAAACCCGGAAATGTGAAAAGAGTCTATAGTCAAATTTCTCTTAGCCAACATGCATAGCCATAAGTGGATTTTATTCAAAAATATGTTGTGTTTTGAACAAATTGTTTAAAGCACAATATGTAATTTTTCGCCGCTAGAGGTCGCTTATTCAAAACAAAGGCGTTGCTTGATTTGGCGGAGCTTTTATTCTGCCACAGACGAGCGCTTCCGCTTCTTCTGCTCATGTGAATGTGGGGTAACGCAGCGATGTTTTATCATATTACACCCGTATGAGTGTGTTGAAAGTTATAATGCTACTCTGTGCGTTCGCTCAACGCTACTAAGACACTTGTTCACACTGCAGTAAGCTCGATCTATCGCGGTAAATCAAGAAAACCAGATTTAAACAATAAGACTGTGTTGAGCTAGAGAACAATGCTTTCTGTCCATGAATGATCCAAACAGTTGCTCACCTGTCTAATAAAACATCATATATTAAAGAGTCTTTGGTGTTTCCGTGGTTTCTACAAAATAAAACCAGAAAACCGAGGGTAACGCGGGTATGATGTCATTGATAGGCGACGCACGGTCCGTGTCCTGGTTAAAATCGCTTATTTCTCTGGATTTAAACATTCTTGGAAACATTTGGGATAATGCAAGTACACAAGTCAACTGTTCTAGTGTTTGTTTTGGGGGAATATTTTAATCCAAAAATCGTACATATTGTGCCTTTAATGAATGACTCGCTCATTAAGATGCAACTTGGCGCCACCTACTGGCGATTTTAGTTTTTCCATTACATGCATATTAAAAATTGTAAGTTTAAACATTTATCTCATAGTATTATTTATGCAGTTGTAAATACATGATCCACACCACCTCTGAGCTGTGTTAAAGTCTTTATAGCCTAATTATTGTTTGAATTTGACATGATGCATACATTTAGACTTTGAAAAAAAATAGCCCATATAAAATGCAATCCCCCCACCCACCCCCAGAAATCAGTTGAAGGGGGCAAATATCGCAGAGAATGTTTACATTTTTATGATTGGTTTAATTATAGCTTTATCAATTCTGGTTTAAAAATAAATATTACTCATGTCTGGAGCAGAAATTCTGCAGGACCACACACACACACACACAAATTAACTAACTTAATACTGCTCGCTACTCGAACAACCCTCTAACAGTAAATGTGCTGAAAAAAGAATTAATGGTGTACTTAAAGTTATGGTTTCTCTCAGGTTTATATATAGTTCAGAACCAATATTTTCCACACTCTCTTATAAAGCCTGCTGAAATGGCACAGCAAAGATGGACCACGAACATTAGAACCAGCATAATAACCATGATGAGGTTAATAAAACGTGAAATTTAAGTGTATTTATGAAATAACTACTTCCTGCCCTATTCTAGAGTAATTCTAGCTGTTGCTTTTGGGTCTCTTGCGCCACCAAGTGTCGTTTCATAAGAGGAGAGAAACGATCAATGATGAAGCAACTGACTTGTAAAATTAGCATTGTATCAGGAACAGCAGCTTTTTACCCACAATACATATCTGACCAGTAAACACAAGATAAATATTCTTCAGTCAAATGAAAGTAAATCTGTTCATGCATGTAATATACATAAATCCTCTTCATGAGAAAACCCAACAGCACAATACACACATGCAGGAGACTGTAGTGTATGAAAGTGTGTTTATTCTTTGACCTCAGCTATACGGGTCTGATAAAATGCACACATTTGTTTAAAGGTAAAAATCAGTGACCTTTCATACATCGAACACTGAGATATCGTCTCAGTTCAGTATTTCAGGTGTAAAAAATACATAACTTAATTCCAGGAGTGTTGAAGCTTCCGCACGCAAACACAAGGCCTCGTTACAACATCAGCAAAACTACAAGTTCTTTCGCTATTCACTTGCAAAAGGCAATCAGGTCTTATGACACAAAATTCACATTGTCCAGGCCACATTTCACCCCAAAATCATGAGCAAAATAAAAAAAATGCATGTATAGTATGCATAAAATGCAAATATGCATTTTATTTATATATATATATATGCAAATATTTCTTAAATGTATACATGTATGTGTGCATTTAAATATACATAATTATACACAGCACACACATTAAATAAACTTATTTTGGATGCGATTTATTCACTTGACAGCCCTAATATACACCCACACAATTTTATATAGGTAGTACAACATACATTTAAATGTTTATTAATAATAATAATAATAGTTACTATAATTAAAGTTATATTATTGTCATAAATAATTGACACTGCCCAAAAAAATAAATTGAATAAATGGGAAAGGTCCATATAAAATTTGCTTCATTTTCTTAAAGCAAAACAATGTGTTTTGTTTTGATTTTGAGGTGAAATGAGCGATTGTTAAATGTTTCATCTGACAGTTTGTTTACGGTTGTCATTCACACTCAAACGAGCAGCATCTCTCCACCATTAGAGGCCAGTTTCTTTTACACTTCATACGCAGTTACAACTCCTTGAAATATGAGACAAAATGAAAGACTTTTTTGACTGAAGGCAATTTGCTGTGGAGACAAAATAACAGTACAAAGGAAAAAAGTTTGAGAAGTCTGTGTGGACGTGATTAACACGGGTCATTGTTTAGCTTGGCTGGCTGCAGCTCCGCCCCCAAGCTCTTTTGATTTGCCAGCAGTAGCTCCGCCCTCAGGCTCTTTATACATGCGACTCAGATGCTCCATTAAGGCCTCCAGTTCGGGATTTCCTCCGAGCTCTGCGATGAGCCGGTAGGCCTCCACTTCCAGATCCATCAGTGTCTGGCGGGTGTAAGCGAACGAGCCCACTTTCTCCAGGTAGTCGACGCAGTAGCGCTTAATATCCAGGTTCTCCGTGCGCTGCCGCAGGATGTTCTGCACTTGCGTGCTCTCGGGACGGGACCAGATGGCGTGAATGGTGGGGAAGGAGAACTTGCCTTCCGTCAGATCTTCGCAGAAGCTTTTGTTGGCGCTGTACTCTCTCGAATTCAGGTTGGCGTAGTCGTCACGTATCTGGAAGAAAAGGCCCAACGTGTCCAAAAGCGGCTTGAGATCTCGCTTCCACTCAGAGAAGAGCTGCATGAGTCCCACGGCGAGGCCGAAGAGCCCACCGGTTTTCTGAAGCACCATGGCCCGGTACTCTGCCTCGCTCGGGCAGGTATACGTGTCCCGCCAGTGGATGTCCAGGCCCTGGCCGCGGTGCAGCTCCAGCAGCTGGCGGGTGAAAACGCGCACGGCCTCGGGGTGCTCCAGCATCAACACCTTCTCCAGGCCGAGGAAGTAGACGTAGTTGGCGGAGTTGATGACCGACGGCACGCCGTAGATGCTGTGGGCCACTGGAAACCCACGCCGCAGCGTCGAGCTGTCTTCAATGTCATCGATCAGCAGACTGGCATTGTGCAGCATCTCCGTCACCTCAATAATGACCTGGGGATTCAAAAATGGATCAATATGAAAACCAGATCACATATAAATAGTCCAAAATAATCCAATTACTCAAACCGTAATCAGAGCAAGTCAGAAACATGACGATACGGTCTCTCCTGCTCACACAGGCTGCGTTTATTTGATCAAAAATACAGGAAAAAGAGAGAAATGATTTGTGAAGGATCATGTGACACTGAAGACTGGAGTAATGATGATAAATTCAGCTTTAATCCCAGGTATAAATTACATTTGGCTATAGATTCACATAGAGAACAGCTGATTTAAAGTGTAATAATATTTCACAATTTTTACTGTATTTGATTAAATAAATGCAGCCTTTGTGAGCAGGAGAGACTTCCAAACCAACATCATAAAAACCCTTAATGTTTCCAAACTTTTGACCAGTACTGTATAAAAATCACAAATCTCAACCTGATTTTTTTATTTGAATGGATTTTAAAAAAAACAAAACAATTTAATAAATTTAAAACTAGAATATTATAAAGAGTAATCAATAATTCAATAAATAAGAGACAGTATAAAATCTAAAATAATTTACATGCAACAGTAATAAAATTAATATGACAGGTCACTGCTAATTTTTTTAAACCATATAAACGTGTTTACATTACATTTGTAGTGTAAATGGACAACTATATAAAAGTTATTTTTATAATAAAATAATTGCATCCACAAACAAAGCGATATACACACTATATAACAAATCTCAACTGTCAGTTTATTTCATTGCAAAATCTACCTATTGCACAGCTTTTTATATAAAGTTGGATATAGAAATGTCTAACTTTATCTGCATACATCCATAAATAGCACATCTTAACTGCTTGATTGCTTACTTCACAAAATATAAACTATATTATCACCCAGCTCTGCTAAATGCGACTACGGCACGAAGATATTATAAACAACATTATACATAATTTTCTGTGAAGCTACATTGAAACAGTGTATTATGAAAAGCGCTATATAAATAAATTTGACTGACAACGATACTCGCCTGTCAATCAACATATGCTCTCATATCGGTTCTAAAACGCATCTGAAATGCTAAAATATTCACATGAACAATTCTGCAAAGAATACTCTGTTGATGACTGATAACATCTGTGGGTCAGATCATGTGACCGGTCAGTTAATAGTCAGATGGTAGGCTTAAACATTCAGCTTGAAACATTAAGGATGTGCTGAAGTCTATTTATGCAGTCATGAAAAAGCGGTTACAGGACTTAACATTAGATGTGTAAACTGTCCATCTCAGATGAAAACCTGTGGTCAGTTGAGCAGAGATGTATGGAGTTGTAATGGAGGTGATGTCCTGCAGAGGGCAGCAGCGGCTCACACTGCACTAGATCACACAGGACTGTTTACCATCAGGGTGTGTCAAACGCAGACTTAACATCCCCGTGCGTTCAGTGAAGGACATCACGCACATTCAACAGAGCAAACGCGTCGCTGATCTTTAAATGCTTGATTATTGTGCGCTCCTGTAAAACTGAACTTGTTGCACAAATACTCTTAGGTCTACAGAGAAGTATTAATAAAATGTATAATTTAATTAAATTTTGCTTGGAAACGAGATTAAAAAATATTTAAATTTAGTAATTTATTTTTTAATTTAATTAAATATTAGAACATTATATACCATTACATAGTACTACTAATAAATATAGGCCAATTTAAAATATGAAATTATAACCATTTGTATGCAACAAATGACCACACGCTGCTATTTGTTTATTAATGTAATGAGGAGAAAAAAAAATTCACAAAGAAAAGCATTTAAACCAAGCTTTCCTTTTGGGAAGATAACAGCTGAGAATAATAATATAATAGCATCCAAAATAAGTTTGTTTACATAATGTGTGTGTACTGTGAATTATGTATATATAAATACACATTCATGTATAAGAAATTGTGCATGTGTATATACATTTTAAATATACACGTGTTTTTAATGTATACATAATTATACACCGTACACACATTATGTAAACACTTATTTTGGATGCGATTAATCGATTTGACAGCGCTAATATATAATATAGTATTTATTAGTCACTTGTGCTAATCAATTTATCAAAGTATATATTTTTTATTTAATACTATTAATTTAATCAAACAAAAATATCAAGTGTAGACCAATTTAAGTTATTTTATCAGTAATTAAATATGATACTGCTAAACATATGAATTCATATAGTGTCAAATAAATGTGCTGCTGTATTTTACATGCACTAAACTAACACTTAATCTCCATTCATTTTCTTTTTGCACTATATTCTCGTGCTGTGTGTCATAATTATAGAATTTATATAATTAAAATATCATGAATTATCACGTGCGCTGTATTCCAGAATGAAAAGGTAATGCTCTCTCTGAGTGGATCAGCGTTCACAACAGACACGAGCGCGCTGATAGGGAACATATGGTAAGCAGAGGGGAGTCTGGGTAACGTATTCACTTGTTAAAGTAATCAGCACTGAGGCGGGTCGGGTCCTCGGGGCCCGTGCACAGCGGAGCGGGAGGAGACCCGAGCGGTGCTGCGTCAGCGCCTTTAACAACACCTGAGATGACCTGTTACCTCACAGACAGGAACACAAACACACTTTCACTGACTAACCAGACACACCTGGAACTGTACATCAACCAAATAAAGCCATGCAACTTGCGTATACTCAAAATATTTAGGCCGAAATTTGAGATTTATGTATTTGAATTGCATATAAAATTTTATGTGATTCACATGCCAGTCATACAGATTTATGCAATATTACTAAAACTGAATGAGTTTTAAATGCACAATAACCAGGTTCATATATTTGTCAGATTTTTCTTCAATCCCAAACATTAACTAACTGAATATTGCCTGATCCACAGCTATTTTAACCATGTTCATACGGTTTAACTGCATAAATGTAATCGTTTTCACGAAGAACAGATTCATGCTGATTCGAAGCAATTTGTATGCATGATTATAAATGTGCATCAGCTTTTCAACTTGTAAATGTATGCATTCATTATTTTTAAACTATATTTATATTTAAACTATGCGATGGTTATTTGAGTGCAGAAATATGCATAGAATTACAATTTTGTTATATAATTATATGCATGTATATTATGTGTAATCCAAATCAATGGAACCTTTACATGCAATTCTAAAACATGAATCTTATTTTTATTTATTTTTTTGCATGATACATGCTGTAAAACAGGCCCTTGAAGTGCATTTAGATTAAGTCCACCAGCCCACTATAGTAACCTACTTTTAAGACAGGCTTGAACTTTACTTTAAAAAAAAACGACAGAACTAAATAAAAAAAAAAAACTACAAAAACTCAACATGGAAACCCAACAAAAGCTGCCGTAGCAGAACCACCAGCAGGGGGCATCAGTGTTGGCATCCGTTTCAAACATGGTGAACGTAGGGAAAGGGAAACCGCCAGCAGGAAGACGGCCGGGGAAGATTTCAGAGACAGAGTTGACCTTAACAAGTGCGTATCAAGAGCTGCTCTGAAACGCTCTCGCACGGAAGTTAAAAGCACTTACTGTAAACTACAGCTGTCAGTAATGGAAGCGTCTGAGAGCGAGAGCATGCTGGGCATGTGGCCAGCGTCAGACATTTATCCTGCAAACATGTTTCTTATAGTGATGTCCCTGCAGAGCCTCTATAATCACACACACCTCGGATTGACTGTATATCAGTGTGACATCTGTAAGAACAAGCGCCGATTCTGATGGCAAACACAGATAAAGATTACTACGGAGCGTGTCTGCCTTCACGAAGCATTACATCATCCATGTCACGGCTTGCATACAAATGCCTGCAAAAATCTTAAATCAGTTCATTCAGACTGTACAATAATCAAACCTGCGTCCACTGACCAAGTCATGCTGGGTAAAGAGATCTGATGTAACTGTTGCACGTCTAACTCGAGCAAACAGAAAATAATGATCGAGTGAGTTTACAGCAACACAAGAACATGTTAGGACAATGACAGACATGTTTTTGTGAGATTCACCCATTTTTATTGAATCATTTGATAGTCTGACCTGTGACTGAAGTGCAGTGAACTCACCGAACCGGCTGATAAATGTTTCTAAACAAACTGAGTCCAATCTCAAGAAACACAAAACATTTCCTTAAAACAGGGTTTCTGCTACTTTGAACCCTCTAAACACACTCACACACAGAAAAGCTCACGAACGCTCTGACACACGCACAGAAAAACTCACACAGAAAAGCTCACACGTGCACACACAGAAAAGCTCACATGCGCACACACACACAGAAAAGCTCACACGCTCTGACGCACAAATCACACACAGAAAAGCTCACATGCTCACGAACGTTCTGACACGCGCACAGAAACACACACAGAAGAGCTCACACGCTCACGAACGCTCTGACACACGCTCACAAACGCTCTGACGCGCACAGAAACACACAGAAGAGCTCACACGCTCACGAACGTTCTGACACACGCACAGAAACACACACAGAAGAGCTCACGCTCTCACGAACGCTCTGACACGCGCACAGAAACACACACAGAAGAGCTCACACGCTCACAAACGCTCTCTGACACACGCTCACGAACGTTCTGACACGCGCACAGAAACACACAGAAGAGCTCACACGCTCACGAACGCTCTGACACGCACAGAAACACACAGAAGAGCTCACACGCTCACGAACGTTCTGACACACGCTCACGAACGCTCTGACACACGCACAGAAAAACTCACACAGAAAAGCTCACACGTGCACACACAGAAAAGCTCACATGCGCACACACACACAGAAAAGCTCACACGCTCTGACGCACAAATCACACACAGAAAAGCTCACATGCTCACGAACGTTCTGACACGCGCACAGAAACACACACAGAAGAGCTCACACGCTCACGAACGCTCTGACACACGCTCACAAACGCTCTGACGCGCACAGAAACACACAGAAGAGCGCACACGCTCACGAACGTTCTGACACACGCACAGAAACACACACAGAAGAGCTCACGCTCTCACGAACGCTCTGACACGCGCACAGAAACACACACAGAAGAGCTCACACGCTCACGAACGTTCTGACACACGCTCACGAACGTTCTGACACGCGCACAGAAACACACAGAAGAGCTCACACGCTCACGAACGCTCTGACACGCACAGAAACACACAGAAGAGCTCACACGCTCACGAACGTTCTGACACACGCTCACGAACGCTCTGACACGCGCACAGAAACACAAGAGCTCACACGCTCACAAACGCTCTGACACGCTCACGAACGTTCTGACACACGCTCACGAACGTTCTGACACGCGCACAGAAACACACAGAAGAGCTCACACGCTCACGAACGCTCTGACACGCTCACGAACGCTCTGACGCGCACAGAAACACACACAGAAGAGCTCACACGCTCACGAACGTTCTGACACACGCTCACGAACGCTTTGACGCGCACAGAACCACACACAGAAGAGCTCACACGCTCACAAACGCTCTGACACACGCTCACGAACGCTCTGACGCGCACAGAAACACACACAGAAGAGCTCACACGCTCACGAACGCTCTGACACGCGCACAGAAACACACACAGAAGAGCTCACACGCTCACAAACGCTCTCTGACACGCTCACGAACGCTCTGACACGCGCACAGAAACACACACAGAAGAGCTCACACGCTCACGAACGTTCTGACACACGCTCACAAACGCTCTGACGCGCACAGAAACACACAAGAGCTCACACGCTCACAAACGCTCTGACACGCTCACGAACGCTCTGACACGCGCACAGAAACACACAGAAGAGCTCACACGCTCACGAACGTTCTGACACACGCTCACGAACGCTCTGACACGCGCACAGAAACACACACAGAAGAGCTCACACGCTCACGAACGTTCTGACACACGCTCACGAACGCTCTGACACGCGCACAGAAACACACACAGAAGAGCTCACACGCTCACTGACACGCTCACGAACGCTCTGACACGAGCACAGAAACACACAGAAGAGCTCACACGCTCACGAACGCTCTGACACGCGCACAGAAACACACACAGAAGAGCTCACACGCTCACGAACGTTCTGACACACGCTCACGAACGCTCTGACACGCGCACAGAAACACACACAGAAGAGCTCACACGCTCACAAACGCTCTCTGACACGCTCACGAACGCTCTGACACGCGCACAGAAGAGCTCACACGCTCACGAACGTTCTGACACACGCTCACGAACGCTCTGACACGCGCACAGAAACACACACAGAAGAGCTCACACGCTCACAAACGCTCTCTGACACGCTCACGAACGCTCTGACACGCGCACAGAAACACACACAGAAGAGCTCACACGCTCACAAACGCTCTCTGACACGCTCACGAACGCTCTGACACGCGCACAGAAACACACACAGAAGAGCTCACACGCTCACGAACGTTCTGACACACGCTCACGAACGCTCTGACACGAGCACAGAAACACACAGAAGAGCTCACACGCTCACGAACGTTCTGACACGCTCACGAACGCTCTGACACGCGCACAGAAACACACAAGAGCTCACACGCTCACAAACGCTCTGACACGCTCACGAACGTTCTGACACGCGCACAGAAACACACAGAAGAGCTCACACGCTCACGAACGTTCTGACACACGCTCACGAACGCTCTGACACGCGCACAGAAACACACACAGAACAGCTCACACGCTCACAAACGCTCTCTGACACACGCTCACGAACGCTCTGACGCGCACAGAAACACGCACAGAAGAGCTCACACGCTCACGAACGTTCTGACACGCTCACGAACGTTCTGACACACGCACAGAAACACACAAGAGCTCACACGCTCACAAACGCTCTGACACGCTCACGAACGTTCTGACACGCGCACAGAAACACACAGAAGAGCTCACACGCTCACGAACGTTCTGACACACGCTCACGAACGCTCTGACACGCGCACAGAAACACACACAGAACAGCTCACACGCTCACAAACGCTCTCTGACACACGCTCACGAACGCTCTGACGCGCACAGAAACACGCACAGAAGAGCTCACACGCTCACGAACGTTCTGACACACGCTCACAAACGCTCTGACACGAGCACAGAAACACACAAAAGAGCTCACACGCTCACAAACGGTCTGACACACGCTCACGAACGTTCTGACACACGCTCACGAACGCTCTGACACGCGCACAGAAACACACACAGAAGAGCTCACACGCTCACGAACGCTCTGACGCGCACAGAAACACGCACAGAAGAGCTCACACGCTCACGAACGTTCTGACACACGCTCACAAACGCTCTGACACGAGCACAGAAACACACAAAAGAGCTCACACGCTCACAAACGGTCTGACACACGCTCACGAACGTTCTGACACACGCTCACGAACGCTCTGACACGAGCACAGAAACACACAGAAGAGCTCACACGCTCACGAACGTTCTGACACGCGCACAAACACACAAGAGCTCACACGCTCACAAACGCTCTGACACGCGCACAAACACACAAGAGCTCACACGCTCACGAACGTTCTGACACACGCTCACGAACGCTCTGACACGCGCACAGAAACACACAGAAGAGCTCACACGCTCACAAACGCTCTCTGACACGCTCACGAACGCTCTGACACGAGCACAGAAACACACAGAAGAGCTCACACGCTCACGAACGCTCTGACACGCGCACAGAAACACACACAGAAGAGCTCACACGCTCACGAACGTTCTGACACACGCTCACGAACGCTCTGACACGCGCACAGAAACACACACAGAAGAGCTCACACGCTCACAAACGCTCTCTGACACGCTCACGAACGCTCTGACACGCGCACAGAAACACACACAGAAGAGCTCACACGCTCACGAACGTTGTGACACGCTCACGAACGCTCTGACACGAGCACAGAAACACACAGAAGAGCTCACACGCTCACGAACGTTCTGACACACGCTCACGAACGCTCTGACACGCGCACAGAAACACACAAGAGCTCACACGCTCACAAACGCTCTGACACGCTCACGAACGTTCTGACACACGCTCACGAACGTTCTGACACGCGCACAGAAACACACAGAAGAGCTCACACGCTCACGAACGTTCTGACACACGCTCACGAACGCTCTGACACGCGCACAGAAACACACACAGAAGAGCTCACACGCTCACAAACGCTCTCTGACACACGCTCACGAACGCTCTGACGCGCACAGAAACACGCACAGAAGAGCTCACACGCTCACAAACGCTCTCTGACACACGCTCACGAACGCTCTGACGCGCACAGAAACACGCACAGAAGAGCTCACACGCTCACGAACGTTCTGACACACGCTCACAAACGCTCTGACACGAGCACAGAAACACACAAAAGAGCTCACACGCTCACAAACGCTCTGACACACGCTCACGAACGTTCTGACACACGCTCACGAACGCTCTGACACGCGCACAGAAACACACACAGAAGAGCTCACACGCTCACGAACGCTCTGACACGCGCACAGAAACACACAGAAGAGCTCACACGCTCACGAACGTTCTGACACACGCTCACAAACGCTCTGACACGCGCACAGAAACACACAAAAGAGCTCACACGCTCACAAACGGTCTGACACACGCTCACGAACGTTCTGACACGCGCTCACGAACGCTGACACGCGCACAGAAACACACACAGAAGAGCTCACACGCTCACAAACGCTCTGACACGCTCACGAACGCTCTGACACGAGCACAGAAACACACAGAAGAGCTCACACGCTCACGAACGCTCTGACACGCGCACAGAAACACACACAGAAGAGCTCACACGCTCACGAACGTTCTGACACACGCTCACGAACGCTCTGACACGCGCACAGAAACACACACAGAAGAGCTCACACGCTCACAAACGCTCTCTGACACGCTCACGAACGCTCTGACACGCGCACAGAAACACACACAGAAGAGCTCACACGCTCACGAACGTTGTGACACGCTCACGAACGCTCTGACACGAGCACAGAAACACACAGAAGAGCTCACACGCTCACGAACGTTCTGACACACGCTCACGAACGCTCTGACACGCGCACAGAAACACACAAGAGCTCACACGCTCACAAACGCTCTGACACGCTCACGAACGTTCTGACACACGCTCACGAACGTTCTGACACGCGCACAGAAACACACAGAAGAGCTCACACGCTCACGAACGTTCTGACACACGCTCACGAACGCTCTGACACGCGCACAGAAACACACACAGAAGAGCTCACACGCTCACAAACGCTCTCTGACACACGCTCACGAACGCTCTGACGCGCACAGAAACACGCACAGAAGAGCTCACACGCTCACAAACGCTCTCTGACACACGCTCACGAACGCTCTGACGCGCACAGAAACACGCACAGAAGAGCTCACACGCTCACGAACGTTCTGACACACGCTCACAAACGCTCTGACACGAGCACAGAAACACACAAAAGAGCTCACACGCTCACAAACGCTCTGACACACGCTCACGAACGTTCTGACACACGCTCACGAACGCTCTGACACGCGCACAGAAACACACAGAAGAGCTCACACGCTCACGAACGCTCTGACACGCGCACAGAAACACACAGAAGAGCTCACACGCTCACGAACGTTCTGACACACGCTCACAAACGCTCTGACACGCGCACAGAAACACACAAAAGAGCTCACACGCTCACAAACGGTCTGACACACGCTCACGAACGTTCTGACACGCGCTCACGAACGCTGACACGCGCACAGAAACACACACAGAAGAGCTCACACGCTCACGAACGTTCTGACACACGCTCACGAACGCTCTGACACGCGCACAGAAACACACACAGAAGAGCTCACACGCTCACAAACGCTCTCTGACACACGCTCACGAACGCTCTGACACGCGCACAGAAACACACACAGAAGAGCTCACACGCTCACGAACGCTCTGACACGCGCACAGAAACACACACAGAAGAGCTCACACGCTCACAAACGCTCTCTGACACACGCTCACGAACGCTCTGACGCGCACAGAAACACGCACAGAAGAGCTCACACGCTCACGAACGTTCTGACACACGCTCACAAACGCTCTGACACGCGCACAGAAACACACAAAAGAGCTCACACGCTCACAAACGGTCTGACACACGCTCACGAACGCTCTGACACACGCTCACGAACGCTCTGACACGCGCACAAACACACAGAAGAGCTCACACGCTCACGAACGTTCTGACACACGCTCACGAACGCTCTGACACGCGCACAGAAACACACAGAAGAGCTCACACGCTCACGAACGTTCTGACACACGCTCACAAACGCTCTGACACGCGCACAGAAACACACAAAAGAGCTCACACGCTCACAAACGGTCTGACACACGCTCACGAACGTTCTGACACACGCTCACGAACGCTCTGACACGCGCACAGAAACACACACAGAAGAGCTCACACGCTCACGAACGTTCTGACACGCGCACAGAAACACGCGCTCACGAACGCTCTGACGCGCGCTCTGACATACGCACACACTTTAGACCTAATACTGTCACATGGAATAAATGAATACTGTTGAAATTCTGCAGCAGAGCGATGACAACTCGGATCATTACCTAGTATCGTGTATACTTACTGTAGAAAAGGCTGCAAAACTGTCCCGTTGTTTCAAATATGGCAGGACTATCACTGCTGCCACTAAAGATTGCTTTGTAAATAAACTTCCTCATCAGTTTCATCTCCTCAGCATCCCAGATAGCCCAGAGGAATTCTGTTGCAACAGAAACTATTGACTCTCTTTTCCAGCACTTTAGACACAGTTGCTCCTCTGCGCTTAAAGAAGATTAAAGAAAATAGTCCAACGCCATGGTACAACAAGCACACCCGGGCCCTTAACAGCAGCCAGAAAGAGCGCCACACTCACACTCACACTCACTCACACTCACACTCACACTCACACTCACACTCACACTCACACTCACACTCACACTCACACTCACACTCACACTCACACTCACACTCACACTCACACTCACACTCACACTCACACTCACACTCACACGTCCTCTAAAGAAATACCGCTCAGCAAGAAACAGTCAATATTTGGTTTCAGTCAGAAAATCAATGTTTGTGAGGAAACAGTGACACTATTCAGTGAACATCAGAAATCCTGAGCTGGATGTTATACATTTTTTTATATGTTATACATTATATTATATTTAGATATGAACCTGTTGAGTGTAACATGAGCTGAAGCGAGTGGCAGCCGTCGGCGAGGCGTTGCGTTTGCTCAGACAGCGGCGCATGTGCAGACATGCCACGGGTTCAAGAAGAGTTTACAGCCAGATAAACCACGCCACAGGGAAGATTCAAGCAGACTGGTCAGAAATATGAGTAATCGCTGGACTACCAAGCAGCCCTTGAATATAATCCAGAAACGACCCGCCATACAGATATTATAAGGACACAGAAATACCACAGCATCAGATCACCACAATCATGTCAACACTTACCAACAAGCTGATCAACACTGCTTTAACACAAAATCATCTGGTTATTATATAAAAGGGCAGATTGAAATAACCTTCAGCTGATGTTCCTTAAGTTTAAATAATTCGTTTGGACAAAATAAGCACTAAAAGAGTTTCTTTCCAACATTTCTTATTTGTAAATAAAAAAAAAAACAAAAAAAAACAAAACACATTTAATGCAGATGTAATTTTTCAGTGTAAATGATTTAATTTGACTAGTAACAGCCCTATAGTGTCTTATTCTAATTTAATAAATGCTTCAGCTTTTATTTTAAATTCTAAAATTTGATCAATACATTTAAACGATTAGGGGAAAGATGCCCTTTATAAAGATTAAAATATCAATATGTCAAAGCTGACTGAACACTGATGAGAATATTGCTTCAGAAAAAATATTGACCACACACAAAAAAACATTTTTTTTTCCCTGGACAAGCAAATGTGTGTATGAAAAAGTGTATGACTGATTTACTTTACAGGGCTCCACATTAAGCCTTTTCATGTAATATAATTCAGGTTTGCTTGTTTTTGGGCTGCACAAATTTGCACACACACAAAAAAAAAAAAAATCATAGCAATTTTATATCTCAATTTGTCTATAAAGTATGTATTTTATATCAGTTATTATTGTTAAATAAAAATATTAAACTAAATTACTGATATTACTATTGCGCTAATTACTGCACTGTAAAATTCACATTTTAATTTGTTTTACAGTACAACTAATATTTAAGTCTTAATTTCATCATTTTGAAATTAAAATGCTTACAATGACACTAACACTTACTAACATGCATCATGTTTATTGACAAACCACCACAGATTTTTTTTTTATAAAATCGCAGTCATATAGTTTCTAATTTATTTTGATTAATCGTCGATCCCTAAATCAGGCAAAATGTCTGAGCTCCAGTTTTTCACACAGCAAAAGAGGATGTGGTGGTTTAATACTACCAAGCTACAAAAATGGCAAAAAGCACACCAGTAGTAGTCCATAAGGCGTGTGTACTATATTTAAAGGCTTCTGACCATATCCATTCTAAAATTTCTGATAATTCACTGGCAATCTTTCCGTTCCCTGAAGCTCTGAAATGGACAATAAAATCATGTGCACTACAAAAATAGACCTTCTCATGTGTATTGTCATCACAAACATTGCACAGCAGAGGAGAAGACTGAAGAAAGATCTGTTCCTTACACATGGACAACTTGTATGGTTGATTTTGGGACCTTGACTCATCATGATCCGTCACTGTATGAAAATTAAGCAGATTATAATAGATAAAAAGCCCCATTAGTGACTTCCATACATCACTTAATTGACCAGCACATTGCAGCAAATGAATGCATATCAATCATTCAAATCAAAATATGACTGAGTCGTTTTCAGCTAATTTGAGGCTCTACTAAATTATCATTGAGTTTCAGACTTCAACTGAATGTGTCAAATCAAACAACCACCAGACATTTACTACAGTTTTATGATCAAAAAGTAATAAAATGATAATCTACTTTATTAGAAACAAAACAAAATGACGAACAACATCTTCAAAAAGATTCTTGCCTACATTACAGCAAACAATGGGTGTAAACATGTCCCGTATTATAAATATATGAAAACTGCTGGAATGATTACAAATTCATGCGCTGTACGGCAGAAAAACCCTTCCTGATACAAACAACCCTTCTAATGATTCAACTAGAGCTACTACACCTCCGACCGCAGTGCACACGTCCAAAAGGGAAGTCGTTTTCAGTTCACAAGATCAAATAAACGTGGAAGTGGAGATGACAGGCTCCGTAAAACAGCGTTCCTGACTTTCCCCTGTCTGAAGAGCTTTAATGAAATATTCAGGATAAAAGGAGAGCTGTTGAACAGCCGGTTGAATGTGATCTGACGGACTTAGCAGATAACACGGCGCATTGATGGAGATCAGCTGATTCACAATGACAAGATTAGCATAGCTTAGTTACCGGATGAGTTACAAGTTTAGTATGATCGCTCGCAGACCAAAGCCGGCTAGTTTAATGCTTTAAGTGAGGAGCTGATTAGCTAATATCTGTCCTGTCACATCATATACACATACAACTTAAAGTCGGCATGAAACGGAAGTCTTTTCTTCCCTATTGTGATAAGCAATCCCTAATTAATTATGGAAATCATTGACAAGTCAGGTCTGGAAACAGAGAGAGCTAAACATGAGAAAGTGCCCAAAACAGAAGTTTTATGCTTTAAGCTAATGCATTAGCGTTTAACATGCATCTGTCAAAGCGCATGGGGTGTGTCTCCGTGCAAAACGTTCATCTTACAGGTTACTAATTGTCATTTTAAGCTTCAAACTTCACATGCGTCAAACAGACAGAAGAACACAGTCGATAGGGAGCAGTGTTGTCAAAAATATCAATATGTAGCAATACTGAAATATCTGAAACGATACCAATACTCCTTTCTACAGTATCGATACACTGATACCTGCTGCGCTTTCTTGCTCTCCTCTCCGACCGACAGAGAGTTGACACGCACCGCCTCCTCTCATTCACTCCGGTTAAATAGTGTTGGTGTGACGGGTCTGAAGTTTGCACGGGATTGCACATAATTCTACTCGTTCCCGCAGATTTTCGCTCACATCTGAAGCGCACACACATACAGTAATAAAGCCGCCTCTGACATACTAGGGCTGGTCCGAATACCATTTGAGCTTCGAAGCTTTGCTAGTAATCAACACCGAATATTCGAAGCTTCGGAGGGAGGAGGCTGAACATATTCTTCTCTCGAATAAAGGCAGGAATCTGGAGAAGCGGCGCGCCTCACGCCCCCACCGTCGTTTTGATATTTTATATAGTAATAAAATAATTTAGTTCAGTTAGAGAACAGACACTACAAATAAAAACTGAACGTGTCTGCCCAATACAGCGTAAAGCCGAACGAGAGTCGCAGCACACACGCAGGAGTCTCGCATTCGAGAGTGAGGAGCTGACAGACAAGATGACCGCAGAAGATTTGGTTTCAAAGCGAAATGTAAAAGCACCTATTTAAGTTTGTCATTGTACTGTTTTGTTGTCGTTTAAGAATAATAGGCTAATGAACCCGCCATTCAAGCAACCCGCCCCCGAATTGGTACCAATTCTAAACCGAAAGTAAAATGGTCACGGCCGCTCTGTCATGTGTTCAAAATCGAATACCAACCCACCTAATGAATATTCAAATATTCTGGTCCAGCCCTCTGACATACAAGTGCAAAAATGAGCTTCTTTACCCAGCTTATTAATGGTCAAATACACTCAAAAATAAATGTCACAATGCCCATCTTGGTGAAACAGTATTTTGGATCCATGCGTCGGGTCTTAAAGGGACAGCAGCCGAATAAACGTGCCGCTCTGTGTTTTTAATGTTATTCAAAGGATCACTTGCTGCTTGTGACTCATAACTTGTGTAACTTTAATGGATTAATCTGCATTTCATTTTTTACAATGAAGATTATCCAGTGTTATTTGAAATTTGATTACTTTTTTTTTCTAATTTATTGCATTTATTTGTGCTATTGTTAGCACGGTTTAGTTTAAAAAAAAAAAAAAATCAATTTACCATTTGAAAACAAGCTTCCTTGTGCTGCGTGTAAGCTTTTGCAACAAAATTACCCCAAAAATTCATTGAGTTGGCAAATATTTGTGAGATTGGTAATTGATCAACAAAAAGCTTAAAAGCTCATATACGGTGATCTCTTCAAAAGAAATTTGAGATTGCCTAGACTTTCAATAGAAGGACAAAAAAAGAAATATATTAAATATCTTTGACCGCATATGCAGCGTTTTTCCCTGTGGTATCGACACTTTTCCATGTAAACGCTAAATTTAGTTTTAAAAGTCAACATGTAATTCACGTATATTATGAGAGTAGTAACTGTAAAGGGATAACAGTGTGTAATTGAATATAAATGTAAGACGTTTCTACAGAAGAAAAGACAGTAACAGTTACTGTGGCCATAGTGTGCGTCTATCACATGAGCAACCTGTCAATCACATGAGATCCACCTACATTTGTTCTTGTTCCAGAAGCGTTTCACTCAGATATACGTCACAATAGGGAAGAAAAGACGCAGCTTGCGTTTCATGTCGACTTTAAAGATAAGCATATGGTCAGTTTCAGAACAATTAAAGCCTAGAAAGCGTTTGCAAATAAAGTACAAAATGTAAAAACTAATCTTCATCTGTACTAATAATCCAAATGGGTCAGAAGAACAACAAAAAAAAAAAACCTCATTGCAGTGGCATTTGGAGCAGATGACATCAAATCTGGCACAAACAGGCGCTGCATGTCTTCGCATTTGTTTTAAATTAAAAGATGGTGTATTGAGATTTGACAGCTGTGGCAAAAGATTAATCAATCAATAACGACTTAACTTCAGTCTGTTACGCACAAATATAACATACGGTATGACTTCAGAAGACTTGTAGGCACATAGACTACTTTTATGATGCTTATTTTACTTTTTGCTTGACAAGGCAAGTAAATAAAAAAAGTGTGTATTCCAAAAAGAAAGTGTATAAATATCAGAGCTCCAGACTGCAACCAAATGGTGGCATTTTGCGACCTTTTTTCCTGCTGGTCGCACTGGTGCCCAACTGATAAGAGCTGCCATTTCTGTTACATATGAGAAACATCAAACGGCAAACGAAGCCACGCTACTCGTTTGAGCTGCGGACCGTTTATCAGCTCGGAGCAATAATAGACAGCACAGCGCGAGCTCATACACGGGCCGATCTCGATCACGTGACACCGTTACTACACAGCGCTGGAGATCCAGTGAGAAAGCGTTTGAATTCACCACAGAATTAATAACATTATTACTGTGAGATCTAGTGGACGTGTTCGGAGCAGAATTTATAAACCACAGATATCAGATCAAACAGAGCTGACGTGGAGACCAGGAGAAACACTGAAACATTCAGGGGTTTCAGTCACAAATCACCAACACTCACTATGGATTTAATGTGGTAACACCATGGGATTGTGGAAGAAATAGTCGAATGTTTGTTTTTTTACATTATTAATCTCAGGGTTCGTACAACCTTTTGAGAGTGAAAAAAAAGTGTGAAGCTCTTGAAGCACTTCAAACCTCTAACTTATCCAATTTAATGTTATTTACTTTTAATGTGATTTTGTAAAACTAAAAGTTTAAAGGTGTAGGAAAACCAACACTTTGTGGCAAACAAGAAAAAAAAGACATGAAATGACCACTATAACCAGTAGATGTCGGCAGAGGAGCACTTATTGATTTATTAGCCATTTCCACTCATTAATATATGGAGAAAAGTATCATGGAAAAACAAACTTCTTCAAATCTGTCTGCCAGTTCAGTGTGAGACTATAGAAGAAAAAGTACATTTAATAAGAGTAGAATATAAAAATTAGGTTTTTGCACATTACTGTTAAAAGTTAATTTTATCTGCATATCAATTCAAGCTCAGTGCTTCACTGTTAAATTTCCAATAAACAAACTAATATTATTAGTAACTGCATTTAACAAAACAATAGTAATTTTATTATTAAATTAACTATGATCAATTTCTCCAGCGCCACTGCTCTCAAATGTTAGTCTGGAGCCCTGATATAATACTTTCATTATACAGAAAACATATTTTGCCTAATTTTCTTCATTCTGCAAAACACAAAATGAGGTCGGAGTGTCATGATTACCAGTAAGTGACAAAATCAATCACTGATCAAAGAAAAGCTTCTCGTGTCCGGTGCGTTTATTTCTCTCTCAGCTGTAACACGATCCCCCGTCATGAATGCTACAACTCAATTTGAAGGGCAGAATGCTGAAAATGGCCCATGATGTGATGGTTAAAAGCTAAAATCCATTTGCATTGATCATTTTCAGTCTCTGCCATGCCAGTGCAGGGAAAAGAGACAAAACAGGAAATGACCAGTGTGCACAAAAATTGACAGACGTTTAAAAGTAGCTGTGTAATCTGATGAAATGCAGTAACAAGAAAACCATCAATATTATGCCATGCAAATTGAGGTTATGACATCTGACCACCAACAATTACATATAAATATATCATAACCGAGTCCATTTACATATAAAAGTATTAAAGGTGCAGCAGAAACAGGCAAGGGTCAGAGAGAGGGTGCAAAAGGACCATGTAAAGCTACGTCACTGGTACAAGAAATCTTAATTAACATAAGTCATGTTAAACGTTGATTCAAGACAAAAGCCAGTGTTATGCGATAACAACTGTTCTCTTAATTAGCAAACAAAGACAGGAGGTTGTTAAAGACTTTCAGAGAGCAGCCAATAGCAGGTTTTCTGCCAAGTTCTTGAGCAGAACAGAAGTGAAACAGATCTGCTGCTTTACGTCCGTTTAAACTTTGCCCTCGGCAACCACAAGATGACTGAAAAATCAACAGACTTTACGGTAAATTTAACAGATGCCTTAGATGTCTTTCACTCAGTTCTGACTGAGAAGTTTCCACACACACCAGGAGGAACAGACAATCTAAACAAAGCCTGTCAATAGCATGCACACATCACGTCAGCCCTCCACAACATAAATAGCTTATGCATATTTAAATATATCATCATATTACAATATCTTAAACTGAAGTACAATGAAAAAACACTAGCACATTAATGAAAATCTAAAGAGAAACATGGGCAATAATGGAGTCAGAGTCAAATCTCAAAACTGCACAGTGCATTAAAACAGGTTTTTGCCTGTAGTGACTTGTAAAGCTGGGCGATATGGACAAAATTCTCTACTTTTTGGCCGAATACGGTATACATCTCTGTATTTTTCTATTTGGATTTAGAAAAAAAAAAAACCTCTCACATCCTGCTCAATGTCCTACAAAAAATGGTTTATATTGAAGGCTATGAAAACAAATATAGTGAATATAACCCATGTAGTCACATTGGGTCTCATTCACTAAGCATGCATACACTCAAATATGTGCGTACGAACGAGTTTAAGAACAAATCAATTCAAAGCTGAAAAATTTAGAATTTTTTTTTTTCTTTCTAAATTTACGAAACAAATATTGGAACAACTGAAACCACACGCACACAAAAGTAACTTTCTCTGTATGGCTAGGAACAGTGTTGATCCTGGATGTTGTCATCTGCGATCGTGACGACCGTAACGTGAGGCTTCTCCCGCTTGCATTGAGATCTGTAAACCCTCGCTTCCAAATTAATCTCCCACCATATTTATTTTAAAATCTTATATATCCCTCCGTGGCATATTTAAGTCCCACTTGAATGCTCCTCGACGAGAGGTGGCCCTTCTGTGTGTCACAGACTTTATTGTGATTTATCTTCTAATTTGTTTTTGTTTACACGTTTGATATTTCTGGGCGTTTAGAAATATGTTTAAGGTCTGCATTATCTGTCTTACTAAAGGAGGGACTCCGATTTTGATGGGTATTATAGTCTACGGGTAGTGAAAGAGAGAGCTCGGGATAAGGTTTCCACACTGACAGCTGTCATTGTAAGACAGTTAGCAACAGTAACTAAGGGGGGGCGGGGCTTACCGATAGTTCAATTATTAGTGAATGAGACCCATGATGAGCAAAAAAAAAAAAAAAAAAAAAAAAAAAAAAAAAAAAAAAAAAAAAAACACTACATACTAACATTACAATCTAAAAATAAAAAGAATGCTTTTTAAAAGCAGACGTTAAATTCATTAAACTACAAATGAAAAATAAAAACAAAAGCACTTTACAGTTACTGCCATCAAAAAAAAAAAAAAAAAAAAAACACTTGTAAGGTGTAAAATTCAGCATATGACATTTATTGTTCAACAACAAATTTTAGCTAAATGTATATTTTAGTCAGAATTATGACACTCCTATTCTATTGCACTCCATCTGTTTGACGCAAATGCACGCTGCAACGCTTGTTCACGGACGTCTGTAAAGTTTCGAACGTTAGCCTGACAGCAAAATGGAAATATTTGCATGGATTTCTAACATTTACAGGAGAATATACCTGTGAAATGTAAGTTATGCACTGAGGAAAACACCACAAACTAGGGATGCACGATATTGGATTTTTGCCGATATGCCGTTATTTTTCCAACTCATTTTGGCCGATGCACGTTTGTTTTTTCCCCTTTGTTTGGAAACAACACCATTGAGCAGAAACTTTTTTTTTCCCATTCTGGTTTCAGATTTGTGAAGTCTCCTCCTTACTAAAAGCAGGGCTTTAAATCTAATGAGAATCATTGGGAGTAATGGAGAATTTTAAAAATTGAAGATGCATGTTTTTTTTTTTGTAAGAATTGCCTCAAAATAAGCATGAACTGCTGAATGATCAAGTCAAGTCAAAGAACTTCCCGTTTCAAACAATATTGTCAATCCAGCAGCCCTGAACATTTCTTGATAAACACAAATGAACCCTTACCTGAAGTTTATCCTCTGGGACATTGAGCCAGTGGTTGAACGCTTGAGAGAGTTTTGTTCTGACTTGTTTTCCTATAAAAACAGAGAAAAGGGGGGGAGAGATGACAAGAAATCAAAATTAGTTGCAGCGCAAACATGGACGAGCTGATGTTTCCCACAAAAACACACTTTCTCCCCCAATAAAGTAAAAGGAGTTGTTTAGTTTAACTTTTCAACAACAGAAAATAACATTTTAACAAAGGCATGTCTTATCAGTCCTTCGGATGAGACGTTAAACCGAGGTCCTGACTCTCTGTGGTCATTAAAAATCCCAGGATGTCTTTCGGAAAAAGAGTAGGGGTGTAACCCCGCATCCTGGCCAAATCTGGCCATTGGCCCCTGTCCATCATGGCCTCCTAATAATCCCATATATATATATATATATATATATATATCTGGCGCAATATGGCAGCCGTCGCATCATCCAGGTGGATGCTGCACATTGGTGGTGGTTGAGGAGATTTCCCCCTTCCATGTAAAGCACTTTGAGTGCCTAGAAAAGCGCTATATAAAATGTAACAAATGTATTAGTTCATTATTGTCTAGCACAAAATCTCACAGCAATGCATATATTTGCAACGAGGCAAACAGACTAGGGATGCGCCAACGCTATTTTGCAAATTTCAAGTTTATTCCCATGGAAAGTTTCCAATTCCCGGAATTTTGCAACCCTAATCATCATGATACATGAAACAAGCAGCAAGCAGTGACTGAAGTCTTAATACGGTCATAAATGAATAGAACCGTTTTTGCCTTTTAAAACACACTTGAAGGCAGAGGACTGACGAGCTCAGACGGTTCAGCAAGCGGTCTTCAGCAACCAAAGGCTCCGAACGAATGTCATTCATCTCACTTCATCTCCATTCATGAGGCTTTCGCCTCCAGCTTCCTGTAACTCAAGCCTTCACTGAGTGAGTTACTGCAGGTCGCACTGATCTAATGACCTACTGGCAGCGTCGCTCGCGCCTTCATGAGCCACTGTTTCCCTTTCTGAAAGAACTGTCTGCCCTTTACTAATAGAGACAGTCGGATGAATCTCATTTAATCCATCAAGAACATGTCAGATTCATTTCTCAATCCAAAAAGAAGTGACATTTCAAAAATGCCTAATTACTGTAATGCACAAAATGTATTGTTATTCGTTAGGCTTGCTGTGATAGTCGGTGTTGCTGGTGTTATATTACACCGTTATATCACTTGCCCACTGTGGCACCGCCGTTTGATTTTTTTTTTTTATAGTAGCCTAATAAAATAATTTAGTTCAGTTAGAGAACAGACACTACAATTAAAAACTGAATGTGTCTGCTTAATAAAGCGTGAGCCGAACGAGAGCAAAAACCAGCAGCAGAATGACATGACGACAGTGAAAGATTTGGTTTTAAAGCGAAATGTAAAAGCGCCTATTTAAGCGAGTTTGTTATGGTACTGTTTTGTTGTTGTGTTTTTCATTAAAGCCACAATATGTAATTTTTCGTCACTCATTCAAAACAAAGGCGTAGCTTGATTTGTCGAAGCTTTTATTCTGCCACAGACGAGCGCTTCCGCATCTTCCGCTCGTGTGTATGTGGGGTAATGCAGCGCTGTTTTATCATATTACACACATTTGAGTGTGTTGAAAGTTATAATGCTACTCTGTGCGTTCGCTCAGTGCTACTATGAGACACACTGCAGTGTGATCGATCCACATTAGACATGGTAAAACATGGTACTCACGGTAAATCAAGAAAACCAGATTTAAACAATAAGACTAACTGTGTTGAGCTGGAGAACAATGATTAGTTTTCTGTCCATGACTATGTTTACATGTGCACCAATTATTTCTAATAATCCGAGTAAGGTCTTAAATCGCAGTAAGATGTTTACATGACGAGCAGAACTCTTCACTCCAGTTTACATGCAATTTTTATTATTCGCTAATAAGTTATACCACACTCAGGCATACATTATGCATGTTACCGGCTGTTTTAATCTACTCGCATCAAATTCAAAATACATTTGGGTGTACTGGATATTATCCGGCGTTGTGATGAACATCGCAATGCCGGGTTTGCCTACGCTGTCGTCACGTTCTTCTCGCCGTCTGGATTAAGATAAGGAGCAGAGACTGCGCTGCGAGTTGTGTTGACAGTTTAGTGATTTGGAGAAGAGAAAACTTCAGAATAAATGTCACAGAGTTCATTCATGAAGCTGTGTGAATAATGCACGGCACCCGTATACGTCCACACATATGCGCACTTTGGTCAGAGCAGCGATATTGATATTGGCAATATAATAATGAACCCACCATTCAAACAATCCTCCCCTGAATTGGCGCCAATTTGAAAGAAAGCCGCACTGGTATTCATAATACTGCGCGTCCACTGGCGGAGAGCTCAACTTCCATGGGAATTAATTGAACACGCTTGCTTTGCTCCGCACCGTTATGAATGCCCATGCATTTTACTTTTGTTTACAAATTTGCGATTTAAAAGCCGGCCAGTGTTTTCACATGTCGATTAACCGGTGGGAAAACATCCTCACCGTCGCATCCCTATTATTCGTAAAGTTAGAGGTGGTCCATCGTAACACTCAATATGGCAAAAGAGTTTAAACTAAGGATGCACGATATATCGGCCACCATATCGGTATCGGACGATATATGTTCATTTTTAATGTTATCGGCCCAATAAGAAAATGTGTCCGATATATTAAAGCTGATAAATAATGCATTTCCTTCAGCTGAGACACTTCAGATGCTCACAATGATGGTTTTGAATTGCTTGAAATATGATTGGATTCACTTCAAAAAGGAAAATACAGTTAATGCAACATGTGCAGCGCAAGTCTGTCATATAGGCATCAAATTAGGGATGCACCGATATGAACATTTTGGCCGATACCGATAATTCTTTATATTTGAAAGCCGATAACCGATATATTGGCCGATAAATCTAAAAACAACTTAATAAACTTTGAGAGCCTGATTACAAAAAGAAAAGGCTCACAATTAAAAGCCATGTCCCAAACACTTCAACATGAATCAAACCTTTACAGTACAGTAGCAAATTTGAACCAGTGTAAGATTTCTTAACTTTTCAAATTAATTTTACACTCCTATGGCCAACTTACTTTATTAAAAAAATGGTAACACTTTACAATAAGGTTTAATTTTTGTTAGCATTAGTTAACCAACAATGAATGAACAATACTTCTACAGGATTTATTAATCTTAGTTCATGTTAATCTCAACATTTTTAGTGTGTGTTAACATCAGGTAATGCTCAGTGAATGGACTGCTAATAAACAAACATTTTATTACTAACATTAACAAAGGTTATTGCTCTCTGTTCATGTTAGTTAATGCATTAACAAATGAGACCTTATTTGTAAAATGTTACCCACAATTATATTGCCTAAAAAAATAAATAAATAATGCAAACAAGTCACTGGACCGCATTACTGAGGCCGCATATAAAGAATCAAAACATGTGCCATGCATGAAATAGCCTCCGCACGGACAATAAGGAAATGGTTTTAATCAAATCATATTGTTGATGAAAATAAGACGAGAACAATAAAAGTGCTAGTTGTTATTAATAACGCTTGTGTTTTTGAAAAAAAAAAAGTTTTACAGTAATAGTAAACATCTTTAATATTAGGCTATCAAATAACGTTGCCGTTTGAGCCGCGCGCGCAGAAGCTGAAGAGAATGAACAACCGTAAACTGAAGCGCTTAGGTTAATTAACAACTAAACGCATCATATATGAGAACAATCAGATATTTATACAAAATAAATATAATATTACAACTTATATATGCTTAAAATGACGCAAATGCACAAGCGAACTTGACTGTGCTGTCAGAATGCGTTGTGGGCGCTCTTCCCACAACAGTGCGCTGAAACAACAACTAAACCCAGAGAATTCACAACGTTTTATTACAAAAATTCTCTCATTACAGTGTTATGTATATGACAGTCCCAGTAGTTACTAATGCTGTGCATTTCTGTTTGAAATACACGCGCTGAAGTTAAAGACCGGCACAATGAAGCGCTTTACTGCGTCGTTAATTAACTCAACCCAACGCATATGAGATTATCTACACAGAATAAATATAATATTACAACTGCACAAAAGGCTGCGAATGCACAAGCGAACTTGACTGTGCTTGTCATGAAGGTGTAACTCGCGTGGACGCGCTCTTCCCTCAACAAATGCGCGGAACACAACGCTCTTTTACAGTCGTGTTCTATTATAATTTTATGTTAGACTTGCGCTGCACATGTTGCATTAACTGCATTTTCCTTTTCAAAGTGATTCCAATCATATTTTGAGCAATTCAAACCCATCATGGCGGACAGCGCGTCTGAAGGGTCTCAGCTCATAATTGTGTGTTTGGGACACGGCTTATAATGCTGATATTTTTTTGTAATCAGGATCTCAAATTATATAAAAATGTGGATTTAGATTTATCGGCCAATATATCGGTTATTGGCCAAAATGTTCATAACGGTGCATCCCTAGTTAAACCATTAAAAGAGCCAATCAACTCAATTCAGTACTGGCATGCTTGAACTTATAATATGGCTTTTTGTGAATTTTCAGCTTAGAAAGCGCCATTTATGATATCATTAGATTTTTTTTTATTCCTGATTTTGACACTTTCAACACAATTCCGAAAACTGTTCCATTACTGACTTTGGTTATGCAAACTTAATCTGTAATTGATTTAAAATGTTATTAATGTTACATATATATAAAATTATTTAATGCAATCATTAAAATAGATTTAATTATTCAAAACACAAACAAAAAAAAGTTTTTCCCACTAATAGGAAAAATCCAGAGAGTAAAGCAGCGTCTAGATTCATTGCATCAATGAGAAATCAAACCTCTTGATTCTTTTGACCTGCACATGATTTAATGAGATTCACCCACTTTAATGCAAACGAATGACCTACTGGCGGTCTCTCTCAATCTCTTCACATGTGCGTCTGTTTTGCTTTGCCCTTCACTGGCAGAGACTGCTGTTCAATTTCAGTTCCTCAGTGATTTCTTCCCTGACCTCTGCAAAAACTAGCCAAGAGGGCCATCTCTGCATCGCCCGCGCAGGGCTTCCGCACACTGTCACAAAAGACATCATTAAAATTGCAAGAGGACGACAGGAAAACAAGAGAACGGGTGCTGATGCTGCAGCAGTATTTCTCAGCAAACTGAGTATTTGAGGTGGAAACACTCCTTCAGACTCAGCAGGGCTTTAATGCAGATAAAAATTAAAACATTTCGCTTCTTAAGACCAGCACAGAGAGAGAGGAGATTTAATTCTGTAAGATGGTAGAATTAAAAACAATGCATTATTTAAAATACAGCCATCATTAAGATAGAAATGCTGTATATGGGGTTTATTAAAGTGTTCAAATAGTCCCCATTCAAAACATCCTTTGCCAAATTGGAAATATAAGCCTGCTATCATATAGTAAATAGAGTATAAGCTACTCAAAAAAGGACACATGAGCTACATGGAACAAAACAACCAATCACAAATAGTCCTCGAACAACAAATGTGTCTTTCACAGAATCTGAGAGTTGTATCGCTGGCTCGAGTTAATAGACACATGGTATTGTCATGTGTTCTGCATTGTGCTGACTGCAGACTTCCTGTTTGAATGCGGAGCTCTTCGAACTTATAGGATGATGATGCTTATACCACAAAATGGGGAGTTGACATGAAATGTCAAGCAGTGACAGCAGCTCCCAGAAATGTTGACATGCTGTTTTCTATCTATAGCTGACCTCTCATATTACTCAGACTTTTTATTAAATATTTGTACCTTTACAGATTCAAATGTAGGGATGCACGATATATCAGCCACCATATCGGTTGATACATGTTCATTTTTGATGTCATTGTTATTGGCAGATTATCGTATATTAGAGCCGATAAATAATGTGTTTTTCCTTCAGCTGAGACACTTCAGATGTTCAACATGATGGTTTTTAAATTGCTTGAAATATGATTGGAATCAAGCATAAAAATTAAGGGACAATTATGATATGAGATGGAAAATTATATTTCAATGCTTTTTGCTCGCAAGGCTTTTGAGTTCTTTGTGAGGGAATGCGAAGTTTCTCGGGGAACGCAAAAGCATTAAAATTAGTTTCAGGGCTTTTGCGTTCCCCGAGAAGCTTCGCATTTCACAAAGAACTCAAAAGGTTTTTTAATGAGACAAATAATCGTCAGCACAAAGTTGTCAAACGTTCTTCAAAACAACTAACTTGGGTTTCACAGAAGCAAGTTATTCATTATGACGGAATGTAAATTTTTTTGGGTTAACTATACCATTAAAAGGGCACCTATTATGCAAAATTCACTTACACAGTGTTTGAACATAAATGCGTGTTGGCAGTGTGTGTACACACCCACCCACCCTATAATGGTAAAAATCCACCCACTCCTTTTCATAGTCCCCATAAATCATAAGCAGCATCTCAGAATAAGCAGTTTCTATGCAATGTGACATCACATATGATTAGGCCCCGCCCATGACTGCTGAGACTCCGCCCTATTAGCATAAACCACACCCTCAGTGAGCTGTACACAGTCCACCATGTTTATCTCCTCGGCAGAGCATTCAAGAAAGAAATGTATTCTTATTAAAGCTACTAAAGTTATTCAGTCAAGAGCAGAGCTGCTTTTCTCATTTGATTCAAATTAACAGCATATATATATATATACAGCAGCAGGTACTGTATATTATCACTTTAATACACAGATCTAATACACACACGTGTGATTTCTTTCCCTGCCGTTTACGTTCACAGACATAACCGCCTGTGTTTATGAACTGTGTGTGTTTTTGACATAACCTTGTGTGTATTTGACGGTTTAAGTGCAATAAGACGTGAAAGAGTCAGAAAACCATATATCAGAAGTTTAGACTGATAAGGCTTATTAGATAAACTTTCATGATGATAAAGAACAGCAGTGTCACGTGAGCGCGATAGAGATGATCAAAACCAAACAGATGTTTTAGTTTTTAGCAGAGCATCCGAGGCACAAGCTGTACAGGCTCCGCCCTCTTTTGAAAAGGGGGCGGAGCAGAAGCTCATTAGCATTTAAAGACGCATGCACAAAAACAGCATGTTTTCATTCCAGTCAAAAATGATATAATAAATGATCTGTGGTTATTTTGAGCTGAAATGTCATAGACACATTCTGGGGACACTGAGACGTATATTACATCCTGTAAAAAGGGGCATAATGACGAACCAAAACCCATAATAGTACATGTTAACTTAAGGATTTTAAACATGTTGCTTTAGTTTCATGTTGCTTAGTTTACAAGGCCTGTAATCGGAAAAAAACAAAAAACACATAGGCTGCATTTTCACTTTGCAGCCTTAAATTAAAAAAGATTTTTAAAGCTGTTAGTGCTTCCACAGAAAGTGCACTTGCCAAATTTGTTGACAAATGCTTTGCACAAAGAGTTCTGTTCAATTTAAGAGAGTAATCAATATTACTTAAATTATTCCAGCTTAAAGCAGGTCAAAATAAAGTCATGCAAAATATGCACTTATAAATGTGGAAATATTTCAGCAAATGTCATTAGTTTCCTTTAGGACTGCTGCATAATTCTGCAATAAATTAGTGTAGTGCACTGTACTAGACATTCATCATACCATCCCGCTGAAATCCCCTTCATCTCCATAGTGAGCACTTTTCCTACAGCCATTCTTAAAATACCCTTTAAACTAGATTTTAGTCTAAGATATCAAACTATTAATATCTCTACGACATTAATCCACATTAAAGCAATAATTCACTTTTAATGTTGTTCCAAACCCATATGACTTTCACAGTAAAGGAAAATTTGAATAATATTCACATATCTTTTCCATTCAACAACACTTCATAGAGAACACATGAATGTCTATATGGCTATAATACACAATAACAGTCGTGAGCTGCATCATCCAATTTGTCCTAAACATGACACATGCTTTATATTAAGGGCTTCAAAATAACTGCTAAGATATAGTTAAAACATGTAGTTTAAAGCTTGCCCGGTCAGATACTTGCGCTGTTTAATGCGATTGAGATGTGGTGTTTTCCTCAATGCATAACTTACGTTTCACAGGTATTCTCTCCATCTGTAAATGTTAGAAAGTCACGCAAATATGTCCATTTTTGCTGTCAGGAGAGGACTTGCCTTCTGCAAGTGAAATTCAGGCTTTCGTGAACGAGTGTCAAACAGACGGAGCGCAATAGAATAAGAGCGCAATAATTCTGACTAAAATATATGTTGGACAATTAATGTGCCATTTTAAACCTACAAGTAAGTATTTTTATGAAAGTTTTTTTTTAGATTGTAATGTTACAATGTGATTTTAAACCACCTTTTTGCACATAATATATTGCATAGTCTACATTCATGCATGAGAAATTACTTTTTTAAATACATTTAAATAGAAAAACGTAGAAAATACTGAGATATATACTGTACAGTCAAACCAAAATTTATTCAGACACCGTCATCATTTCCTCACATTATCTCAGTTTATTCGCTTTAGTTTAGGAAATGATAAGAAAATATGATACGAGTTAAACAGTGTCAGATTCATCTTGATAATGTCAGCTCACTTTGATAGGAAGGGATGTAATGGATTACAATCAACCAATCAGCTGTTAAATTTAACTACACAATGAGATAATACCAGTTTAGCTCAAGCAATGCTTCATTTGGTTCAGTCTGTGGTGTCAAAGGTCGCATTAGCAATTAAAGACACTTCAGCAAAACAGGCTCAGGTCAAAGTGTGGGAATCATTTTGCTCCCAAATGTTTATCAATTTTACTGGTAGTCACTGTATGAAGAAGTTTTGGGTATAATATGTCAGTTTACTTTATTTTGCTGTCCTCACTTACAGAAATGAACTATAGTGTCCTGCACACACTAGTGAAACATTATATCTGTGTCTGAATCATTTTTGCTTTGACTGTATAATCGCCATTTAACCAAAAAATACAGAGATATGATTTTTTGGCCATATCGCCCAGCCCTAGTGCACTTATACGTTTTTCTTTTCCTCCATACTATGGAAGTCAATGGGGTCCATCAACTGTTTGGTTACCAATATTCTTCAAAATATCTTCTTTTGTGTTCAACAGATCAAGGAAACTCATACAGGTTTGGAACAACTTAAGGGTGAGTAAATTACTTTTTGGTGAACTATCCCTTTAAATTGTGTTAAACTGATAAATAACCTAAAATTTAAAAATCACACTCAGCTTCTGCTTGACTGCCATGATCACCATGTTGTTGATGGAAAAAAAGCCAAGTGAAGATTTGTAATTTTTTCACAGTAGAAAGCCAGTTTTTGAAAGACACGATGGTGAGTAAATGCATTTTTTTTTAATTTTCTGTGATCTACTCCTTCAGCGCTATTGAACACGCAGACAAAAATAAACTACATGTGTAATGCCTTACCTGGCAGTTGTAACAAGTACTTGTATGGTTCCAGAAGAATCCTTTCAGAAGTTGCCCTTTTTTCTCCATCCATCCCTCCGTTTCTACAAAGAAACCTGCTGAGAGAGAGAGTGCGAGTAAAAACACAGCCTCCACAATAAGTGACCACTCAGAACGTCTCATAGAAAGTCTGACTAAATGCACAGCCAATTATTCTTGGCGGAGTTATTAATCCAATTTGCTTTACTTCCTGGTAAACTCCTAACATTATGCATGCGGTGTCGGGACACAGTAAACAGGGCATAATTTGTTCCAGAACACGTGCAATCCCATTTTAGTAGAGCTCAATCTAATTTACCTTTGAAAGAAATGTATGATAATGTTTCATTAGTGCAAATGTAATATCTTTTGTACTGTTAAAAAGTTTGGGATCATTTAAGATTGTTTTTTTTAAATAAGTCTCTTCTGCTCACCAAGGCTGCATTTATTTGATCAAAAATACACTAATAATTGGGAAATTATTATTATTACACTTTAAATCAGCTGTTTTCTATGTGAATATATAGTAAAGTGTAATTTATTCCTGAATTTATCATCATTACTCCAGTCTTCAGAGTCACATGATCCTTCAGAAATCATTCTAATATGAGGATTTGCTGCTTAAGAAACATTTATGATTATTATCATGAAAACAGTTCATATTTTTGTGGAAACAGTAATTTTATTTCTCAGGATTCTTTAAATTTAAAAGTTCAAGAGAACAACATTTATTTGAGATCTTTTGTAACATTATAAATGTCTTTACAGTCCCTTTTGATCAATTTAATGCATCCTTACTGAATAAAAGAATTACTTATTTTGTTTTAAATTCTTACGGATCCCAAACTTTTGAGTAATAGTGCACATACATGCACACATAAATACAATCATTATATACACGCATACAAAACATACAGGGCCCTATTTTGACGATCTGAGCACATGGTCTGAAGCTCATGGCACAGATGCACTGAGGGCGTGTCCGAATCCACATTTGCTAGTTTAACAATGGGAAAAACAGTCGGCGCATGGTCCAAAAGGGTTGTCCCTAGTCTCTTAATGAGTCATGGGTGTGTTTTGGGTGTAACGTGCAATAAACCAATCAGAGTCTCATCTCCCATTCCCTTTAAAAGCCAGTTGCGCTCGCACCATGGAGGATTCACTATTTACATGAAGGAAAGACTGAATGCTTCTCCAGAGAGGAATCCTTTTATTTTTAATATTTAAAAATGTGTGTGTGCTGCTGCGCGTCCCTGTGTGTGTAATAAGCAGATTGTACGCGTGTTGTGCACCGCCTATAGGCTCATATTACTAACACACACTTTAAATAACACAAAAAATACTGCGCTATTGACTTTAGAGCAGGTTTGTGTTGGTCAATGGCGCAGTCGTTTTCAGTTCCTCACAATAGCAACGCTCCAACAATGCTCCTGAACACACCTGGTGTTCAGACCAGACACCCATGGGTGAACAGATGCGCCAGTGCATTTTCCATTTAAATAACGTGGCGCTGGACGTGAAAATGAAAACTGCGCCGGGCTGAAAATAGCAAAAAACACCTTGCTACCATTGTATAAAAGTGATTTTTAGGGCTGGACCAGAATATTCGTTCGGTGGGTTGGTATTCGATTTTCAATCTTGCGATTCAAATATTCGTTTTTTTTTTTTTTCTCTTCTCGTCGCACACCTGGCACCCCCCCTGGAAACAGTTCTCATTCGCGCTTGAATATGTTTAAACTATAAACTTAACATTTTTTCAATTATCTTATAGCCTAGCCGTTTTTAGAATTGACAGTTGAACAACTGCATGAGCTTATACAGAAGAATCCCCGTTAGGGATGTGATAGTGAGAGAATTTTCCCTCACCGTCACATTACAGTGCTTGTGCACTGAGCGGCCGTGAACGAATGATAGAGCGGCCGTGACCATTTTACTTTCGGTTTAGAATTAGCGCCAATTCGGGGGCGGGTTGCTTGAATAGTGGGTTCATTAGCCTATTATTCTTAATTAAACAACAACAAAACAGTACAATGACAAACTGAAATGGGCGCTTTTACATTTCGCTTGGAAACCAAATATTCTGCGATCTTGTCTGTCAGCTCCTCTCCTGATGAATGAAATCTGACTCCTGCTGCGTTTGTGCTGCGACTCTCGTTCGGGTCTCACGCTGCACGTTCAATTTTTAATTGTAGTTAATCTGTTCTCTAACTGAACTAAATTTTTTTTACTACTATAAAATATCAAAACGACGGTGGGGGCGGAGCCGCGGTGGGCAGGTGATGTAGCCGGTGTTATGCCTGAACATTGGTAACACCGATTATCACAGCAAGCCTATTACCCGTTATTATCAATCAATCTAAATGAATCTACTGTGAAATATAGGAGCTTGTTACTGGGACGTAACAGACCTGTGTGTTTTGTATCACTAGTGCCGTGTCCGTTCTCTGAGCATATAAGCCCTGCCCGCGAGGCGCGCCGCTTCTCCAGATTCCTGCCTTTATTAGAGAGAAGAATATGTTCAGCCCCCTCCCTCCGAAGCTTTGAATATTCAGTGTTGATTACTACAGAAGCTTCGAAGCTCAAAAAAAAAAAAAAAAGGTATTCGGACCAGCCCTGGTGATTTTACAAAGATGAAAGTATGATAAAAATTACGTAAAACAACTTATTGCTTTATTAATTGTTCATTGATTAGAATCAATAACCCTACATGACGACTAGTTAAAATGTTGCCATTTATAACATCAGGTTTTAAATGGTCATGCCTATTAAATTAATGCATGACTAAAGAACAAATCAAAACCATCATGTGCATTAGCTGGATTATCTATAAATCATTCTGAGCAAAACACTTCGTTCAATCAGTTACATCTCAGCAACTGGAGTGACACGAAACAGTAGATGAGCACTTAAGCATCAATAGGAACAATTCATTACAGCATGTCGCTGTCATGGAAGTGCAGCACTCGACTCATAAACAATTTCATGGACACAACAGTGACACGCTTCTGCATTCTCAGCCCATCACTCACACACACACACAAGCTCTTCTGGGAACAGGGAACACACTACTGCGCTGACCAGGGGTTTAAACTGGTGGGTAGGGGCACAGAAACGGGTCACGTGTGTTCTGATGGGGTCACGGGCAGCGAGGAAGAAATAATGCCAAATACAAACTAGACGAGTAAAGTTAATTGGGACAAACTTGATGTTGACTTGACAAAGCCGTAAAACAAATTTGGAAGTTTTATAAGCTTTAAATTTAGTGAAGTGGAAAGAGAAAGAAATACATTGCTAGCATGAATGAACATTATAACACATTGCTGACATTAACATGTTGCTAGCATGTTTTAACACTGCTAACATGAATTAGCATGTTGCTAACATGAATTATCATTTCTTTAACATGTTGCTAGCATTAATTAGCATGTCATGTTGCTAACATAAATTAGCATTTCTTTAACATGTTGCTAGCATTAATTAGCATTTTGCTAACATGATTTAGCATGTTAACGTTTAACATGTCGTTAACATGAATTAGCATGTTGCTAGCCAGATGTAACACGATGCTAGCATTAATTAACGTTAACATTTTTTAACATTAACATGATTTAACACGTTGCTAAAATGAATTAGCATGATTAAACGTGTCGCTAGCATTTTGCTAACATGAATTAACATGTTACTAACGCGAATTAGCATGTTGTTAACGTTTTAATATGTCGTTAGAATGAATTAGCAAATTGCTAGCATGATGTTGCTAGCATGATTTAACATGTTGTCTTAGGACAGCTTTTGTTAGTGATAGCTAGTGATAGATGCGTAGTGGATGAAGATTTTGTACACTTTGACCCCCTTGTTAAAAGGCTGGGACGTGTCTTTTTAAATCGCAAGGCGGATCAGTTTGAAGTTTGATGATAATGCATAACTAAGTTAGGGAAATATCTATATTTTTTATACAGAGAAAATAAATGTTTATCACTCCCTGAACCTGACTGCTGATAACAGACAAAGCTCAGTATAGACTAGGGGTGGGCACTTCCAGTCCTGGAGGGTCACTGTCCTGCAGAGTTTGGCTCCAAACACACCTGAACCTGCTAATTAATGTCTTCAAGATTATTAGAAGGCTACAGGCAGGTGAGTTTGATCAGGGTTGGAGCTAAACTCTGCAGGATAGTGGCCCTCCAGGACTGGAAGTGCCCTCCCCTGCTATAGACTATATCAGCAGAAGTCACTCCTAAACCCTGTTTTAAACCTACAGAAATGCTGCGGTCACAAGACAAGAATCTCCAGTGTTCAGAAGAGGGCTTTCCTCATATACTGGTGACAACATGACACAACAATGGCTCTCCATTCTCACTCCAGCTTTGAGCTTTCAGTGACAACACAATGAATGTGGTTTAACTGAAAGCCTTGCTTAAATGGTGTCAGAAGTATTGTGGGCAAAATAAACAGTTTATGGATGATAATCATAATCATGCTTGCTATTATGATTTAAATGCAGTGTCAATTTGCCAAACAATTTCACTTAATATTATAACCCTAGCTAAATATTCACACAATTGTTATTATTATTTAATATGCATATATAATAGGTTACGTTTTATTTTTATAAAATGTACATTTATAATAATAACTTAAATGAAATCAAGACAGTATGGTAACAAAGTAAAATAAATGCCCCACCCACCTTTCCGATCGAAAAATCTGCTTCCGCTTTCGTAATCCAGCACGTCACTCTTCCGCTTTCAAATTTTTTTCACTCACAGCCAGCTCGCTAGCATTAGCCAGTTAGCCAAAGACGGTAATTTAACTCCACTTCGGTTCACAACCCATTCAGAGCGCGATCAAAACGGCACCTCATCGTGTATAGTACTGTAATATCACGTTGTATGAAAAGATAATATGTGTTTAAGACGCGCCAAAGCCCCTTCGGTTGATCTGTCATGTCTGGGTTTGACAGGAAGCTCACTCATCCCTGCTGCTCGCGCTTAAATACGCCATGGAGTCCACAGAGCGCATGCGCAGAAAGTGGGTGGGGCCTGAAGAGATGTTTTTTTTTTCCCCTGACGCTGCATTGAACAGTGGTAGATGTAGTTTATATCTGCGCAAAATATACAACAACATTCAATCAGTGTCATACACAAACTTACACTACATCTGCACAAAATACTAACACAGTGATAAAGGTCTCAAAATATTAAACTAGTATTAATATGATATATATTATATATAAAAATATATATATATATATACAATTATTTTTTTTTTATATAATAAATAAATAAATAAATAATAATAAAAAATATATATATATTTTTTGTTTTTTGTTATTTCATTCAAATAAGCGTTTAGATTTTCCTCAGATTTAATTGTGCGCAAAGAGCAGGCGCGTGAAAGTGGGCGGAGCCTGGACATATTTCCCCACCCGCTGTTGAACTCTGGGAAATGTAGTTTATGTCATCATTGTGCGTTCCATCGTCCCAGTGACGACATAACGCGGGTGTCATAGTCAAAACATACAAGTCCCGTGTATCTTTGCGATTAAATTAACGCCGGGACGTTTCCCCCCGATTTTACCTTCCAATAGAGAGCGAACGGGGCGGTTGGTGCGCGCGGAGCAGCCAATGAGCGCGCGCGGTGTCCACAGTGGGCGGTTTGTGTATCCTTCAGTCCGTTTCAGACGCGGAGAGGATTACCACAGAAAAAAAGCGAGTGCGATTGCTGAGCTATTTTGTCGGATTCGCATCCCGACACCTTTCCTACATTTTCGGACGACGTTTCCAGCGTTGATCGTCGATGATTTCCCTCGATTGTCCAATGGATTACTAATTCAACGGAGGAACATCGCGATCTGTCGGATACATCAGGTAGGACATTATGTTGACCAGATAAAGTCTTAATGGAGACGGAGATCGAAAGAAAACTACGCTGCGTCGAGCGTTCAACTAAACCATCACTTGTTAAGATCATCCACGCGACTGCAATCGAATCGTTTGTCTTTATTTTGACAGCGATCAGAGGTTTTGTTAACCTTGTTTTCTCGCTTGCCAGAAGGGGTTTAAATAGTGCATCTAAACAGCGGGGGACTTTTTGTTCGCCTTTATTAGTTTGTTATTAGTAGATGTAGGAGACTGGGTAACTTTGGGCTTCACTTGTATCGCCGTCAGCAGATGTTGTGTTGGAATTTGCGAAAAGACACTTTATTTTTCGCTGCTCGGCATCAAATAGCTGATGGGGGAAAACACTGCCTTTGCTGGATCCCTTACGTAAGGCTTTGTGCGATCGAAAGAGATATTTAGACGAAAAGCGTTGAAATCTTTGAGTGTATGGATTGGGGTTATGTGCACAAGCTGGGATCTTTCCCTTGCTTTCACTCTCCCGTACGGTCGTCCCTTCGAATGAATCAACAATCGTAACAATTCCGAACGTCCAATTATCGCCTGTTTTCTAATATTCTGTGTTTATTACGGGCTCTACCTTCTCTGGATCAGCGGATCTTTCTGAGCGTGAGCAGAAATGGCTGGCGAGTTTTCCAGCAAGCAGATTTTCATCACTACCGTCGGGTAGTTGTCAACCTAGTTGTTGTATTTGCCAAGATAGTCGGTTGCGTTTCGACGGTTCGAACGTTGGTCTTAAAATGACCGTTATTATTTGAAATGACATTGTCTTAAAACGACCGTTATTGTTTGAAATGACATTGTCGTTAGGCGCGTATGTTTTCCGTTCAGTTGACGGGAGATGTCGAACGAAAACAAGTCCGATTTCCCCGATCGCAGCAAGTTGTACAAACCCTGTTTGGGTTGACCTTGTTCGGAAAGCCTTTAGATCGTTTATTGTGTTGCACGTCAGCATTTTGTAGCCGAGCTCTGTCGCCTCCATTTAAACAACGAAAGCTGGTCTCGTGTCAGTTCTTTGTGATTTAACCGTCTAGTTTGCGTGCGTCTCTCCATTGGGCTTTATTCGAAATAGCAAATGTCGCTGTCGTCCCACTTCATGAAGTCAACATGGCTTGCAGCATTAAAGAGTGGGGGCGACAGATTTCGTTCCTTTGTACGTTCAAACCAGCGCTGAACGTCGCAATGATAAGAATGTCGATGTCAAACGACTGCAGTTGTGTGGCACAGAAATGGCGTCATAATGCTGTAGCGCAGTCGACATTACGCGAACCCGTGCGCGCGGACTAGTGTAGTTTAACGAACGCTACCTCACTTTCTCTAGTAGTTTAACTCTAGTTGTTTTACTCGATTGTAATGCGGACTGACTCCTCAACTCCGTTCTGAGCAAAGAGTTGAAGCGCTTCTGTGGTAAAAATTGTGGTCATTATATAAACGACTGAAACACTGGGTGCTGTAAGCAACTACCACAAATAAAATGTCCCTATTTCCTGACAGTTATCACTGAAGGGGTGTCTTTACAAATCACAACTGTCTCTGTGACAGCCACAGACTCTGTAAACGGCAAAAAGAGTCAGGGGAGCGGTCCGTCCTTGTCTTAGCCAATCAGAAACGTGCCTTGCCCGTCAATCATTTTGTGCTGGCATGTCTGTGGGGGGCGGGGTTTTGTTGAGAGGGCGTGGTGATGGGGGTTCATTAATTCATTAAAACAAGTGTTGGGTTAACTCATTACAAGTAACGTGAGTTACCTAATCAGATTACTTCTTTCAAGTAACTAAAGTATCGCATTACTTTTAAATTTACAACAAAATATCTGAGTTACTTTTTCAAATAAGTAACTCAAGTTACTTTGTTTTCCCATTTATTGACTGACCGCTCTTCTGTCCCCATGTTGAGAGAAATCGTAAGTACATAGGCGTTGTGTGTAAACATGATGGTTATTGTAGTTTTAGACTAAATATGAGCATGCATTTACTCATTTGCAAAAAAAACAGATTTAGTCTTGAAATGCATGAAATGCAAACTCAGAATATTACTCAAACCTGCAATAATTAAATTGGACAAATATATGTTATGTATTTAATCCACTGATCATTTATGTAGATCAGTGATTTAATCTCACTTTATTAAAGCGATAGTTCTCCCAATAATGAAAATTCTGTCATCTCAAGTTGTTCCAAACCTGTAGGGCTGCAACTAACGATTATTTTGATAATCGATTAGTTGGCCGATTATTTTTTCGATTAATCTAATAAAAATGCCTCTCTTTTTTTACTGACAAAACACACTATTCCACATCCTGTCCAATGCTGTCCTTCACACAAACGTGTCAGCTGAGTGCTATGAAAACACACATAGTGAATATATCTACCCTTACAAAAATGAACCATGGTTTTACAATGAACAAAACCATGAAAATATCGGGGACATAAACATGCAAATAATCAGTATCGGTTATAAAAAAAAGACAATATCGGTCGATCACTAAATGTAACATTACTTTTCATAAAAAGTAACTAAGTAACACAATTAGTTCAACCCTCTACAATGTGAGTAAATCACTCCCATTTGCGAGTAAATCTTCACTCTGGGCGACTAAACAATATCTATCATTAGCCATTGGCTAATAAATGTTTAGATTTTACTCGCCTGTGTGTGTGTTAGAGGCTAAGAATAAGTTTAGCATTGATATATTTTCATTCGCTGAACACTTAGAGAAACCGTTTCGCTCTCCATCAAGCGATCTGTCTATTTCAGTTCAGCTCAATGGATGCGTGCGCACCTGTATTTGACGTACCGTAAACTCTAGTGTGAAGGCGCACAACTCGCCGTCGCTTTGAGAGAGTGCTGTGTTTCTCACACACACACGCTACAGACACACGCAAAAAGAGAGTCTTACATACCACGGGAATCGCTGCGTTACATATAAACGATATTCTTTGTTGTATTTTCAAAACAACGGATGTTCAAAACAACGGATGCTACACTTAACAAGCAGATGATATGCGGTAGTGGGCGGGACTAATGCGCAAACGGCAATCTCATTGGCTGGCACTCATCCATTACCTTCACTGTTTTGACAAAAATGAACCATGGTTTTACAATGAACAAAACAAACAATAATAATAATAATATTAATAAATAAATAACAGGGTTATTGTAGTTATTCAATGTTAACCACAAATTAACCATAGTTTTGCTTCAAATCCATAGTTTAACTTAGGGATGGAACGATTACCGGTTTCACGATAAACCACAATAAAATGTACTGACGATTAGTAATATCGTTTAACCGTTATCATTAAAACCGTGTTTGATTATCACGATTTTGAAAACTAGCCAGCGAGCGCCAGTCTAGCGCAGGCGCAGCGCGCAATGTTTTTTGAACGAGAAGAAATGGCGGAAGGAGATTATTCAGCCTTCTAAAAGTACCGAATCTGAGGTGTGGTCATATTTTGGCTTTTACTAAAGTCCTGAGGGAAACTCAATCGAGGATGGTCACCCTCTCTGCAGAACATGCAAAAAGAAAGTCGCTGCAATAGCGGCAAACACTTAAAATCTGCGAACGCAAGGCAAGTGGACTTTGACCTCAATACCAAACCTACGTCTGGGAAATAAAAACGTGAAGCTTGAGCCAAAGAAGAACGAACAAGCTCAGAGAAGACTAGGGTGACATTTAAGGGATAATAATGTATATTCATTGTACACTTGATTTTCTTTACCACATAAATAATTAAGCGGACATTTTGAACTGAGATTAATGTTTTAAATCTGACCTGTTTATAAATCCATTTTGTACAGTGTACGAAACAATCCACCAGACAAGATGATCACAAGAAGTTATAATTATAGTAGTATTAATAGTAAGGTCCTCTGATTTCATTTTCAATACAATCACAAACAGAGACACGAGACGCATTTGAATGAAATGAAAGCATGGATGTGCACTGTTATAATGCGTTGCTATTGACGACGGTCATTATAAGGAAGGAAATGCCACATCTTGCTTAAAAAAGTGCACAGAGCTGCTTGTTTTATTTGTTGTTTGTTGATTTTCAAATATAAAACTTGTTGAAATGTGTGCATCAGTTCTTTTTGAACACTTTCATCTCATTTGAACAAAACCGTGATAGATAATCGTGATAATTTGGGTCACTATAATCGTGATATGAAATTTTCATACCGTTTCATCCATAGTTTAACTAAATGGTATTTGTGTGGCTATACAAATGGTAATCAATACGGCAAAAACATGGTTTTACTATCTAATAGAAGCATGGTTCATTTCCAAAGTGTATATCTGTGCTATAGCCTGCATTATGTGCAAAAAGTTACTAAGCAAAAGGAGTTTAAATCCCTTCATTAAAATATATTAAAGAAAAACAAAAACACAAATTCAGTGTTACCAGATAAGGGGAATGTTCTGCAGGAGCACACACACACACACACACACACACAGACAGTAGGCTACCTGTTACTGTCTTTTCTTTATCCTGTAAATAAACTATAAGAAACGTCTTACATTTATATTCAATTTCACGATGTTATCCCTTTACAGTTACTACTCTTATACTACTCTTTAGCGTCCAACAGCAGATATTTCAGCTAAATGAATGTTTTTGCGCTGAATATTAATTGTCTCCCTCTCGACCATACACTTGACTGCGATCTGATCTGTCGCACCGGCGCTCGAATGAAGTTTGAAGTTTAACACAGACTGTCAGGACGCGTGTTCATGCAAAATGGAAATACTCGCGTGAATTAGTAGCATTTACAGATGAGGATATAACTACTGTTCTCTATATAGATCAGTGGATATAACCTGTAAAATGAACGTTTTGCGCTGAGGACGCACACGCATCTATCAAAGCGCATGACAGGGTATGTTAAACACTAATACATTCGCTTAAAGCTTAAAATTAAACAATTCTCATGTTTTGGTCGCTTGGATCACGTACCTTTCCTGCATCAGCTCACTCGGTTTCCACTCCACTATTTTGTCCATAAAAATGCGTTATTCAGTGCTATAATTTGGCACGACTGCTGGAAGCTTTGTGTACAGAGAGCAGACCCGACTAATCGATTAATGAGAATCGTTATCGATTATTATCGATTTTATCGACTAGTTGTTGCAGCCCTACAAACCTGTATGAGTTTCTTTCTTCTGTTGAACCCAAAAGAAGATATTTTAAAGAATGTCGGTAACCAGACAGTTATGTAACTAGAGATCGACCGATATATCGACCGATGTAACTAAAGATCGACCGATTTATTTGATAATTGAGCGCAAGACCGCCATTAAAGCACTGCGTCTGAGGGGAGATGAGTCAACAACGGTGTTCAAAGGTAAAACAACTATATTTAACATAACAGCCAGTAATGCACAAATGAGATATGCACAAATAAGATTAGGCTATGAATAAGGCTATGTTATGTATTTTAAACTTGCCGTTAAAATGGAGACAAAGTCACGTAATCCGTCATGTCCCAATAAGACCTAACTTTAAAACAGCCATGAATGAGAGCATGTTGGAAATAAAAGCGCTGAATTTAATTCCCTCTCTCTGTCTGTGCTCATCTCGTGTAGTTGCGTTCAGCCGTTCACTCACCGGGTTGATGCTCCAGCATTTATATAATACACATCTAAGTAATTACAGCTCTGTGGAAATGAATGATCAGGCCTATCTCCGCGAGAGACGTGTAAACGCACAGATGGAAACAGCGCTCTGTCATCAGCAGGTATTTCATAATCTAGACAAAAACATTATTAACAATTCTGATAATGTGCCAGATGAGATGGACTCTGTAATAGCGATGATTTATTCGCGGTTTTGTTTATTTTTCTGACAATGTTTGCGTATTCCAGAGGATGTTCCATTGTGTTTCGTTCTCTTCACTCTTTAGTCTATAAAACAACACATAAACCTTTTAAAACTGTAGTTTAAAACGAATGCTTATAATTATGGGGAGTTGATACTCGCCTGTCATTTATTTATGTTCTCCATTTGAAAACATTAGACTTTGTACATTTATTTTGCCTGTTGTTAATATGCTGTTGTTATAAATAAAAAGATGCAACAGACATGTTAAAAAGACACTTTAGTGACAGTGCACAGTGTGTGTGTGTGTGTGTATATGTATGTGTATATATATATATATATATATATATATATATATATATATATATATATATATATATAATATTATTATTATTTATTTTTTTGCACTCTTTCAGACTATTTATTGATGTAGAAGTGTGTTTTGTATGTAAGAAGTTGCATAAAAAGTGTTAAATAAAACGGTCTGTTCAGTTCAGTGCTGTTGTTATAATGGTCAAAAACAGAAATAACAATAAATAAATATCGGTTCTATATATCGGTTATCGGGGACATAAACATGCAAATAATCAGTATCGGTTATAAAAAAAAGACAATATCGGTCGATCACTAAATGTAACATTACTTTTCATAAAAAGTAACTAAGTAACACAATTAGTTCAACCCTCTACAATGTGAGTAAATCACTCCCATTTGCGAGTAAATCTTCACTCTGGGCGACTAAACAATATCTATCATTAGCCATTGGCTAATAAATGTTTAGATTTTACTCGCCTGTGTGTGTGTGTTAGAGGCTAAGAATAAGTTTAGCATTGATATATTTTCATTCGCTGAACACTCAGAGAAACCGTTTCGCTCTCCATCAAGCGATCTGTCTATTTCAGTTCAGCTCAATGGATGCGTGCGCACCTGTATCTGACGTACCGTAAACTCTAGTGTGAAGGCGCACAACTCGCCGTCGCTTTGAGAGAGTGCTGTGTTTCTCACACACACACGCTACAGACACACGCAAAAAGAGAGTCTTACATACCACGGGAATCGCTGCGTTACATATAAACGATATTCTTTGTTGTATTTTCAAAACAACGGATGTTCAAAACAACGGATGCTACACTTTTAACAAGCAGATGATATGCTGTAGTGGGCGGGACTAATGCGCAAACGGCAATCTCATTGGCTGGCGCTCATCCATTACCTTCACTGTTTTGATGTCAGCAAATCAAAAATGAATATTAATCACATTGTCTGCATTCGCTCAAACTGTTTTGCTGAAATCAAAATAGGGACGGTAATAGATGAGCACCAGCCAATGAGATTGCCGTTTGCGCATTAGTTCCGCCCACTATCGGAGAAAATGGCATATCATCTGCTTGTTCTTAAAAGCTGAATAATTCCAAATGAACTCCGTTATTTTGACAGGAAAATACAACAAAGAATATCGTTTACATGTAGCGTGTCGATTCTGCGTGGTATTTAAGACTCTTTCTCCCTCTTTGAGTGTGTGTGAGAAACACAGCGCTCTCAGCAAAGCGACGGCGAGTCGTGCGCGTTTATGGTATGTCAAATACAGGGACGCTGCACATCCATTGAGCTTGACGGAGAGTGCGAGTGAAAATATATCTATGCTAAACTTATACTTAGCCTCTAACACACACACACTCACACACACACACACTGGCGAGTAAAATCCAAGAATTTATAAGCCATTGTTGGTTCATCTTAACTAATGTAGTTAACTAATGAAAACTTATTACAAAGCGTTACCAATGAAAAATATAAATTAGACTAAGCTATATCTTCATCTCAAATCAAAGTACCAATATTGCTATGATTGTTATAGTATCGTTATGACTAATTGAGTTGTAATTGTTTTGCACGGTAGACTTGCAAGTTTCTTGCAACTTCTGAAAATGTAAATGTTAATCACAAATGTATTATATTCCGAGGCTTGAATAAAAGTGTGTTAAAAACGGCTTAAACACAGCATTAATGGTCTCGGCCACCAGCGTGAAGTCTATCTCCAGCTGCAGGTGTGTGTGCCTCGTGGCTAACAACACACTCTGAAGCACAGCTTGCTTTCATTGCAAAAATACACATTTTGTTGCAATCAACTGGTTGCATTACTAATTAGTCATTTGAGACTTTTATCATTACTAATTACAGTGACAGTCCCTGTGAAATAACCTGACTTTAAGTGTTTCCATCAATGGTTAATGGACTAACCATTTGATTACCATCTCAGGTTTTATGTTAAAACGTGCAAATATTTTGCGGAACCATTTGTTTTCACTTTCTTACTATTTAGGGCACAATTTGGGGGAACATTATTGTGCATATGTGTTTCTGTGTAGATCTAAAGTTATTCACATTTCTCAGCATCAGAAAGCCTATGATGGATAAAATGTTATTGCTTTTTTCGGTGTACTTTCTAACAACTCGAAGGCCGTCAGCTGGTCAAGAGATTTTTATGACTGTCCTTAGAGATGCACTGGTCGACCAGACATAAATTGGCCGCATTTACATTACAAGGCTCAAGTGGCCCAATTTCGATTTTTTTTTTCTTTTTTCTCCCCTCCCATGTGGCACAGATCGGATATAGCCCATGAACGTGTAAGCAGGAAAAAAAAGCACATGGATTCTGATATTCTGCCATGTAGGCAGACAGATTTCCCTGTCAATGCAAGTCGTACACCATTGGAAAAACAACGGTAGCGAATTATGTCAACTCATGTGGACACCAACCGTGGTCACATGACTCTTTTCAATGGCGCAGTGGAGGACGAAAGCTCAACCCAATGTTTTGCTGACCTTTACAGATGGTGCGGAAGCAAAAGCTTGTATTATCATTTAATCTGCGTCCATTGCAAATTGCATAATTTTTACTTCCTTTTCAGCTTTTCCGGGTCAGTACGTCTACCTTGGTTTATTTCGCCAAGTTTATAGTGTATAAATGCAGATATCGGATATGGGTCACTTTTAATAGAAGATATAAGCTGGTTGTCAAACAAATTGGAATTGGGCATCATGACCTGCAGTGTAAATGCGGCCCATGCACACAAACTGCATTGCAATAAGGGCTGCACGATGTTGAAAAAAATTATATTGCGATTATTTTGTTTGTTTGTGTGTGTATAGCTGGGTATTGACACATTTCACAATTCGATTCGATTTCGATTCAATATTGATTATTTTACAAGACATGGCAAGTTTTCTCAAGGAAACAAATCTCTGAACTAATGCTGTAAACTATGGGATTCAGTTCTATCCTACTATAATACTGAAGGTAAAAATGAACTGATTTGTATACAAACACTTTTTTTTAACTTTACAGTTACATAATCATATTTCTACTCCAATTAGTTTTTTGAAATATAAACATTTAAATACAGTAGAACAAAGATACAAATAAATCAAATGAAATGTATGTTTTCAGGTAAGTCTAACAATATTCAGGTACAGAAATTGAATAATCAAATGTAAAATAACACTGCATAGTCTTCTGTTTATAAATTAAATATAATTCATCTTTGTTACAGCTATAAAAGTGATTTAAAGTATATAAATACTTTGTATTTTGTTGTTTGATTCACATTAATGACAGACAGCAGCAGGTTTATTAGGCTGCTGTCCCTTTAAGAGCGAATGCACGGATCCATTATTATGATACACGTCTGTTTTCTTTCTCAATTGTTTACGTTCATGTAAGCCATAAGCGACTGTTTATACAAGGATACTTTCTTTTCCTCTTACCTCCGAAATAAAGTAGTGTTTATAAGCGCACAGTCCGTCTGCAGTTTTTATTTTGTGCAGGTGTGTCTTGTGTAGCATAACAGATCATTATACAATCTAATGCAAATAAAAAACTGCTCATGCTACATGTGTGTCTGTGTGGATGGTGATTGAAATGTAGTGGTTGCCTCTGATTTCAAATGGCCTCAGAGATTCTTTGTTTAAGGCCAGTCTGCCTGTTATAGAGCAAATATATTAGCTTAAACAAAGAAAAAAATCATCCAATTTGCTTGTAAAATATCGGAATCATCCACGAACAATCATGATCGGTGCGTCACTAACTGTCCTACCTAATGTCAGATCAAACATCACGCCAAAGCAGTCTTTTCACTCATCTGTTCTCATCATCTCTCGTTCTCATTATAAATATGTTTCCATGTCTTTCAGCTGAAGACCTGAAAGTGAGTTCACTCAAGAGGATCACCGTCACCGTGGACGGAGATGAAGGTAATGGACCTGAACTTTACAGCCACTGTATGAAGATGAAATGGTCGAGGTCAGATGAATTGAGTTGTCCATAGACATTGGTTCACATCACAAAAACATGGGTTTCTTCTTGCTTTTGTCATTTGGGTGCAGTTTGTATTGGGAGAGATTCTCATTTACCTGGACAGTTTTGTATTTGTAAATGCATTAAGTCATTAGTATTCTCGGTTTGTTTTCCTGGAGGTGGAAAACAAATGCATAAATGTATGCTAAGTTTGACTTTTGATAAATGCTGCAAGCTTGAAATTGGATTTCATGGGGTTTATAAGATGCTCATTGCCTGTTTTTAAAGTTTAAGCATTAGTATTAAAGTTTGTTTTGGTAGTGTATTTTAAACCACATTATTATTTGGTGTGGATCAGTGTCTGCTGTTTTTGTTTATACAAGAATCTTTCCTTTGTGTCGCACTGAATCTATTTTAATGGTGAATTTTGCATAATAATTTTGCTCCGAAGTGCAAACATGTTCCCTCAAATGTGCTGCTCTCTGGTATTTAACTTCACTCTAGTAACACCAGACGTTAAGTATTTAATTTAACTTGTGCTCGGTTCAGAAAACACGAACGCTGTGCTTCCTGATTTTCTCTTGGTCTGTTTCTATCTATGAATTCATCATTGTAGGAAATTTAATATCAGTTGGCTCTTCAGTTGTTTTCAATGTAAAACATTTATGCTTTGCTTTTGTTTCCATGGTGACTAGCGACCAAATTGTTACCTGTAAATTTAAAGTGAGGTCCTGTAAATGCACTTAATGTATATCATATTGACTAAACTAGGTTAAATAACAAGGGGCAGTACAGGGAAGAGAATAGTCCAGCAATATTGAAATGAAAGCATGCTTTGTCAGGGCAAAGACTGATAATCTTCTGAATTTAGGGGCCGGTTTACTAGTCTTTTGGAATCTCACAATTAGATTCAAATCGATTCTTGGGGTCATGATTCGATTAAAACCTGATTCTAGATTTTGAATCGAATTTCAATTGAATATATGCATGCGTTTGAGTGCCTGTGTGGAAAGATTGATGAACTGCGCATGGATCCTTCACAGAAACGGCTGATCTAAAACAGTCCTATTGTCCTTCAAGCCCCCCTCCTTACATATAAGACAACCTGTGCTTCAATTGATTGATACTGAATCATAACAATTTCATGTTATGGTGATTATCAGCTGGTTCTGATCAGTGGCTGATCGTTTGAAGTTAGAAAAAACATTACGGGTGCATGAACATTTTGGCCGATAACCGATAATTCTTTATATTTGACAAATCTAAATCCAAATTTTTGTATATAATTTTTGAGCCTGATTACAAAAACAAAATTATAATGAGAACGTCATAATTGTGTGCTTGGGACATGGATTTTAATGGTGAGACTTTTATGTAGCCGATATGACAGACTTGCGCTGCACATGTTGCATTAACTGTATTTTCCTTTTTGAAGTGATTCCAATCATATTTCAAGCAAATCAAAACCATCATTGTGAGCATCTGAAGTGTCTCAGCTGAAGGAAATAATGCATTATTTATCAGCTTTAATATATCGGACACATTTTCTTATTGGGCCGATAACATTAAAAATGAACATATATCGGCCGATACCGATATGGTGGCCGATATATCGTGCATCCCTAAAAAATATAATACATGCTGTTGCATTCTCAAAATGTAGTGATTTTGCCTCAGATACAAGATATATTCATTCGCTTTTACAAACATTGATTTGAATCTGATACCAACCGATATTTGCCATTTGCTGTCTTATTTCAACTTTTGTCATTAAAATAGATTTTATCATGTTTTAAATTAGCAAAGTTCAAAAACGCATTCATTAAGGTATACTAGCTAGTTTATTGCTGCATCATTAAATAATTTCTATTGAATATGGATTGGATCCATTTAGCATTCAACTGGCAAACATACAACAGAAAAAAATAAACAGTGCTTTTCAGGGAGGTCTAACAGTAGTTTTCAGGTACAGAAATAAAGTAATCAAATGTAAAATTATATTCTTCATTTTATAAATTTAAATATACATTATTCCCAGCAGGAATATTAGGCTGCTGTCGCTTTAAGAGCTGCACTGACCCAATATACTGATACACAAGTGGTGCTTATTGCTCAACTGTACGTTTATTTAAGACATAACCGACTGTGTTTACAAGGATACTCGAACAAGACGGGCATTAAAGACTCTGAATTGAATTTACAAAAAAGGAAAAGTAAACAGTCAGTAATAATAAGAACAAATAACCAAATTACAAAGGATAAAATAGTAATAGAATAAAGATGAAATGAAATAACAGTGCTTTCAAGTGTAATGAAACCCCCTGTTTTAGCCTGGTTGTTCACACCTCAGAGTTGCTAAAAGTCTCTAGAAATGGGCTTGTAAAGCTGTGGAAAAGTGGGAGTGTAGAGAGGGGAAGAGGGGAGACAACCAATAAAACACAGACCTGCAACACACTCATTACAGACACATGAATATTAAAATATGACCACGGAGAGAAAAAGAACAGAGTTGAGGACACCTTAAGCATTTTAAAAATCGAACCCATATGACAACAAAACGAGGGAGAAACGCGGAAGAACATTTAAAAGGTCTAATAATATTTTCATTTAAGAGCACTACAGTCTCTGAACAAACGACACGTTTAACACAGGAAGAATAAAGCTGTTACTTTTCTATTTATTAACCTCCATCATTGTCTTCTGTGTATCAGAATAATCCATCGTGTCATCGCGTTCATGATCAGACGTACGGCTGTATCAGTGTTTGCACATATATTTCATTTGAAGAAGACGTGATGAAATATGTGCACATACACGCGGCTGGTTCATGTTTAGAGCACTATATGTCCATAAAAACATTAAACGCGCTCGCTCCGGTCTGTATCTGATCTATAGGATCCTCGTGGTGGGCGTTGTTAAACTCAGTGATTGGGTTAAAAGAGCTCATTCTCATGAATAAATGCAGAGGAGCGGCTGGCGTAGAATCGTGACGTAGAATGAAATTGCTGAGAAAAATGCAAAAATAACCAATTTTCACTTATTGGTATAATTGCGTGCTTTTAGCACAATCTCTTCACATCTCAAAAAATGTGTTTTGGGGTTTCATGACCCTTTAAGTTTTTCAGGTAGGTCTGTATTCAGGTTAGTAATCAAATGTAAAATAACACTGCATAGTCTTCACTGTATAAATAAATACAGATAAATCCTTACAATTAAAGTTATTCAGTCAAGAGTAGGGATGGGCGATATCTTATCTTAGTCCATTCAAATTCTGATTTTGGCCGCCTCTGATCAAATGGGTCAAACCATAGATATTACCTAAGAAATTCAAGTAAATACGCTAGAAATCCGCGCTCATTCAAGGATGTGTATTTATTGCATGGACGGAGAAAGCACGGACGCCTGCAGGATTTCATCTGACGGTACGCACAAAGGGTTTTTTATTTAACACTATAAAGTTAAATAGGCATAGCCTAACTGGTACGCACCTTTCGGAGCATCAGTGAGAGCAACGGGACTGCAGAACGAGTGTAGCTACTCTTATCTCTACACGTGTTAAACGTTTTTAAATCTGAAATCTGCAAAAAGCAACGAAATTGTCAGACATCCATTTAGCATGTTCACAGAGGAAGCAACTGAAAAACAGCGTTAGTTCTCTCAACACTGTCTGTTTATTTCACTGACTGAGGAATCGCTTCAGATGATTCAGTGAGAGAGCAGTCCAAACCAAGTGGATTCAGGCCGTTTGACCCATTCATAATTTAGAACATAATTCGCTTGAGAGATTCACGCTTTGTCAAGCGATCCGTAAAGCGCGCTATTTCAGTTCATCTTAATGAATGCGCAGTGTATTTAACACACAGTAAACACTAGTGTGAGGCGCGCGACTGAGAGCGCTCCGTGTTTCACACACACTCAAAGAGAGAGAGAGAGAGAGGCAGAGTCTTATACCACGCAGAATTGACGTGCTAAGAAGTTCATCAATCCTTAGTGTGGTTTATACTGTTATTAGTTATAGAATTCGTAGTATTATTATCTTATCAGTATTATTGTTAGTTTTTTTTTTTATTACAGAAACACTGAATGACCAACGATGTCTTAAGCTCCACCACCAGTCCTAAATGTTACAGTTAAAATGAAAAATATGCATTCATACTCTTTCATCCGCACATGATTACCAAGTTTAAGTTCAAATGACTTAAATTCTATCATTAAATGATTATTTGCATTTTTTTTTTGTAATCTGAAGACATGGTTGGGTTTTACTTTTGAATTATTATTATTATTATTATTATTATTATTATTATAGTTTGTATTGTGTGATGTTTTTCAGCACAGTTGCACTATTTAAACATTACCTGCACTTTTACAGAAGAATGTTTGGATATTTACAGATTTTTTTTTATTTTCTCATTCTTTTATGTAATTTGTTTATTATAGGAGCCTATTTGATGATGGGTATGTTTTACTTTAGATCACTGTTTGTTTTTCTGAGGCTCTCAAGAATGCGTGCAGCTCTCACTTGTAGCCAAAAACATGGGGAATGGTACTAAGTTTATATCGCCCATCCCTAGTGGAGCAGTGAGGGATTTTCTCCGTCTTTTGTTGTTTGATTAACATTTAATGGCATTTATTAGGCTGCTGTCACTTTAAGACTGAATGCACGAATCCAATACTCTGTTACACATGCTTTTTCTTCTTCAACTGTTTATGTTCACTCAAGACATAACTGACTGTGTTTGCGTGAATACTCGCTAAGACTGGCATTTTGACACAAGTTTGTGTATTTGACCGTTTAAGCCCAATAAGCTGTGAAAAAGAACTGGTACTCACAAGCTGTTTGAGTGGCGACTTTATGTGTGTGTGCTTTGGGTGTGAGCTCAAAAAATCCTGCTCAATCTATGCAATCCCGTGCCTAAACTCAGGCTCTGTAACGCCAACACTATTAAACCGGAGTGAATGAAACGAGAGAGGAGGTGGGTGTGCGTGAACCCGCGGTCGGAGAGAAGAGAGAGCGCAGCTGGTATTGGTGTTTCGAGACTGTGGAAAATGAGGACCGTTTCAGTTGTGATATTTTTGACAGCACTAAAGTGCATCATGCAGCACAAGTTAATACCAGTTGTAAACAGGCCTTAAGGCTCACTGTGCATGCATTACGCAGGGTACTGAGTTCAGTGTTCAACAGCGCTGTGATAAAAATTCATGGCAGTGACGTGGAGGTGCAGTGGGCACTGAGTCACGCTCCATTAGCAAACTCCAACACTTTTTGCTTCCACCCCTGTAACATATGGTCATGCCCAGCAGCGAGGATGACAGCATGAAGATTATCACAGAGATCCATCATGCACTAGTGGTCAAGTCGGTGGCGGCGCTCGGATTCTCTGTTGGCTGTGGTTGCTTGAATGACCATAAGTGGTACAATGAGATTTACCCATCTGCTCCATTGACTAACCTGAGGCTCTTATTCACATTGTTCATCAAGCTGCTCATGTGACTGTGAACTTTTACTGCTCTTTTAGGTTTAGTATTATTATATTCGGGAAGAGAAGGCCATCTAATTGTCATGCTTGCATAGTTTCTCACACACTAGAGACAGATGCACATGTCCGGGTACATTAGCAGCATCAACTCTTGTGTTAAGTGTCACGGCCAGCTCGTTTCGAGCCACAACATAAAAGAGGGATCACCAGTGTTTAACGAATACAAGTTGTTTTTATTATTTTTAATGAATCTATGTGATTATGATCATTTGATAAAATGAAGCGAGTGCGCCGTAGTTGCATTTGGCATCATTTTACTTGAACTTGAGGTTATAGGGCAGCAAGATATATAGTTTTACCATTGATTATCGTGATGTGCGCATCCGTGATAGTCACATCACAGGATGTGGGATGTCAAGTAGGGATCGTAGTTGGTCCGTACGGACCAGGCACCACGATTCCAAACGCACATGCTTCTTGGCTTAATTGCAAAGTTTAGTCATCACAGAGCGAAAGCTTATCGTTTGCATGTGTTTTAGGTCCTGTCAATTTAAACATACAAGCGATTTTAAAACCATTCGAGCTGTTTTCTGCAGCACAGACAGTAAATATACAATCAAATGAAAAGCATGCAAACACTGAATTTTGTTCTATTTCGCAACTGTTTGTGCTTGAACGCTCATATACACGCAAAATGTCAAAATACCTGCTCGGCAAGTATCCTCGTAAGCGGTGGCTTGAGAAAGAAAATGCGTATAATTATATTGGATCCGTGCATTCGCTCTTAAAGTGACAGCAGCTCGTCGACTAACATTTAGTTGACTATTAGGGGGCAGCCCTAATTTAGGGTTTTTTATGAAATAGTTGATACCATAATAATAAACTAGATTGAAAAATTAGAGGTGATGTAAACCTTGTAAACCCCTTCGTTTTCCGTCCCGTTGCATCCCTGGACTTCTGGAAGTTTCATAGCTGGCAGTTTAGTCTGTTTTATATCCAGTATGCATCAGATATTTACTGATAGACTGGGCGTTTCACTGGCTAGTTAATAGCAGTAGGAAATTAGTGGGCAGCAGACTGTCCAAAACTCAATGAGATATCTGGCCAGTTGAGTGAGCACTACTGGCTGTTGTAGCAATCTTGGCATGTAATTATATTACATGACATCACATCCTCAGTCATTTGAACGCTGGGTGTGCTAATTTTGAGCTGGTCATAACAGACGCTTCCTCCCTCTGATATGATAATACAAAAGAAATGGCAGGCAGGACCGGTGTTTATCTCACTTGCGTACTCCGTAGAGTGTGTTAACATCCGTCTGGATGCGTTAGCTTCCCCGTTCTGAGAAGCGTTTCATTTCACCTTGTGGCAAGAAATGCTGACGTCGAAGTTCCCTCAGCGATACTGCGACCTCAGCCAGTGGCGTGGAGAAATGATGACTGCTAATCGGGCTTTGGCTCTCAGGTATGCAAATGTAAATAACACATCTCAGGACTAGAAAAACTGTTCTTTGTGTGCATGTGTTAAGCAGAAATAAGAGGTTAGGCTGAAATGCAGTTCCTGAAAACAAATGGATTTTGGTTTATAATTGGATTGTAATTTTTTGGTAACACTTTATTTTACAGTGTCCTTGTTACATGTACTTACCATAGTAATAACAGTAAATTATGCATAATTATATGCAACTAAATCTCAACCGAAACCTTAATCCTAACCCTAGAGTAAGTACATGTTGTTAATTTAATATTACTCAGTACTTAAATATATAATTACACTGTAACAATGACACCTTAAAATAGTCTATTTTGATTTAGCTTTTATTTTTTTATATTTTTTGTTTTAATTTCAATTCTATTTTTAAGCTTAGTAATTTTATGTTTTTTATTCTTATATATACACTATATTGGCAAAAGTTTTGGGACGTCTGCCTTTACATGCACATGAACTTTAAAGGGGTCATGGTTCTAAAAAGAACATTATTTTGTGTATTTGGTTAAATGCAATGTAGGGATGCACCGATTTTTTGGGGCCGATACCGATTTTAACAAACAATTATTGGCCAATACTGATACCGATATTTGTCACTTGTTCTCTTATCATTAAAATAGTGTTTTGATCATGTTTTAAATCAGCAAAGTAAAAAACAAAACATACATTAACTTATAGCGTACTAGCTAGTTTATTGCTGCATTATCAAATCATTTCTAATGAACGACTGGATCCATTTAACATGCAGCAGGCCAACATAAATACATAGCCTAAATACAACAGAACAAGATGCATATGAAATAAACAGTGCTTTTTAAGTAGGTTTAATGTTAAATAACACTGCATATTCTTCACTGTATAAATTAAATGCATATATTATTATTACATTGAGACGTAGCTAAATTCTACTGTACAACATTAATCCTGTCGCAATTACTTTGTTAAACTGAACTTTTATTTTGACGGGTTGCCGTGAAGACCTTCGAGTTCCTGTGTGTGTGTGTTTATGATATGACGATAGATTTTGTCGAATGAAACGGTAAAATGCTCATGAAGTGACTGGAGATGTGTTCATGTCCTCATATTGAGGCGGCAGAGGCTGAAAAACTGTATGTGTGTGAGGTAAATGAAATGAATCCTTATGAAAGTTACAAAAGTTAATTTAGTGAGCAAATTGTTTTTTTTGGTAATTTGTTGATTAAAACGCAGACAGCAGCGCAGCAGGAATATTACATTATAATCTTGGATTATGCAGCAGACATTAGACATTATATATATCGCCCTTTTTCGTGCTATAGCCGATATGCCGATGGTTGTAAATTGATCAAAAATCGGCCGATAAATATCGGCAGCTGATACATCGGTGCATCCCTAATGTTTACGCGGTTTTAGGTAAAAAAAAAGTCATTATTTTACACATACTGTACATTATTGTTGCTCCTTTATGCCCCTCCTTTCTGAAACGAGTCTATTTTTAAAAAGTTATTTATTTTTTAAAGTTATTTTTCATCGTTCTGAAAAGCGCGATGTGCTCTGATTGGCCAGCGATCCAGTGCATTGTGATTGGCCCGAATACCTTAAGCGCCTGACGGAAATGTCACGCTCCTTACCATATTTAGAACATCAGCTCCCGAAGCAATATTGACAGGTGAGGATGTCGGTACTACCTTATCAATTCGAGCACGAATCTGATCCGGAAAATGCAGATGTCATATACGCTGTCATCACCCGGGTGTTGATAGCGCACGAGCGCAGGTGAGACCTGAACAGCACATGATGCTATATGTGTTTAAACTAAACTCTTAAAAATGTAAGCCTTGCAAACATTCAAGCGCAAGACGCGAAAGAGAACTCGTGCACGCTGAGAGTCAATTTGTGTGTGTGTGTGTGCACTCATCTGAAGCGTGCACACGGCGTGTCACAGATAGCACGCAAGTATGTCGACATGCCCATCTTGGCGAGTATCCTAGCAAACATAGTAGCTTATGTCTTTAGTAACATGTAACCAGTCGAGAAAGACGTGTTCATGTGTAACAGTGTGTACTGAATCTGTGCATTACGTCTTAAAGGGACAGAAGCCTTTTCCTGCTGTCTGTGTTTTTAATGTTAATCAACAAATGACTAAGAAATCACTCACTGCTCTCGACTGAATAGCTTTTGTAACTTCAATAATGATTAATCTGTATTTAATTTATACAGTGAAGATTATAATATGCAATGTTATTTTATATTCGATTACTTTATTCAGTTTCTGTGCCTGTAAACCCTAAAAAGCACTGTTTATTTTATATGCATCTTTGCTCTATTGTATGTATTTGTGCTGTTGCTTGTAGTTTGATTATTTGTTCTTATTTTGTTTATTTTTATTTGACAAATGTCCTGATTACCTACCGATCCGAGACTAAAACCGTGATACAAACCGAACCGTTCAACCCCTAGTTAATATATAATAAATTAAAAGCAAAGGTGTTCTAGAAATGTCTCCTGCAAACCTCCTAAAATAAATAATTATTGCGCTCATGTCCTATTTAATGGTATTATTCCTTGAGGTGAAGAATAAACATCTTTTTATTGTATGGTAAGACAGATCAGCAATAGCACAGACTAGTTCACCAGTTTAAAGTATTGAACGGCACAACAAAGAGAGGCTTAAAAGCTGGGATATTTTCTACTGTTTGGTCTCGGAGAAGCTTAATTCTTCCTTATACTCCCCTCGATGTCCTTTTGCTTGGCAAATAAGCCTAGTCATGGTTAGATAAGAGTATTGTTTGGTTCTTGCTTTGAATTTTTGTCCATGAATGCATTGGCGAGGTTTGTCTTTGTGTTCGGTGTCGCCGCTCGTCTCTTATGTGCGGCTCTATCCATCAGATTGACCCATTTTGAGGAGTGTGATTTAGGGTTGGTGGAGAGATGGACATCTCTTGGCTGTTTCTATTTATAAAGTATGACCCAGAAGACTGGCAGCGATGCCCTCCGCCGGCGCAGAGACCTCTTCATAACCCTGGTTTGCTTTCACGTCTGACACCCGTCTCAAATCAAGTTGGTGAAGTGCTTTCAAGCGACGCCAAAACAAGTTTTCAGTGACCAAAGGATATATATTTTCCATCAATATTCTGCTCTGAGAAGGAGGAGTACAGGAGTTTATCGAGATTTTTCATAGCAATGTTTTATATAGTACACTGCTTTGATTATGGCATGCTGTTGATAGACAGTTCATATAATAAAGCCTTATTAATACAATACAAAAAAATCCAAATATTACTATGGTAATATTTCACCGTAAAATAAGAAAATTGGTAGTAATTTATTTTACATTGCAACTGTAAAATTACAGTACTAAAATGTATAGCGGTCTTAATTTCTTCATGTTCAAACAATAACCCATCAAACTTTTATTTTGACGGTAAACTGCAGGGATCCTTTAAAACTGCTTTTTTGTGCTTCTCGTTACAAATATGTGAATATGGTTGATCCATGAGTTGATTGAGTAATAGTGCATGAACAACTGAATTCAAGCAAAATGTTTAGGGGTGGGCGATATAGCCTCAAAATTATATCACGATATTTCAAGAGTATTTGCGATTAATGATATTTATGACGATATAGAAAAAAATATATGGAAGAAATGCCCTTCAAATAAAATGAAGGGCATTTTCCATCCTATTCCAATGAGCTACTGTCATTGATGACAGAATACTTAATTTAAAGTGTAAATCTATTGTCAGCAGCATTATAGTGCAATAGTAGTGACACAGTCAAATGGAAGCGAAGTAAAAAAAGTAGCCTTGGTACAAGTCGGTAGTTAGACGTGCTGGTATATAGTAAAACGATATATCACGATAATGCACGATATTGTTATCGTGGGCACTTCAAAATACCGTGAATAATTATTTATTACGAATTATTCAGGTTTTTAGAATGCATTTTAAGAATACTTTACCCAGCTACCGTTTAAAATGAACAACAGCGCTGTATGCTGCGTCATAACATGTCCGTGATACCGTGATAACTTCAGCAATTAATCGCAACATGAATATTTGATACCGTCACATGCCTATTGGTAGTGTTTTCACTGGAAATCTTAAGTATAACATGACTCCTTAGCATTTTAGTTTAACAATAACTAAAGTAATTTATGCCGTGGTCTGTCTGAATATTCGATTCTGATTGGCTGGAAGGTGTACAATAAAATCATTTAATGCACAGGTACATAGTAGTTCCAAGTCAGTTGAATCACCGTTCTATATCAATGCGCTGTTTTCATTGACGCACACACACACACACACACACACACACACACACACACAGGCCTACGTCACTCGTATACAGAGAGCAGAGATTGCGCTGCGCATTCAGGTGCACAGAAATGTATCAACGCCGCCCCGCGGCTTTCAGCAATAAAATAGCTAAGCTACTGGATCACTACATTATATTTCTCAGCAACGATGGGGTTACATCGCTATTTTTAAGTAATAAACGCACATCTTTCATCGCACATTGTTCAGACGCAGTCACGCAGATACGAATCTCTCTCTCTCTCTCGATAATTAATTCAAATAGATGTAATCTCACGCACTACCTTATCTCTGTGTCTGATTCAGAGCGGGCAGAATGCTGGATCTGACGAAAATAACCGCCAATTTCACCCTTCCGGTCAAATATTGCGCTGCAAACATCAATAACAGCTTTAAGTTGTCAATGTTTTGTCAGTTGTCAAGAGGTCTTGTCAAGTAGCCCCCTTTTTAGGTACTAAATCGTCATCGGAGGCTGCTCTTACTCTCAGACAGGTGTTGTTGTTGTGCGCGCTAGGGAACATAAATGCGTCATACGTCATTGCGTCGCTATATCATTGATATCGCGAGATGACACTTTTTTTATCATGTAAAAATGTATACTGGTCTTATCGTGGACGGTATGATATGGCACACCCCTAATAACGGAAGAAAAAAGGAAAAGAAAAATTTTGTCCAGATGTTTTAAAGGATTAGTTCACTTCAAAATGAAAATGTCCTGATATTTTACTCACCCCCATCTCATCCAAGATGTGTTTCTTTCTTCAGTCGAAAAGAAATTACATTTTTTGAGGAAAACATTCCAGGATTTTTCTCCCCATCACAGACTTCAATGGCAACCAACGGTTGAAGGATCAAATCAATGCAGTTTCAGAGGAAGGGCTTCAGAGGCTCTGCACGATCCCAGAGGAATAGGGTCTTATCTAGACAAACCATCGGCCATTTTAAACAAAAAAAAAAAGGTTTTTTTTAACCTAAATTGCTCAAAAAACGTAATTTCTTTTCGACTGAAGAAAGAAAGACATGAACATCTTGGATGAGATGGGGGTGAGTAAATTATTAGGAAATTTTCATTTTGAAGTGAACTAATCCTTTAAATTTCTGGTGTGTTTTTGCCCCCAGCCCCGGTGAACGTCGACCCCTTCCCTCCAGCACTGTTTATCACACACTGATGAGTGAATGTGATGAGGTGTCGTGCTGATGGTAATTTCGTCCTCTGGGAGATGAGGTCGTGATTCATGGAAACTGAACAGATTTTTATATGTTTGGCTATGATGGTGGGAGGCATATTTGACAGAATCTGCGGTTCAAAGGAAGCTGTCTGGCCTTGAGTGCTTGTTAATCGCCATGTTTGATGTTGAAGCCAGAGGCAGACTTAACCCAACTCAACTGTGGATTATTGAACAGCCCAACACTGTTCCAGCATGGTCATGACAAAGGGTTTTTTCTGTTCTTTTCAAGAATGACAGATGAATTACTGACTGCAGAAAAGGACATTCAAGATCCAGAACTTTATACAACAAATAGTTCAGACTAGGGCTGGGCGATAAGCCCAAAAAATGAAATCTCGTTTTTTTTTCCGGAACGATTGACCGATTTTGATTTCGACTACAAAAGTAACTACAATATGATTCTCTTTATTAACCATCTGGTTAAAACCGTTCTGTTCAAAGTGCACACATCTAAAGTGATCAACATGGTGTAAATGTAAAACAAATGACTTGTTGTTATTTAATATATATCTTTGCAGAAAATATGCATGAAATATGAAGGCAAATATTGTACAAACGTATATTAAACATATCCTATATACTCAGAAATAATATAAAATAAGAAAAATATCACACGAGAGCGGTTCATCACGCGCGCCATCATGATTTAGGCTAATGTAAATGTAACGTTTGCTAACATTTTTATTACAAACCGTGATTTCTCGATTTAAAAAGAATAAAATTGCGGCAAAACATTAAATTCTAATTAATCTGAAAAATCGCCCAGCCCTTGTTGCAGACTATAGATGAACTGTGGCCAATGTAAAATGATGATTGATCAATGCACGTTCTGTGTTAATTCTATATTCAAGTTGAAAATATACAGTTAGGCTGAGCTATATTGACAGAATAAAATATTTTTTTTAACTATAAATATGTTATTAAATTAAACTATTTAAGTTAGTACTCATTTTTCATAATTTCTTAAATAATTAATCATTTTAAATAATGTATTAAGGTACATTATAAATAAAATGTATGATTATTATTCATTAGTTTATTTTTTACCACAGTTACGGTGGCCTCTAAACTGTTTATTCAGTGGATAATCAGTCATTTAGCTACAAGTTACTGTTAATAAGTTTAACTACTTACTAATCATTTTATGTATTATGTTTGTAGTGCTTTGAGTATATGGTGCATTATATATGAATTGATTTATTTAAGTATTATTTAAATATTTATTTTATTTATATTGGTGCCATTTGTTGATTTGCTGTTGGTGCCATTTTCCACACGAGCAAAAACATGGAGTTGTTTTTGAGCTTTTTGCAATTCTTAAAAAAAAAACAATAAACAGCCAGTGCCTGTTTTATTCACTCACATGTGCCACTTGATCATTTTTGGTCTAATTGTCCACTGCTTATGATGTTGGTGTGTTTTATTTTAGTAGTATCTCATCGCTCTCTCATTGTTGATGTTCACATTGTCAGAGGAAAGAGCAGTTTAATGCGCTCTCAGCTACTCTGGCCGACCGAACACATGTGTTTAATCAGGCGGTGGACGGCAGGGAAGAATTTTCCACCCCAGCAGAGGTAGGTGAATCGAAACGCTGTAAAACAGCCAATGCGAGGAACTGCTTTCCCCCTTGCAAAAAGTCGCCAATATTGCAAAAGCTTTTCTGGTGTTTCAGCGCAGGTTATATAACCTTAACTTCAGTGGAGTTTGTAATAATGTTGGCAGTGCAGTGCAGGATTTTGAAGTCATCATTACCCTGCTGGCCAAAGTTCCTACAGCCCAATGCAAATCACTCCGCCGAGGAATCGCGCTCTCCTGCCTTTGAGGCAAGTCTGGCTGCACTTTCCAGAGAATACATGAGTGCCGTTCTTTGTTAGCTATTGTAGAGTAATGGATGCTCGCTCAGCAAAGGCGTGACTCATGAAAGTATGACGGCGCTGATGTTGTTGTTCAGAGCAAAGCCAGTTGAAATTGCAGCTTTGGAACATTGAAAACCTTTTTTAAGTCACCGCAAGCGAATCAGTGGATATCACCGTACTTCCCCTGTTGATTAATCACAGTACATTAAGACAAGACATGTTTTCTGAAATGTTCTGTTTAAATATGCAAATGAGGCTAATTAAATATGCACTGATTTGCATACATTACCAGAACAAAAAATTGGATTAATCCAGATTCAGAATTCTTATTTCATTTTGTTGACATTAATTTAGAGTATCTTTTTTAAGTATTGGGAGCTCGCTGTGACACTCTATTAATCAGAAATAAAAATGTCATAAATGATATTTGAACAGATCTTCAGAATATAGATGGGTATGAAACTTTAAAGTTTAGCTGTAAAGCTGCTGAAGTGGAGATTTCTGACTCTAAACTGCATTGAAATTGAAATCTACATAGATAATGTGTAATAAAATAAACACTTAAAATGTTTTTTTTTTTGTGATGTTTTCTTTCCACTAGTCTGAAATAAGTCATGCTATGGAAGCAAAACAGACCAAAATCTCAAAATTGACCACAGTGGTTTTGCCTGTAATATCTTGCATAGTTATTTTTATTATTCTAAGAGTTAATGATTTGAACAAAGACCAAATCCTAAGTGTCTTGCGCTGTTTGTGCTATGGGCGTAAATTCTACTTCAAATCATACAGTATATTGTGTAGTATATTGGAGGCAGGGCCGGCTCTAGGCATGGGCAGGGGTGGGCTGAGCCCACCGAAACGTCTGCCTTGCCCACCCAATCAGAATTTCGGCACAGATAGTGTTAATCTGTTTTTTTTTTTTACAGTTTGTACATTGATTGAAAACAATCTGAGGTGGGCTATGTGGTGAGAAGTTTGATGAGAGGCTGTAGAATGCCCCAACCAATCAAAAAATTACACCAGAAAATTGCAGTGTTTTTCTTTTCTTAACTGGAATTTACAGCGCGGCCCTGAATGAATATGTATCTTCATATTTACTTGACTGACAGATACACTATATTGCCAAAAGTTTTGGGACGCCTGCCTTTACATGCACATGAACTTTAATGCCATCCCATTCTTAATCCGTAGGGTTTAATATGGAGTTGGCCCATCCTTTGCAGCTATAACAGCTTCAACTCTTCAGGGAAGGCTTTCCACAAGGTTTAGGAGTGTGTTTATGGGAATTTTTGATCATTCTTCTAGAAGCGCATTTGTGAGGTCAGGCACTGATGTTGGACGAGAAGGCCTGGCTCAGTCTCCGCTCTAATTCATCCCAAAGGTGTTCTGTCAGGTTGAGGTCAGGACTCTGTGCAGGCCAGTCAAGTTCCTCCACACCAAACTCGCTCATCCATGTCTTTATGGACCTTGCTTTGTGCACTGGTGCGCAGTCATGTTGGAACAGGAAGAAGCCATCCCCAAACTGTTCCCACGAGGTTGGGAGCATGAAATTGTCCAAAATATCTTGGTATGCTGAAGCATTAAGAGTTCCTTTCACTGGAACTAAGGGGCCAAGCCCAACCCCTGAAAAACAACCCCACACCATAATCCCCCCTCCACCAAACTTTACACTTGGCACAATGCAGTCAGGCAAGTACCGTTCTCCTGGCAACCGCCAAACCCAGACTCGTCCATGGGATTGCCAGACAGAGAAGCGTGATTGGTCACTCCAGAGAACACGTCTCACTGCTCTAGAGTCCAGTGGCGGCGTGCTTTACCCCACTGCATCCCACGCTTTGCATTGCACTTGGTGATGTAAGGCTTGGATGAGCTGCTCGGCATTGGAAACCCATTCCATGAAGCTCTCTACACACTGTTCTTGAGCTAATCTGAAGGCCACAGAAGTTTGGAGGTCTGTAGCTGTTGACTCTGCAGAAAGTTGGTGACTTCTGCGCACTGTGACCCTCAGCATGCGCTGACCCAGCTCTGTGACTTTACGTGGCTTATCACTTCCTGGCTGAGTTGCTGTTGTTCCCAATTGCTTCCACTGTTATAACGCCACTAACAGTTGAGCGTGGAATATTTAGTAGTGAGGAAATTTCAGGAATGGACTTATTGCACAGGTGGCAACCTATCACGGTACCACGCTTGAGTTCACTGAGCTCCTGAGAGCGACCCATTCTTTCACAAATGTTTGTAGAAGCGTCTGCATGACTAGTGCTTGATTTTATACACCTTTGGCCATGGAAGTGATTGCAACACCTGAATTCAGTGATTTGGAATACTTTTGGCAATATAGTGTATGTATCTTCATGTTAATGATTTTAAAGTGTTATTTGGCTGCCTGCCATTAGAATGGGTTGCAATTCTAAGCAGTTGAAATATGCTAGAAAACCTTGCTCATTTGAGAATATGTTCTTGCTCTATGCAATAAATGCACAATGTAAGTGTATACATGCAATTGCATAGTTCAGTTGAAACCTTGCCCTCTTTGGCTTGCGGTTTATGCTGTTCATGCTTATTTCAGTGTTGTTATTTAAGCATTTACTGTTTAGTAGCCTATCTTTCAATCAGTTAGGATCCATTCAAACAGAACTCGGTTTTGCGACAAAGTCAGTGAAGAGGAAAAAACGCAAGGTCTAGATTAGAGACATGTTTTAAAAAAAAGTTGAACTGAAGCACAGAATTTTTAAAATGCGCGTCATGCCCGAGGCGTTGCAAAAGTATGGACGCGAGTGCAACTGTCAAACCTATCCGTCTAGCGCAGGTTTACATGTAATAACTGGCCTGTAGAAAAGTAAAAATCGTAGCATTTTATTTAAAGTGAAAATAAGCCTACCCTTGATATGTGCCAGCCCACCCTTCTGTAGGTGCCAAGAACCGGGCCTGATTGGAGGAGAGAAAAGCCCCCCCCCCCCGGAATTTTCACTGTTATACAGTAGGGGGTGCCAGTACGCATCCTTCTGAAAGAGTACAGAATCTCCGGATCCAAAAACAAGCAACAAAGCCTAGTGCACACCGGGACTATTGTTGCGCGTGCCTTATCGCCAGTGTTTTTCGAGACGTTTTTCGACGTGTCTTTGTGTTCATACCCAAGTGATTTTCACGGGCGGTGTGCCAGGTGAACATGCAAATTCACTCCCTGGCAGTAGATGGCGCTTATTGAAGAAAAGAAATACCCCTGTACACAAGGTGGCGCTGCTCAACTTTACTCTGTCACTCTGCGTCTGACACTCGCTTGTCACACAGAAGAAGAAGAGAGACAGTATTTATTTGCTTGCCAAAACCATTCACACTATTTTTCTTATCAAGATTTTTGTAGTCGTCAAGTTATTTCTGTTCAGACACCAAAGAGACCAGCAGCTCTACATTCATCTTGCCTCGTTGCATCTTCTTCGTCTACTTACTTCCTCTTCGTCGTCGTCGTCTTCTTAGGAATCAATGTGTGCTCTGAAAGACCGTTTTGTGCTTGAGCGCCACCAAGTCGTGCTTTACTGTAACTTTAGCAGCTCCAGGCATGTGAACAAAAGTACCAAATCTCATTGGTTGAAAACCGAGGCATTTAAAAAAATGTTTTTAAGCTTTTATGCCTGGCGTTTTGCTCGTCGGTGTGCACACTCACATTGGTGCCCTTTGTTTAGTCACAAGGCGTTAAACGTCGGCAATAAGCGCACGCGATAATCGTCCCGGCGATGCACATGGCTTTACCCATATTTGTCTTGATAAAAAAAGAATGCTTGAATAGAATAAAATGTTTTTTGTTTTGAAACAGAGGTTTTAAAGAAATTTTAGTTTTGAGAGGTCAGTTTATTTGAACGTTCAGAGAAGCTGTTTTACGTTACAGTACTTTCGAGTGCCGTTCTTTCTTTTGTATTCCTGTTTCATCAGAATTTATTTGAAGGAAATGGGACGGTAACTCTTTGTTATATATTTTCTTTTATGGGTTATGGCAAGAAATTACAGTCATATCTTGCCAAAGCACTCAAAAACACCAAGGCATTGAGGAAAATAAGTCGAGTTGGAGAAGGGTTTTTGAGGTTGTGTGTCCTCTTACATTTTGTTCCAGACCAATCCAACCCTGTTGTACCAGAACAGATCCATCACTTATTTGGGCCACTCTGGTCTTGAAGATCTTGCCAAACCCAAACTTTGCCTAATGTCTTAATATCAAGCCTCAATTTTGCAGTGTGAAAATGCAAGGGAGGGATTCGGGAAACCACAGCCGAACAGATTCCAACACAGCCTCGTATTGCCAAGGGATGGTCATGTAAACATTATGCAGCCGCGTCAGTTCCCAGGCGAGGCGGCTCTGCGAACTAATGAGGTGTTTATGTTGGAATGAAGTGCCTGTGCCTCCCTCCTCCGCTGACTTGATCTGCCAGTATTGACTAATTGCCATGAATAAAGCCACATATCTTACCTAAAGAGCTTCTACCATGACGCTCATCGTTTTAGACGCGTCATGTTGAACACAATCCTTCAAAAGCTACTGTATTCATGCATCTCCATTTAAAAAGTAAGCTAATATTATAAAACAAATAGTTCTGACATGAAATCCTGATTGGAACATTAGTTATGAAATAGCTGATAAATGCATCGCCGTGAGGGCACATAAATTCTCTGTTAATGTGGCAAGTTGTAAACAAGTAAACGCTGCTTCACTTTTTGCCTAACAGAAGTTCTTCCTCATTTTGTCTGGGTTGCGTCTCAATCTGTGTTTTTAGATTACTGTGTTGCAGTCCAGATTACATTCATCACTTCTGGTTGACACACCATTGCAGTAGCCTCCTCTGAAGGGTTTATGTTTCACAGCCAGACGTGTTGGTGTGGTAGGAAATGACTTAATGCATGTATTCGAGTGGTTAATTTTGGTTTCAGTAGTCTTCTTTGTAGGAGAGGCGTTAATATGCAATATAGTTTGAATGGGATATTCCATCTTTTCCTTCTACCAATTGGCTTATACAAAATGATTAATATATTTGTTTATTAATATTTTCAGGGCTCCACGCTGCGACCAAATGGTCACATTTTGCGACCTTTTTTCCTGTTGGTGGGAATAAATTTTGTGCCACCACCATGTTGGCCAACTGATAAAAGTGGCAAACTAAACGAAAGTGGAACGAAACTGTGCTATTCGTTTGAGCTGCGAAGCACGGACTGTTTATCAGTTTGGAGCAATAATAGGCCCTGTTTACATCTGGTATTAAGATGTGTTTTGGTCGATCGGATCACAAGTAGACGAGGGAAACACATTCCCGTTTACACCTGGTGTTTTAATCTTTTATTCTTTTTTCCACTTCTGTCCTGATTTCTTCGTGGGGAGGGTCTATGGGTGGTTAAATGTATGGGTTTTTTCAGATCTTTTGATCTAATGGATGAAATACGCTTGTCAATTTACATATGAAAGCGCCCAGAGATGACGCAAAACATACAGAGAACAGCCACTTTCATTTCTGCTCTGACAGCCGCAAGACCAGCCGAACGCTGTGAGTGTGTGTTAGAAATCAGGATTGTGTTTGATTCGTTTTTCCTCTTCAAACCAAACTTGGGTCTACAGATGACAAAGTTTAAATCCCATCTGGCTAGTGCGCATCCCATAATGTTTACGCCAGAGGTGGAAGTAACGAATTACAACTACTCACGTTACTGTAATTAAGTAGTTTATTTGTAAAAGTTTTCAGTACTCTTTCCACCTCCGGTTTACGCATTAGGTCAGTAGTAGGCGAGTAGGGTGTCTTTTGTGGTGTTGAAAACATGAGTGTTTAAACTACGAAAGCAATCCGGTTGAATGTGTTTTACACTACCTCTGGAAGTGGTCGAAAGTGGACAAGCTTAAAACATTTTAGACTCCGTTTACACCTGTATTTAGCGTCGTCCACTTGTGATCCCATCAACCAAAACACATCTTAATATCAGGTGTAAACAGGGCCCTAGACAGCACAAGTTCAGAACAGGTTTACTTTCGGGCCGGTCACGCGACACTTACTACACAGCGAGATCCGGTGAGAAAGCGCTTGAATTCGTTGCAGTATTAATAACATCTCTGCAAGATCTTGTGAGAAACATTCAAATTCGACATAGAATTCTCTGTTGTAAACCATATCAGATTAAAAAAAATGCTTGCGTGGAAACCTGGAGAAACATTGTGCCATGAACGAAAAAGTATAGGCTTTTCAGTCCACAAATCACAAACGTTCATCATGGATTTAATGTAGCAATGCTAACTGTAACCATGGTATTGTGGCGGAAATAGTCAAATGTTTTTACATCATTCACTTCAGGGTTCATACTTTTGAGTGAAATTCAAGCACTTTTCAAGTTTTTTTTAAAAGTGCGTTACACAACACTTAAAAGCTCTAAATATATTACTAACTAAATATAAAACTAACACTTGGTTTCAAAAAACTTTTATTTAAAATATAGTCAGTAGATGACTGCAGAAGAGCACCTATTGGCTTATTAGTCATTTCCACTCCATAAAATATATTTTTCACACGTTTTGATTTTTTTAATCTATATTTAGACATTATGAAATCACTACTGAATAGTAGAGTCAAGTCAAGTCACCTTTATTTATGTAGCGCTTTTTACAATGCCGACTGTTTCAAAGCAGCTTCACGGTGTTAAACAGGAAAATAATGAACAGAATCTGATTCGGCTGTACAGCCGCTCTGGAGAAAACGCTGATGTCATCTAGCTCAGTTCAGTTATCATACAGTGGTGGTCAGAATTATTGGCACCCCTGGTAAATATGATCAAATATGGCTGTAAAAAATAAATCTGCATTGTTTATCCTTTTGATCTTTTATTAAAAAGATTCACAAAAATCTAACCTTTCACTGAAGTAAAAGAATTGAAAGTGGGGGGTAAATCACATTATGAAATAAATGCACTTGGCCACAATTATTGGCACCCATTTATTAAATACTTTTTGCAACCTCCTTTTGCCAAGATAACAGCTCTGAGTCTTCCTCTATAATGCCTGATGAGTTTGGGGAACACCTGACAAGAGATCAGAGACCATTCCTCCATACAGAATCTCTCCAGATCCTTCAGATTCCCAGATCCATGTTGGTGCTTCTTCTCTTCAGTTCATCACTCATTCTCTATAGGGTTCAGGTCAGAGACTGGTACGGTCATGGCAGAAGCTTCATTTTGTGTTCAGTGACACATTTGTGTGTTGATTTTGATATTTGTTTTGGATCGTTGTCCTGATGGAAGATCCAACCACGGCCCATAATAAGATTTCTAGCAGAGGCTGTCAGGTTTAGATTTTTTATCTGTTGGTATTTGCTAGAATCAATTATACCATGTATCTGAACGAAATGTCCAGGACCTCCAGCAAAAAAATATTCCCCAACATTAAAGATCCAGCGGTATTTTTAACCGTGGGCATCGGGTGCCTTTTTATCCCTGTTTTCACCAAACCCATCTGGTGGATTTGCTGCCAAAAAGCTCTTTTTATAGTGTCATCTGACCACAGAACCAGGTCCCGTCTGAAGCTCCAGTCGTGTCTGACCACTGAATATACTGGAGTTTGTTTCTGGATGAGCAAGAAGGATTTTTCTTGAATCCCTCCCAAACAACATGTGGTGATGTAGGGGTTGTTTGATTTTTTTTTTTTTTGATTTTTTTTTTTTTTTTGTAGGCTTTCTGACCCCAGGACTCAACTAATCTCTGCACTTCTCCATCTGTGATCTTGGAGAGTCTTTGTCCACTCAAGCGCTCCTCCTCGCCCTCCGTTAGGACGATATACACACACGTCCTCTTCCAGGCAGATTCCTAACATCTTTAGTTGAACTTCTTAATTATTGTCCTGATGGTGGAAATGGGGATTTTCAATGCTTTAGCTATTTTCCTACAGCCACTTTCTATTTGGTGAAGCTCAACAATCTTTTGCTGCACATCAGAACTATATTCTGTGGTTTTACTCATTGTGATGAATGATTAAGGGAATTTGGCCTTTGTGTTTCCTCATATTTATACTCCTGTGGAGCAAGACATCATAGCTAGACAATTTCATGTTCCTAGTCACCCTGGTGTGCTAAAAATTCTAGGGGTGCCAATAATTGTGGCCAACGTGTTTTGGAGAAAAGCATTTATTTCATAATGTGATTTACCCCCCACTTTCAATTCTTTTACTTCAGTGAAAGGTCCGATTTTTGTGAATTTTTGGAATAAAAGATCAAAAGGATAAAGCAGCCATATTTTTTACAGCCATATTTGATCATATTTACCAGGGGTGCCAATAATTCTGACCACCACGGTATAGTGTCAATGCGGGCAGATCAGTAATATAGTTGAATATTTGCTTTTAATCTTTCTCTCAGAGATCTAGTGCATTTACTACGCTGCTTTTCCACGTAAACGTGCACTAGACTAGGGGTTCCCAAACCTTTGTTGCCCCTTGTTAACCCTTAAAGACCTAGAAAATTTTTGGGGCGCCTGACTTGCCTCTACTTTTCTTTGTTTTTCTCACCCATTCTAGCAGTTAGCATCAAGTGCCATATATCATTTTAAACAGGAGAACCTGAAGTTTCCATCTAGCTCATTTGAAGTCCCAATTTTACATTTATTTAGTCTGAGAATGGATTAAATTAATAGAATTTGTGTGCTGTGCTCTGCATGCGTTTATTTGGGTTTGTTTTCATGCACGCAAATACACACCCACTTTCACGTTAATTTTTCAGAGAAACATGTGATTGGTGGTTCAAAAGACCAAACACTATGTTTATTGGTTGAGTTTATGACAGTTACAACAAATCTGGGCACGGGGAGTGGGACTAATGATCAATAAGCGTTTCTGTTTGGGTCAGGGGAACAACCCACATGCGTTTCCTTGACGAATCAATGCTGCAGATTTTGAAGACGCATCCACGCTCACTACGAAGCCTTTGAATGATCAAATTCTGAAAAGCTGAGATTCTCTTCTTTACGGTGCAGTTTACAGCATACAGATTGGATTAGCGGTTTAAAAGCTGTCTCGGTCTTTAAGGGTTAAAATATTGAAGGAATAGTTCATTCTAAACCCAAATCCTGTTTTTAAGAAACTTTATGCATCTGTTTTCCATACAAAAACAGGTCCTACTGACAAAAAAAAACAGTAGTCCAAATGACGTGCACTATATTCATCGCACAAATCTATTGAATGGATGCATGACTTCAGAAGAATAAAGCACACAAGTCTTATCGAGTGTTTAAAGAAAGTAAAAGAAATTAAAGTCACACAAGTTTGGAACGGCATGAGGGTGAAGGTGTTCATTTTTGGGTGAACTAACCCTTTATTTTCATGTTCAACTTTTGAAGTGATTATAGGCTGTAAACTGAAAGCCTATGTAACGCTCATGAACTCAGCAGATTATAAGCAGATTTTGAACTCAATGCATTTTATCTGCACGCCTCACTAAAGGGGATTCGGAGGATTTTTGAGAGTTAAACTGCTGAAATAAACTCTTGAAGCTGAGAGTCGCTCTGATCATGCATGAGCTGAAAACACCTTACGGGCTCTGAGTATATGAAGCCAAAAGCTCTAGTAAAGTGTGTTTGCTCAAGGCCTCCTGACCTTCAGATCTCGCTCATCTCCAGTTGGTCACCATCTGTGTCCGAATTTGATTTTTTAAGGCTGAGTATGTCTCACCATTAAGAACAACAGATGAAACCCTAGTAAGTGCTTACTAAATTAAACGCTCCTGATTTGATACTTAAAGTGACGTTTTTCCTGTTTTATATTATTAAATTGTCATGTGCCAGTTTTTATGCTGAGACAACTGTAAGTAAACCATTTTCTGCAACAAAAAAAGGGTGTAGAAAGAATTTTTACTCAGAAATCGCAAGAAAATGCATTGAATTTAACTTGGAGTTTTGAAGCAGAAAGACATGTAAAATATGCACTAATAATCTTGTTTTATTTCCAACTTTAAGTTTGCATCATACATAGTATGCATTGTGCAAAGATGCATTGTGATGCACAAAGATGCATTGCATTGTGGGATGCACTATTGCACACTGTGCTCTGGTTGCACACTTTGGCACTTGTTAGTAGGTCATCTGGGTATTTCATGCATATAGATAATTCACATACTGTGCACGGTATGGGAATGACATGCTTCACCTTTAAATGTGGGAGTGATTCCTGTTCTCAGAGTGTTTTGTGGTTGTTTTCTGTCAGTGTCTCTGGCTTCGCTGGAGAGTGACGGCGTCCGTAGAGCTGCAGTTGTTTCTCTGGACCGCGTGAGGAGTACTGATGGCAGTCATCTAAGAGCAGATTGTCAGGGCTGTTTGTGTGATGTTAATGAACATCTGTGCCGTGTCTGCTGATGCCCCGTCAGGCTGAGAGCCACAGGATGGGGCAGCGCAGCAGAGCAGGCTGGGTACTTCACTCTTTGGCAGCGCCACCGTTCCTTCTGGAGACTGAGAGAGCTTGTGACCGTCTAGCTGGGAACCTTAACAGAAGTGAATTGTCACATACATGCTAAGGAAATTGCATGTATAACTTTAATATCAGCTGTTTTATGCATGTTCACTAAAAAATAATTTAAAAATATTCCATTTTACAGAAGAAAATTGTTCACAAATAATCAGAACCATTTCCAACTAAGTTTTTAATGAATCAAAGACACTTGAATCACTCAGAACAGTTATTGAATTATTCTGACGCATGTTATTCTTTTTCGCCATTCTTTTTGTTTCACTCCAAATGAACCAAAAACTGTTACTGTGTTATGTTGTATTTAAAGCTTTTGTCACTAACATCAGTGTTTTGACTAGAGCCCGACCAATATGGCTTTTTGGGGGTCAATACCGATAATAGGGAGTAAAAAAAGTCAGATATCCATATATCGGCCAATATTATTTATGTGTATATTATAGTAAAGTACCTGCCAAAAGTTTGGACACACTTTCCCATTGATGTGTCCAACCTTTTGACTGGTACTGTATATATAATACCGTATATACATAATATACATACATTGTACATGAATGCAACAGAACAAACATACAAATGAAAAATCTTTATCTAAACTAGATTTTCAGGTACAGAAATAGTAATCAAATGTAAAATATCACTTCATAGTCTTCACTGTGTAAATATAGATTAACCCTTATTAAAGTTATTCAGTCAAGAGCAGTGATTTTTTTTTTTTTTTTTTTTTCTTTTTTCTTCTGTCTTTTGTTATCTCGTCTTTTATAAGAAAACGCTTCCCTGCCATCAAGATTTTCTAGGTTTTCCTGATTTCACTGTTATACGGTAGGGGGCGCTATTACACATCTCCTGAATGAGTACAGAATCTGATCAAAACACAGACAAAGAAGCAGCAGAAACGAGCGATCTCATGTAAGCAGATTCATATGCGATCATCAAAATTAAACGGCATATAACTCAAAACTGCTATGTTATTGAATGAAATGTGGACCCAGGACGAGCTGTAGGACAGTGAAGCTTTGAGGTGTTGATGGACTCCATCTGTGTCTTGATCATTGTTCTGAATCTGTATGTAGTCTTTGACAAAAACACAATTTTCTCAGCTTTTTGCTCAAAATGTTGCTTTTTTTCGTTAAACTTACCCAAGTGTTGATAAAAAATATTTGATATATTGCATGTTCAGATATTCACACAAGATATTCTCTGGGCCATGAAACTTTTGAAAATGACCAAAAACGTTGGCAGGTGTCAAATTTCATGTTTACGTTCACTTAAGACATAACCGACTATGATACTCAACAAGACCGTCATTTTGACATAATTTTGTGTGAGTGAGACGTGCATTCATATCGGTGGCATATCTGTGGCATATACGCCAATGCTGATATATCTACGACAGGTAAAATCAGTCGGGCTTTTGACTTACTGGTTGTTAACTCTTTCCCCACCATTGACAGAATTTTCCGGTGGCTTTTAGTGTTTTCACTGTTATATGTAGGGGGCGCTATTATGCATCTTCTTACGCATCTTACCCACATTCAAGTGTTGATTAAAAAAAGATGCGTGAAGCTAGAATAAAACATTTTAAAACATTTTTTGTTTTATTATCAAACACCATTATATTAATATATTATCAAAAACACTGGCAGGGAAAGAGTTAATGCACAATTTATAAATGAAATCTGTTGGTGTTTTTGTATTTTTATGTAGTTTATATAATTTACACCAATTAAAAGGTACTTTGTAGATTCTATATCTGTGTCATTAACCCTTAAACGCGTATACCTCGGGTCTTTAGTGACTCGGGACGTCATTCACAACCCCTCCTCCTCATTCATTTTTTAAAGTTAGACATCAACATTCTTAGCATTCCTCAATAAATTCATTATAAAGAATATAACAGTAAAAAATAATAAAATTATAAAAGAATGCCAGTTTTTTTTTTTTTCTGTATAGGGTCGCTAATAACCTGAGGTGTGTAACAGTGTAAGTATTTTTTTTCCCCTGTGCAACTCCGCTTTATGTCTGACACACAGTGATGAAGTGACGTTTCACTAGTGCTGGGCAGTATGACCAAAAATGTATACCACGGTATTTTTCTAAATTATACCGGTTTTGCGGTATATGACGGTATTTTTTCCCCATGCATGACTGGGTGTTAACCACATTTTCTACTGATTGAGAAAGGAAATACTGCAGTAGATTGACTAGCATGCCTTATTTTACTGTCATGATGAGTGAATATTGTAGAAAAATTCCACACTAGAATTAATACAGGTTTGCAAAGCCCCACAAAATGATGCTGTGGGGAGACAACAACTAATAAAACACAGACCTGCAACACACTCATTACAGACACATGAATATTAAAATATGACCACGGAGAGAAAAAGAACAGAGTTGAGGACACCTTAAGCATTTTAAAAATCGAACCCATATGACAACAAAACGAGGGAGAAACGCGGAAGAACATTTAAAAGGTCTAATAATATTTTCATTTAAGAGCACTACAGTCTCTGAACAAACGACACGTTTAACACAGGAAGAATAAAGCTGTTACTTTTCTATTTATTAACTTCCATCATTGTCTTCTGTGTATCAGAATAATCCATCGTGTCATCGCGTTCATGATCAGACGTACGGCTGTATCAGTGTTTGCACATATATTTCATTTGAAGAAGACGTGATGAAATATGTGCACATACACGCGGCTGGTTCATGTTTAGAGCACTATATGTCCATAAAAACATTAAACGCGCTCGCTCCGGTCTGTATCTGATCTATATGATCCTCGTGGTGGGCGTTGTTAAACTCAGAACTCGCTCTCTTGCACCGCGTGTTGTTTGAATTCTCCGCTGTAATCATAGGCTGAATCCGAAATCGTCCCCTAAACCCTCTGTCACTATTCCCTACTTTAGTCCACTAATACAGTTCACTTGAAGGAGTGAATGAAAACAAGTGAGCGAAGTCGGACAGCCGTTGTGTGTAAATCAGTTGTACACTCGTTATTGTGGTGCAATGTGGGATTGAATGAGTGCACTCGATAATGTCTACTATGATTTCAGACACCACTACAAATGGCTGTCCCCTAAAATAGTGCCCGATTTAAGGGTATAGGGGGGCGATTTCGGATTCAGCCATAGGCTGTCAAGCCATCTCAGCTGTGCCCTCACTACAGTGCAACAGTGAAAAGGGACCCCTCTCAAACAGTGTCGCACTGCACTGCGTTCTGAACATTATTTAAGCGACATACACCGGTATTGTGGTATAATCAAAATTCATATCATAACAAAAATAAACACCGGTGTTCGGTATGAACCGGTTTACCGCCCAGCACTACGTTTCACTCATAGTTACCGCAGGCAGAAAACAAAAGAATAGGACGTATCATCAGCAAAACTTGAAATGGCTCAGCGATTTACTGCAGCGCAAATACTGAACGCAGTCAAACACTAGTGTCACTGTCACATGATGATGGTGGATCTGGTGAAGAAGCTGTCCGTGTTCGAGACTAAAGACCCAAATATGTAATAATGACTGGTGAAACGTTGTGCATTTAAGGGTTAAAAGTTTAACGCCCTTTGTAAAAATTATCCACAAAGGTACTGAAAGAATCGGTAATGTAAATGTTAAAAAAGAGAACTATTAAACTCACAATTCTCATCTCTGTTCATCATTCTGGTCCATATTTTGATCAGTCACTTTTGGCTTTTGGAGAAGTGCTAAAAGTTGACATTTCAGTGAGTTTGTTCCCTATGAATGCTCGGCCCCTGGATGGATACGTATTGAGTATTGATTATAGCTGAAAGGACTCCTCAAACCGCCACAAAGTGAGCGGGACTTATAGATGGACACACACCCGAGGTCAGTAATATATTAAAGCCTTTAGAGTGGCCATTTGACCAGTCATTCAGTTTTTAAAACATTACTGACCAATCTTACCTTCACAGCCGTTGCTGTTGGGCCATAATGTCAAAGATTTGTTCTCATCTAAAGCCATTTTGAATGTGCAAAATGAAGAAAGAAGATTGAGAAAGTCTGCCAGTAGGTCATTAACACACAGTTCAGTGGGTAAAACTCATTAAAACATGTCCAGGCCACATTTCACCAAGAATCAAAAGAATTTAGATTTCTCATTACTGCAAATAATTTGTTTTTATTAATTTAAATTGTAAAAAGTTTTTTAAATGTTAATAATAATTTACTCATTTCATTTTATGATGTTGTTTTTTATATTAATTATAATTATTTTTATTTAAAGGCAATGGAAGTCCTTTGTGTTTAGATGGGATTTAAACTGAATTTTACAGAAATTATACAGTACAATTTGGTGAAATGCTATTGTTGTGGCCCTTGCGTGTAACGTGTGCTGATGCGGTTCATTTACATATTGATTAAATTCTTTGTATAGTGCCAACAATTACTAAATCAGTTCTGTTTGTTGTTATCGGTATTCACTGAAGCTTCTCTTGTTTTAGTGGACTGTGATAAGACTGTGAATCAGACCTCTCCATTACGCTTTTCTTTGCCCAATTTTATTTTGAGTAAATCGTTTTGTTGACTAGATTTGAAGACTAGTGTTGTAGTTCAACTTCTTTTCTTCCATGGCCAGTGCGTTTAGTGCAGCCGCGTTTGACTAAGTGTTCTTGCATCTGTTAAACTGCACAAAATGCATGCTTTCCTGTAACTAATCATGGTGTTCATCATGTGATCATCAGAAACATCAGCTCTTTTGTGGTTGTGTGTTGGTTAAGGCACTTGTCATCTGGCAGTCAGTGGTTTGTTTAAGCTGTGAGTTTAAATGTTGCAGCCGTTTCATTTACTGACTCTTTAGAGCTGGTATGATGGCTTTTTCTGTTTTCAGTGTTCACTTTCTCTGCTGAAGGCTAATGCAACAGTTGCACAAAAGGACTAAGTGCGTCTTGTCACAGTGAGTAAAACAATGTTCAGGGAGTCACAATGCGATTGCAAAACAATTTTCAATGCATTTCCGTTTTTCAGCAACAAATTGGTAACACTTCACAATAAGGTCCTATTAGTTATCATTAGTTAATGCATTAATGCAGTTTAATACATGTGTGTATTGTGTATGTGTTCTGCTGTGTTTTCAGACCAGACGCCCATGAGTGAACAGATGGCGCCAGAGCATTTGCTATTTAAACAACGTGACACTGGACGTGAAAATGATAACTGCGACAGGCTGAAACTAGCAAAAAACACTTGCATTGTGCCTGGCGTCACATTGCACCGAGTGTATGATAGGGCCCACAGTGTTAAAGGTACACTATGTAACATTTGTCCCTCTGGTGGTTATAAAACGAAACTGCATGCATTTTGCAGAAGAACATTGTTTTGGTTGTACTTGGGCTCTGCATGAATGTGCGGTAGGGCTGGTCCAAATATCGTTTTTTGAGCTTCGAAGCTTCGGTAGTAATCAACACCGAATATTCGGAGGGAGGGGGCTGAACATATTCTTCTCTCTAATAAAGGCAGGAATCTGGAGAAGCGACGTGCCTCACGCGGGCAGGGCTTATATGCTCCGAGAACGGACACTGCACTATTGATACAAAACACACAGGTCTGTTACGTCCCAGTAACAAGCTCCTATATTTCACAGTAGATTCATTAGATTGATAATAACGGGTAATAGGCTTGCTGTGATAGGCATAACACTGGTTAGCAGGCATAACACCGGTTACATCACCTGCCCACCGCGGCACCGCCCCCCCCACCGTCGTTTTGATTTTTTATAGTAATAAAATAATTTTGTTCAGTTAGAGAACAGACACTACAAATAAAAACTGAACGTGTCTGCCGAAGTCGCAGCATAGACCAGCAGGAGTCAGATTTCATTCATCACGAGAGTGAGGAGCTGACAGACAAGATGACGGCGGAAGATTTGGTCTCAACGCGAAATGTAAAAGTGCCTATTTAAGGGAGTTTGTCATTGTACTGTTTTGTTGTTGTGTTTTTTCATTTAATAATAATAGGCTAATGAACCCACCATTCAAGCAACCCGCCCCCAAATTGGCACTAATTCTAAACCAAAAGTAAAATGGTCACGGCCGCTCTATCATTCGTTCACGGCCGCGCAGTGCACAAGCACTGTAATGTGACGGTGAGGGAAAATTCTCTCACTATCACATCCCTAACGGGTAAAAAGGCTAATACATTTTGATTCTATTTTCCACAATGTCAAACGAACGCAGCTTAACCTAAAATGCAAGCTCAGGCATAAGCTTGTGCAGCGCTCTAGACAGAGAATACTCAGTTGCAGGGAACACTTAGGCTAAGAAGAAGCAAATATATTTATTAAGTACTACGAGGTTGAGTCCTATTCAACTGTCCATCCTATTGAAATGGCTAGACTATAAGATAATTGTAAAAAAGAGTATTGTATTTCGCCAGATTCAAGTGCGAATGAGATCCGTTTCAAGGGGAATGTGTGCGGAAAAAAAACGAATATTCGAATCCCAAAATTGAAAATCGAATACCAACCCAACGAACGAATATTCGAATTGCTGGTCCAGCCCTACCGTGCGGATGAATATGATCGTCCTAATGCTCATAACACATTCACTACTGGGCTTCAGAGATATAACCAGTTTAGCTGACTAGCTGAAGACATTACTGTAGCTTTACCCATTAATAGACGCGGTACTTCTAACACAGCGCTACAACAACCATAATGAAATGATCTTCACAATAGATAATGCTCTGTTAGAGAGATACAAATGGCAATTTATCTGTTCAATAAAATATTGTACTCACCTGTTGAGTAATAAAAACACTATCATTTCAAATCATTCATCTTGAAATCATATGATTCGATTTGCATCTTCTGATTGGTTTCTGTAAACTTAGAGTCTTTTGCTGACAAACGGAAATGGCGTTTAGTGGTTTCTGCCAACAATCCGGTATTTCTGAATGGGTTGACACTGGAATTTAGTGGATTTGAAGCGAAAGCATTGGATGAACGTATACTATGTGTGGAGAGCATTCGCTCAATATCATTATCTCCTTTTTGACGGAGGTGGTGATTTATCGGCTTTTGCATCTGAACTCTTCATTTTGATCAATTTACTAGCAATTTCTGAGTGATAATTGTTTCTACACCAAATAGTTTTTAGTGTAGGTCATTCAGATGTTTGTCCATGATTAAGGTTCTTTGACTCTTTTGGTTAAAATTTTAATCCGGGCTCTCAAGAAAAGTCCAGATTGTGAGGGAACAACTGGCTGATGTTTGCAGAAAGTCCTAATCTCTGATTCTTCGGGATATGAAGAAACCTGGACTGAAAAGAGTGTTTGTGTCTGTGAAGTCTTCACATCATGTTCTTGTGGGTGTCTGGATGTCTAATGACTCAATCAGTAGCCTTGGGAACCCTTGTGTCTGTGTTGGTTAAGATGTTATGTGAGTGGGTGGGTGGGTCGGTTATCCCTCGGCCTGTACGCTGGTAAAGCAGAGATTCTTCAAACAAGAGAGACAGGTCGTCAGGATCAGGTACACAGAGCCAATCCACCTACACATGCTATTTCTGCTCTCACCGTCATCTTAAGATCAATAAAAGATGAAGTGTAGTGAATGCTCAGAGCTGAGGTGTGCTGGCCGAGTGTGTGTAAGGTGACGTTATATTTTAATCACAGATTATGAGAGAGATACCGCCAGAACTGGAGCGCTAATGGGTTCGTTCACATGGAGATGTGATGAGAGGTCTTCAATTATTTCTCTCAGTACAACAAAATATATGGTACAATCTGTGAGATGGTCCAATTGAATTTACTCAGGTAATTCAATTTAATGAAAGGCGACTCAAATGGATGTCAAAAATCAATGTCTTTTGAATATTCTGTTTACCAATTTAATCAAAAATTAGTTTTATTTTACTTTACTTACGAATGTTTACCTAAATACCTTAATAGATATTTAGATGCAACAACCAGCATTATTACTAATTTACTTAATCATTGTTCTGTTGTTTATGGTTGTTTTGCTGCTTTTAATTTGTTTCTTTATTTTTTTATCAACTTAAACTTGATTGAATATTAACACAGTATTAAAAATATTATAATAGTGTAAATATTTTTATATTAATATATATATATACACTCACCTAAAGGATTATTAGGAACACCTGTTCAATTTCTCATTAATGCAATTATCTAATCAACCAATCACATGGCAGTTGCTTCAATGCATTTAGGGGTGTGGTCCTGGTCAAGACAATCTCCTGAACTCCAAACTGAATGTCAAAATGGGAAAGAAAGGTGATTTAAGCAATTTTGAGCGTGGCATGGTTGTTGGTGCCAGACGGGCCGGTCTGAGTATTTCACAATCTGCTCAGTTACTGGGATTTTCACGCACAACCATTTCTAGAGTTTACAAAGAATGGTGTGAAAAGGGAAAAACATCCAGTATGCGGCAGTCCTGTGGGCGAAAATGCCTTGTTGATGCTAGAGGTCAGAGGAGAATGGGCCGACTGATTCAAGCTGATAGAAGAGCAACTTTGACTGAAATAACCACTCGTTACAACCGAGGTATGCAGCAAAGCATTTGTGAAGCCACAACACGCACAACCTTGAGGCGGATGGGCTACAACAGCAGAAGACCCCACCGGGTACCACTCATCTCCACTACAAATAGGAAAAAGAGGCTACAATTTGCACGAGCTCACCAAAATTGGACAGTTGAAGACTGGAAAAATGTTGCCTGGTCTGATGAGTCTGGATTTCTGTTGAGACATTCAGATGGTAGAGTCAGAATTTGGCGTAAACAGAATGAGAACATGGATCCATCATGCCTTGTTACCACTGTGCAGGCTGGTGGTGGTGGTGTAATGGTGTGGGGGATGTTTTCTTGGCACACTTTAGGCCCCTTAGTGCCAATTGGGCATCGTTTAAATGCCACGGCCTACCTGAGCATTGTTTCTGACCATGTCCATCCCTTTATGACCACCATGTACCCATCCTCTGATGGCTACTTCCAGCAGGATAATGCACCATGTCACAAAGCTCCAATCATTTCAAATTGGTTTCTTGAACATGACAATGAGTTCACTGTACTAAAATGGCCCCCACAGTCACCAGATCTCAACCCAATAGAGCATCTTTGGGATGTGGTGGAACGGGAGCTTCGTGCCCTGGATGTGCATCCCACAAATCTCCATCAACTGCAAGATGCTATCCTATCAATATGGGCCAACATTTCTAAAGAATGCTTTCAGCACCTTGTTGAATCAATGCCACGTAGAATTAAGGCAGTTCTGAAGGTGAAAGGGGGTCAAACACAGTATTAGTATGGTGTTCCTAATAATCCTTTAGGTGAGTGTATATATATATATATATATATTAGTATAATATATAATTAAAGTGGTATATTTTACATTTGATTGCTTTTGTATTTGTTTTTTACTTTCTGAACGTTTGCTTAAATTTGTGAAAAACGTTTGTTTTTTTACTTTATTGTATCTTTTGCTGTTTTGTTTTTATTACTTGTCATTTTTCTTTTCTTTCTTTTTTCATAATGTCATAATATTAATGGATAACACTTGACAATAAGGTCCCATTAACTAACAATAAGCAATACATTTTTGTTATGTTATTCATTAATATTTTTTTAATGTTTAGTTAATAAAAATACAACAGCTCATTGTTAGTTGATAATAACTCAGGTCCATGAAATAATATTAACATATACAACTTGTATAACTTTAATAATATATTAGTAAATGTTTACCTAAGATTAATATGCTTTAGTATTTTTCCATTGTTAGTTCATGTTAACTGCAAATGGAACATTATTTTAAAGTGTTACCTATTAATGTAATATTAAATTATTTATGAAAAAAATAAATATATTTAAGAAAAATAAATAAATATAATTTATTATGTCACTATTTAGCTTCAGGAGTGTGTTCAGTAGGATAGTAGCTTTTTGCTTTTGTATTAAAGTATAGGCATTAAAAAAGTAAAATTTCACTTAAATTGGTATTAACTCTAAAAATGATAGTACTGTCACAACTCTAGTATTGTGTTAATCTGGAGACGAGACTTGAAGATGGATTCTTTTAAAGTAACCACTCAGCATTTCTTATTTTCTTCAGAAATATTGTAAAAGTATAATTTTTATAAATTCTTTCCATAGCTGTAGTCAGATAACTTTGATAGTTTTAGATAAATTGACTGTAATTATCTGATAGTGATGCATTTTAATACCAAACAGTTTTCATTAATGTTGTCAAAAGTACTGACTACCAAGTCGGTACTGAAATTTAAAAAATGTGACTCTTTAAGCGCTGTTGATCGGAATCATAAACACCTCTGACTGGCCATTGTGCTCACACACTCATCGGGTATGTCTGCGATTGGCTACAATGACCAGCGCTTCAAAAACATGTTGTAAATATACACCGATCAGGCATAACATTTTGACCACCTTCCTAATATTGTGTTGGTCCCCCTTTTGCTGCCCAAACAACCCTGACCCATCGAGGCATGGACTCCATTAGACCCCTAAAGGTGTGCTGTGGTATCTGGCACCAAGATGTTAGCAGCAGATCCTTTAAGTCCTGTAAGTTGCGAGGTGGGGCCTCCATGGATCGGACTTGTTTGTTCAGCACATCCCACAGATGCTCGATTGGATTGAGATCTGGGGAATTTGGAGGCCAATTCAACACCTCAAACTCATTGTTGTGCTCCTCAAACCATTCCTGAACCATTTTTGCTTTGTGGCAGGGCACATTTTCCTGCCCCATACGCAATAAACTGAGATATTCTGGCACCTTTCTATCAGAACCAGCATTAACTTCTTGAGCAGTTTGAGCTCCAGTAGCTCGTCTGTTTGATCGGACCACACGGGCCAGCCTTCGCTCCCCACATGCATCAATGAGCCTTGGCCGCCCATGACCCTGTCGCCGGTTCTCCACTGTTCCTTCCTTGGAGCACTTTTGATAGATCCTGACCACTGCAGACCGGGAACACCCCACAAGAGCTGCAGTTTTGGAGATGCTCTGACCCAGTTGTCTAGCCATCACAATTTGGCCCTTGTCAAACTCGCTCAAATCAAATCCCAAATTCCTGCTTCTAACACATCAACTTTGAGGACAAAATGTTCACTTGCTACCTAATATATCCCACCCACTAACAGGTGCCGTGATGAAGAGATAATCAGTGTTATTCACTTCAGTGGTCATAATGTTATGCCTGATTGGTGTACAGCAGTGACGCTCTTCACCGAGCACTTAAACACCCACAGGAGCATTTGAAAGCACACGGAAGCGTTTGAGTGTTTTGAAAGCAGGACCGGTCCGCTGATCGACGCCTGCTTGTGCTTTCAAACGCTCAAACACTTCCGTGTGCTTTCAAACGCTCCCGTGCGCTGATCATTGTAGCCAATCATAGACATAATTTCAGTACCGACTTGGTACCAAAGACGGTACTTTTGACAACACTAGTTTTCATACTCCATATTCAGACATCATTACACACTCAGTACTTGCTTAAAGTGTCATTTTTCTTGTCTCACTTTACCAGTTTGATCATTTGTCTCATAGAAGCATTTCAATTTAAAGAGAACCTATTATGCCCCTTTTACAAGATGTAATATAAGTCTCAGGTGTCCCCAGAGTGTCTGTGAAGTTTCAGATCAAAGTTCCTGACAGATAATTTAATATACCATTTTGAAAATGCCAATCTGTTTTCTGTGCGTCTCCTTTAAATGCAAATAAGCTGCTGCTCCCCGCCCCAGAGGGCGGAGCCTTCACAGCTCGTGAACATGCGAATGAAAACTGAAACATGATACATCTGTTTGGTTATGATCATCTTTATTGCGGACACGCTCACGTGACATTGCAGTTCTTCATCCTCATGAAATATTATCATCTGCATGCGTTTTAAAGCCTTGAGCACACACACTCGACGCATGCGCACAGAGAGCTTGATGTCTGTGCGTCCGTGAGTAGGCTATTAAACTAGACTAGTTCTCTTTCATGTGTTATTGCCATTAAACTGTCAAATGCACACAAGGTTATGTCAGAAACACACAAAGTTCACATGAAAACAGTTGGTCATGTGTGTGCACGTATGCAGCAAGTACAGAAATCCTGTGTGTGTATTAGATCTGTGTATTAAAGTGATAATATACAGTACCTGCTGCTATATATCCTGTTAATATGAATCAAACAACAAAAGATAAACAGAAAATCACTCACTGCTCTCGATTGAATAGCTTTAGTAGCTTTATTAAGAACACATTTCTTACTTGAATGCTCTGGCGAGGAGATAAACTGTGTACAGCTATCTGTGGGCGGGGCCTATGCTAATACGGCAGTGTCCGTCAACACTCGTAGGCGGGGCCTGTGAAATGTGACGTCACATTGCCCAGAATCTGCAAACGGCTTGTTCTGAGACACTGCTTAAGATTTACGGGGATTAAAAAAGGAGTTGGAGGATTTTTACCATTATAGGGTGGTTGTGTACACACACTGCCAACACACATTTATGTTCAAAAACCATGTAAAAGTGAATTCTGCATAATAGGTGCCCTTTAAAAGAGGTTATACATCATCATGTTTGGTGTCCAGCATGTGCTGTTCTATTATGTAAAGTGAATGGAGTTGTGCACCTGTTGTTCACTCAGTTTCAGTTTGCTGGCTGGTTTGAGGGTGATTTAACTGGGCTTTAGTGGCCTGAACACACATTTCAGTCATTTCTCCAGTTCCATGCTTGAAACGGGTCTTTATATTCTTGAACACTTTCTGCCAAAATGATTGCATACTTTCACTTTTAACCGGTTGTTTAAATTTGTTCTATTGATAAAGTTTGTTTACGAGCTGTTTAAATCATACAATTGTATTGCAATTTAATATGAATGAACCAAGTTATTTCATTAATACTAAATCCATAAAATGATGCCTTGATGGGAACGGAAAATGTTCTATACATTAAGCATCTGACAAGAACCTGAGTGTAGAGACTTGACCTCTTCCTTCCTTACGCCATCAAAAGCGTTATCATTAATGGACAGTGAAACTGATGTGTGTTTATGTGTTTGTTCAGACACTGGAGGAGCCCCCTTACCTGACCGTTGGCACTGACGTGAGTGCCAAATACAGAGGGGCGTTCTGTGAGGCCAAGATCAAGACCGCCAAGAGACTCGTCAAGGCAAAGGTGAGCCACTGAAGCGCAAGATGATCATTTGAAGACATATTTTGAATGCATTGATTAGAAAAGACTGTTATGCAAATTTGGGGTGTTGAGTGTGATCGTACGGTCATTAAAAAAATGGATGTACCTAGGGCTGCACGATAATGGTTAAACTGATAATCACGATTATTTTGCTCAATTATAATCACGATTATTAATCACTATTATTCTATCAAAAAAGGATAATGTAGTTATGGCCATTTTGCATGTTCTTTACCAACCTACACTACGTCTGGAGGTGGCACACCGACTTCATTTATCCAACTACGATAACTTCATTAGATGGTAAATCAATACCAAACACGCTGGTGAACGCTTTGTAATCTGTATTCACATTAGATTTTTAAAGCAACACAATTCGTTTGCAAATGAGACAAACCACAGATTCAGATTGCCCTGCAAATTCATAAAGCAAAGAATGATGCTCTTTGATTTTATATATATATATATATAATGTCATTCTAAAATGCTTTTAACGTGAAAAACGCTTAATGTGGCTTAATGCACTAAGACAGTGATATTAAAAGACCAAACTCCATAAACATAATAAACCATACTGGACAGCAAAGCAGTTGAGCCCAGAATATGAACTCAATTCATTTAATTACACATTAAGTGTTTTCCTCCCACAGAAAACCGTTATAAAGAAAAAGCTTAATGTCATAAAGCTTAAAGTGATATTAAAAGATCAATTTCTGCACAAACTTAGTATAGTGTTTACTAAGTTTGGTCTTTTAATGTCACTGTCTTAGTACATTAAGCCACGTTAAGCGGTTTCTTTATGGGAGGAAAATGCTTAATTAAACGTGTTGCGTTTCTATTCAGGGCTCATCTGCTTTTCTGTACATAGTATGCTTTATTAGTATGGTGTTCACTAAGTTTGGTTTGTTAATAACACTGTCTTCGTTAATTAAGCCACGTTAAGCTTTTTCACATTTTCATGTTAAGCACTTTAGAACGTCCCAGTGGCGATATCATTTTCAACTGATTAACATTATGAAAACTGGTCAAACCTTTAGGAACTTCAAAAGATAAAACCGTAAAACTCCTAATATTATTTCCATTCATTCAAAATTATGTTCATTTTCCCGATTGAATTGTCACATAGGTTGCAAAGGTGCCTTTATTCTGCAAACAGTAAGGTGGAGATCCGTGTTACATTTCTTGAAATTCATCGCTGAAGGTTTGATCATGGCAGATTGAGTCACACACATAGTACAAGTGGCTTGTGAAGAAACAAAGACTGGCTGTATGACACTTTCATTGAAGCAGAATTTCGCTGTGGAGATCGATAAACTCCAGCGCACGTTTGATTTCAGATCATCAGCGCTTCTTCCGCATTTAGAGGGAGCGCGTGCACAGAGTTGCCATTTTGCACAGATTAAGTAAAACACCGGGAAGAAAGTATATCCTTTTAAGGGAAAAGCTCTATTTGGGGGATTTAAGCTCTTCGCATCTGGCAACCACACATGACTGTAGTGGAGGCTTGTTACCAATGCAAGATAACGCAAATCCCAAAGAAAAAACACGTTTTAAGGATAAATAACGAGCGGGCCAATATCGTGACGATTATTTGTAATCAATCGAGAGAAGCAGATATCGTTATCGCGATTAAAATACGATTAATCGTGCAGCCCTAGATGTACCGTAAGAGATCTGTATTTTGTTTAACTGATGTAGTTCATCCCTACTATTGGAAATGAATAATGCTAGTCTGACGCTGAAAGAGTAGAGCTGCATGATTGATCGTTAAAAGATCACAATCTCGATTCAAACAAACTGGGCCATATCGCCCAGCCCTAGGTGTACACAACTGTTCAAAGGTTTAGAGTCTGAAATATATTTTATTTATGTTTTGAAAGAAGTCTCTTCTGCTCACCAAGGCTGCATTTACTTGATCAAAAATACTGTAAAAATTATGAAATATTATTAAAATTTCAAATAGCTGTTCTCTATGTGAATATATAGTAAAGTGTAATTTATTCCTGTGATCAAAGCTGAATTTATCATCATTACTCCAGTCTTCAGTGTCACATGATCCTTCAGAAATCATGAGGATTTGATGCTCAAGACACATTTATGCTCAAACCAATAATGAATCGAGCCTCATTTGGTGCCTGTGTGTGTCGTTGTTATTGGACTTCAATTGTTGTGAAATGCACTGCAAAAAAATGCTTTTCTTACTTCATGTTTTTGACTTGTTTCTAGTCCAAATATCAAAAAATTCTTAAATCAAGATGATTTTACTAGATAAGTAAAATTACATAAGATATTTTTTTCTTGTTTTCTGGAAAATAAAAATAAAAATGAAGTGAGTTTTTGCTTAAAACAAGCAAAATGATCCACCAGTGGGGTAAGAGAAATACTCTTGTTTCTGTTTGGGACAGAAACATGAAACAATATTTCAATCAGAAACAAGAGTATTTCTCTGACCCCATTGGTGGATCATTTTGCTCGTTTTAAGCAAAAACTCACTTCATTTTATGTAATTTTACTTATCTAGTATATCTAGTAAATGCATCTTGATTTTAAGAATTTTTAGATATTTAGACTGAAAACAAGACAAAAATAGTAAATATTAAAATCATGTTTTGCAGTGTGTCATGAAGTTGTAAAGCAAATGGAGTTTTCATTGCTACCGAGGACTCGTCCTCTTTCCTAATGAAATAATCTGGTCCTTTTCCTCCTTTCCCTCATCAGTCTTTCGCTCTCGTCTCCTAATGTTGTTCTCCTGATGGCTCTGATGTTTTATAATTCCTCTCTCATAGCGCTGAAATGTGATTAGCTTCTCCTCACAAACCAGAGACCTTGTTCAAGGTTGTAATCATATTCCTGCTGTTGTACTACTGATGACATCATTGCATCTGCCTCTCTCTCTCTCTCTCTCTCTCTCTCTCGCTCTCTCTCTCTCTCTCTCTCTCTCTCTCTCTCTCTCTCTCGGTTGGTGTTTATGCATTAGTCTTTACATTCACACTTTAAGTGTGTCTGAGAAATAAGAGCAGGGCATTAGATGTCATCGCTGTCTGTGCGTTTATGCATGTGATGTAATGCCATCTGATTTATATACGCTTCCTGATATGTATATAGTTATCTTAGTTCTGTGATTAAGGCATCTTTTGCTTTCTGCAATGTCTGATTTGTTTTACAAATCCTGTTGATTATAAATGTCTGGTCACAATAATTGTATTTAGCTGTCTGACCATAAGGTTTTAATTATTGTTTTTTAATTAGTATTATTATTTTACTTAAATTTTTATTTATTTATATTTTAATGTTATATTTTATTATTAATGATAATGACAATAATAATAATAATGAATTATGTTTATTTTAATTAATTATGCTGTGAAAATGTTAACGCATGCAATTCATTTTTAACAGTTAATGCGGTAAAAATATTTAACGCAATTAACGCAGCATCTGTTTTTTTCTGTTGTTTCATTCCTGAATGAATCAGCCGTTTGAACGAATCGTTTGAACGAATCGACTCAATGACTCACTCATTAAGACGGTCACCTGACGCCACCTACTGGCGGTTTAGTTTCACGATTAAAAGTGTCATTCTTTCCAACATTTCTTATTTGTATATTCAAAAATATTTAAAGCAATCTCATAACATTATTTAATGCAGTTGTAATGTTTCAGTGTAAATGATTTAATTTGACTGGTAACAGCCTTATAATGTCTTATTCTAATTTAATTTATTGATCAAATTTAAGATTTTAAAATGAAAAATGAAGCATACATTAGCGGAAAAGACTCTTTATAAAGGTAAAACATATCACAGATATGCAGATTTAAAGATATCAAAGCTGATTGAACCCTGACGAGAATATCGCTTCAGAATAAATGACATTTACAACACAAAAAAGGCAATTTCTTTCCGGACAAGCAACTTTTTTTTACTCGGACAAGTGAATGACCGATCTACGGACGAAGGACATGGAAAGGGTAAATGTCGCTTCCTGTATGTATGTATGTGTGTGTGTGTGTGTGTATATATATATATATATATATATATATATATATATATATATATATAAAATACACACAGTGAGTGTAATTGAAGGTTCGTTCGTCAGCGTTGACCTGCTGCGGAGCAATCAAAGCTCCATCAGACGTGACTGTGGCGAGATGCTGTAGTGTGAGATTTATTATCTCCTGTGACAACGAGACACACACACACACACACACACACACACACAGACGTCTCACTGATGATAGTCACTCCACAAACCACTCACAACACAGCTGGAGTCATACATGTGTAACCATAAACACAGTCATGACAGTATGAGAATGATCGGACTTCACAGAGTCAATCCACTATGGACTTTCTCATATTCTTGTTTAGTATTAGTATGCTTATGTATATTATACAATCAGCATATTTACATTTTGCCACTATTTCTATTCGCGTCATCGGATTCGCTCAAAACAATGTGCTGGGCATAGATTTTTTTTTTAATAATGACCTTGTCATTGTTTTGACCGTAATTAACTTCATAGTTTAGAGAAAGAAAAAATATAATTTAAAAACTTAATTTTTTTAAAAATAAAACTTTTTGCATGTTTATGCATATTTATGCAATTCAGCAGATGTTTTTATCCACAATGAATTACTTTAAATTCATGTTCAGTTGATGCATTTCCTGGGAATTGAACCTGTGAACTTGGCTGAATTTGTTTAGTCACACAACTTGTGTTGGACTGTGTTGGAGTTGCGATTCAGAAAATTCTTCTTCCTGTCATTCATATTCCGCATCCTGCTGGACGGGGTCCATTTCATTCAGATTTCAGCTTAATCTTAATTATGTGTGGCATCTTGCAGTGTTGTGGGTATTTGTGACATCTTGTTCCTCCATTTTTTTTCCCATCCTCTCGCACAGGATGTTTTATCCGCCTCACTTTCCGTATAATGATCTTCTGTTCTGTGCCACACAGTGATTCGGTTACTCAGTGTGTTTGGTTTGATATCAACACAGGGACGTTCGGGTCTCTCTGGTGAGGATCTGGCTTCCTGATACGAGCGATCGATGCTTCTTGGCCTTTAGGGAAAGCCCTTCCGTGTTTCCTCTCCTCACTGACTGTGTGTGTGTGGCTCTTTCCAGGTCACCTTCAAACCAGACGCGTCCACTGCGGAGGTGCACGACGAGCACATCAGAGGACTTCTGAAGGTAAGAGGCAATCTGCCTCCTCCAGCACAAATACAGGCCGTGTTGCATCACATCCTGGGCTTTAGGAGAATGTGTCTGTCCACGCTGAAAGAGAAAATCCTGCGTGATGCAGCAAAATCAGAGCCATTTACAACATATTTAAGTTTAATTATTTTGCTCATGTTGTTCCAAGCCCCTTTGACGTTCATAATTCCAATGAACGCAAAACAAATGAAATATTTTTAACTCCGTAAAGCCTGACATATTAAATAATAGTCAGAAAAATATTTTTTTAATGGAACGGTTTATTGAATATATAGACAAAATCTACATACAAATATACAAATATGATACGTATCATGTGATGCGGAAAACGTGGACGGAATGGCGGAATCCAGTCATTAAAAACGGATGGAATTACGTGGAATTTGTGAAAAATTTGATGAAGAATTAAAAAGCAGGTCAGCACATTTAAATCAAATCGTAATATAGACTAGTGTCTGTGAATATTAAGCCGCAAAAAGACATAAAGATTAAAGATTTAAATATGAATCCTGCATGTTTTGCGTGTCTCTGTGATAATGAATGGTTTTATTTCACACACACTCACACACACACACACACACACACACACACACTGAAGCACGTGTGACGCTCGCTGTGTTTTCAGCCTCTGCCGTCTCACTGTATGAGGACATGAACGCATGAACTTCATCTCCAGAGTCACTTCATCAGCATTTTACCGTTTCATTTGAGAAAAACTAAAGTCATATCATAAACACACAAACTCAAAGCTCTTCACGGCAACCCGTCAAAATAAAAGTTCAGTTTAACTTCAAGAAATTGTGACAGAAATATATTAGTGTTGTGCAGTAGAATTTAGCTACGTCTCAATGTAATAATAATACTAACAATATAATAATAATATTATTATTAACTTTTTTAAAATAAAAGTTTGTTTGATTTCATATGATTAAAAGATAAATTAATGTAATGTTTTATCCCTTCATTTGATTGCCAGAAAAAATTAAATACACAACACGGAGTTTCTGAAATTAAATTTTTTTTGGAAAAAAATAAAATTTTATTTTGAAATCAATAAATTGATGTTTTTATGAATTCAATTAATTAGACATGTTTTTGATTATTAAAATGTAAATAAACCATAAAATGGAATCTAGTAGGTATAAAAATAAAAATAAAAGGATTTTGAGGGGAAAAAATTTTAACGTATTTCATATGGCCCTAAACGTAATTTTTTGTTAAACTTTTAATAAATTGTTGTTAAATTGTATACGTTTTATGATTTCAATTAATTAGACATGCTTTTTGATTACTAGAAGTTAATTTTTACCAGAAAAAACGGAATCCAGAAAAATGTAAACAGGAAAAAAATGAATTTGAATGAACTTACCAACACGATCATCATTTTTGAGAGAAATAGTAAAGGTGAATGCATATACGAACGTTTGGGATTAGAACAAATTCAACCCAAGCGCTCTCTGATGATGTGGCTGATTACGTTACTGTTGATCATCTGTCCATCATCGTATAAAGCCCGCCCTGACAATTTGATTGGTCCGAACAGCTGCTGTTCAGGCATAGTTACTCCACAACGGATCAAGTCCAGACCGTTCTTCCCGACCTCAAATGTTGTGGGTGTGGCTAAGTTCGGCTGGCATCCAGGCTAGATATTTACACTACCAGTCAAAAGTTTGGACACACTTACCCATCAAAGAGAATGGGAAAGTGTGTCCAATTTTTGACTGGTAGTGTATATTGACAAAAGTAAGATTCTGAGATTTGTAATGCAAGTCAATGAGATCCAAAGGACGTTTGTACAATTATACTGAAAGACTTTTACTTGATAAAACCATCTAAACTATCAGATGACAGAAGGACTGGAGAAGATTGTGTGTGACTGGTTTATCAGCAAATTTTTGATCATGTTGACCATTTAGAGGCCTTATAAATATGCACATCAAATATGATACAGTAGGCTTTATAGGGTTAAAGAATCTGCTCTTTACATACAGTGAAAGTAGACTGTGATCACATCTGTCAAGTTCCCAGAATGCATCACAATGACACGCTGGTTTGGACACGCTGGAGTTCATGTTTGATGGCAGTCATCCATATAATCCTCGATTTCATATTTATATTGCGTTGAAATCTTTGTTTGTTTTCCCTTTCCTTTTCTTTTTTTTTAACTCAATCATTTGTTTAAAAATCTCCTGGCAAAGCAGCCATTGCATCTTTAGCTGTGATTATGAATATGACAGTAATTATTCTCCGCCGGCTGCCATCAGCTCATCAGAAAACATCTCGCTTATGTCTAGCAGAAGTGTTTGCTTTGAGCACTTACTGATTCTTTTTCAGAGAGAATAAATGACAAATACAAGCAGCTCAAACATGAAGAGCTGAAAACCACTGAGGACGAGAGCAGACTAGATTAAACTCTCACGGCTGGTTATTTACTGCTTACTCACAGGTCAGTCATTACACATGATGTACAATAGCAAAAAAAAAAAAAGTGCTGTCAATCGATAAAAAAAAAAGAATCTCAAATTGTTTTTGTAATAATCACGATTAAAAACATCTGCGTTTTTAATATTTTTATATTGTAATAATTTTACAGTTACTCTCCAAATTAATGTAGAAACAACTTAAAGACAGTATATTTTAAATATTTGTTGTAATGGCAGATTTTTATGAATGAAGGCTATAAAAAAGCTATATCAATTTCAAGTGAACTTAAAACAATCTTCACTTAAACCCATTAATAAATGTCATATTTACCTGTGGCCTTCCTACCTGTCTAACAGGAAATATACATAACTGAAATTTTAACTTCAACTATTCAATTTATCATACACTGCATAAATCATAAATTAAATATAGATAACTCCTTATTAAAGCTAAAATTTTCTCTGTTACCTTTGTTGTGTGATTAACATTAATGACAGACATCATTGGAATCCTATGGGATCAGTCTATGGGATTGACTCCCTCCTGGAGCCTGTCTCTAGTGGCCAGTCGATGAATTGCAGTTTTTAGTCACTTCCGTGTTGGTTTCAAGGGAGACCGCGGGAGGTTGCCGCTTGCTTAAAGGAACACGCCGACTTTTTGGGACTTGAGTTAGATAAGTCCATACATACCATTTTTATCTCCGTGCGTGCCATAACTCTGTCTGACGCACCCACCGCTAGCCTAGTTTAGCACAAACATTGGAGGTAAACGGCTCCAGCTAGCCTACTGCTCAATAAGTGACAAAATAACGCCAACATTTTCCTATTTACATGTTGTGATGTGTATAGTTACATCGTGTACTAAGACCGACGGAAAATGAAAAGTTGCAATTTTCTAGACTGATATGGCTAGGGACTATACTCTCATTCCTGCGTAATAATCCAGGAACTTTGCTGGCATAATATCATTGTGCCGCTGCACCCATGGTACGGCAGCAAAGCTCCTGGATTATTACTTTTCATTTTCCGTCGGTCTTAGTACACGATGTAACTATACACATCACAACATGTAAATAGGAAAATGTTGGCGTTATTTTGTCACTTATTGAGCAGTAGGCTAGCTGGAGCCGTTTACCTCCAGTCTTTGTGCTAAGCTAGGCTAGCAGGGGGTGCGTCAAATAGAGTTATGGCACGCACGGAGATAAAAATGGTATGTATGGACTTATCTAACTCTGGGGGATACGGTGAATAAGCTAAAGTCCCAAAACGTCGGCGTGTTCCTTTAAAACATGCTAGAAACGTGCTAATTAATACTAGAAGCATCTCTTTCCACTTCACTAAACTTTCAAATCTTCATACGGATTTGTCGAAACAACATCAAAGTTTGTCCCAAAAAATGTACTCATCTAGTTTGAATATGTTAATCATTCAAAAACATCTGATACCATCACTTTACCATGGTACTGCCAAGGTACTTTATTGTAAAGGTAACGTTCCTACCTCACAGAACATGATATACCCTCACAGCCGTTTCTCTGTGAGTAATGTGGAAAAAATAAATGCATTCCGGTTGCTTATCTCCAGCTTTGGTGTTTTAGCACCCGGTGGACGGGCGAATGCAGTCCCAGTGAGTGGTGCAACACGGTGAAAGCCTGTGAACGAGTGTTTGTGTTTCTCTGGTGTCAGGTGGGCGCTGTGGTCGAAGCCAAGAACCAAGACGGGATCTACCAGGAGGCCATCATCAACAAACTCACTGACGCCAGCCTGTACACCGTGGGTAAGTGATTACATTTCTGTGATTACACTCTACACATCCGTTCAAACAGTTGGCTCTGTACCCGAGACAAAGGGAAATGCGGCTGTCCTCGTTTTATGGTTTGCTTTAGGTTGTGATTTGTGTTACATTGTATGTTAGGATAATATGAGATGAGTCAGTCTCCATCTCTCACGAAAACATGAAATATTGTGTTTTTATTCCTCATTTTGATGGCTTAATGCGAATATAGTGAGTCACAGCAGATGTTTTCTCCAGTAGATGGGTTGTGTGTCTATAATTTGACACTGTCGTTCTTTCCATTTAATTTTACCCATATTGTATGTTGCAGCTCCTAATGAAGTTTCTAGCCAACTGGTGATCAGTTTTATTCTCATTTGGTGTTCATAAACACATGATATGGACTCGCTAGGGCTCTATGATTTCTGCAGTGCGGAAAACACGGACAGAATCGCAGAATCCAGGCATAAAACCGGAATTTACTGTATTATGCAGAATTTCACGGAACTTGTCAAATTTTGATGAATAAATCAAAAGCAGGTCAGCACACTTACACTCTTTACTAGAAATTTGCGTGGAAACCCGTTGCACTGAACCAGTTTAGTTTTTGCACAGGGTGAAACTAAACAGGTTACGTTTTATCGTGGGTGCAGTAGACAAATCAAGTTTACATTAGTAGTCTTTACTGAAAATCATTAGTTCACATTGTTAATGGTTTTTGAGATATGTTTTATATAATTTTATACTATTAAGTTAAACATACAAAAAAACATTTTTTACCAAATTATTTAAGTAATGATAAATGTTATATTTAAAAAATCTTATAATTAAAAAATATATATGCTATTGAGATTGTTTTGTATTAATTTGAAGAAATTAAACAACAACATTTCAGTGTTTTGTTTTTTTATTGTAGACAAAAAACAGGTCACACTTCAGTGTCACTTCATATGCAAACCTTTTTGCTTGGTAACAATTTTAAATAGTTTAGAAGAGGAACATGAACACACAGTATTCAACAATATGCTATATCCCTGTGAAGGAGTAAAGACACATTAAAACTGGAGAATAATTTAAGCTGGAGAAGCCATGGCTTCTGATGGTAGCTTCTCACAATTCCTTTGTGTAAATTGTATGTTGATTTTGTAACCTGGGTTTAAGTTCAGTGTGAGAAGTACTTGTTGGATGAATTGGAACGTGTTCTTCATTTATTCGGGGTAGTTGAGATGCAGTGCATATGAAAGTCCAAAGAGAACGCACAGCTTTTAGCAAGTCTTTAATACCTTCCATCACAACTTCTCCCTCAATGCTGGATTGAGATGAAAGGAAGATGGGAGCACAGCACCTTCATGCTCCTGTTGAGGATTCCGAAGTCAGGTGGCGGAATGAGTAATCATCAGAGTCCTAAAAACAGAGCACATTCATGACATTTCTCATTTAATAACTATCAATAAAGTTAAATAATATAGTCTTGTAATGAGACAGACACATAGAGGGATCGTGTGAATTGGTTATGACTGCTGGAGGTTTCTATCCCTCCATTCAAAGACACATAAAGCCATTATCTCTTTAAAAGACTTATATAAAACCGCTTGATTCATATGGATTTATTTTATGTTGCCTTTATGAACTTTTTAAACCTTTAAGTTTTAATGGAGCGACAGAAATGTCTCAGGTTTTATTAAAAATACCTTAAATGTGTTCTGAAAATGAACAAAAGTCTTATAGGTGTGGAATGACATGAGGGTGAGTAAATGATGACAATGTTAGAAAGACTTTTTGCTGCTAAGTTTTCAATGGTTTAAACTCTTTACACACAGGTTATCATAAGGACTATCAATTCATAAAATAATTATGTGGTCATGGTCCTTATAAGTTACTTACAAAGCATGCTGTCACAAAGGACAATCGGGAGCCATCTGAGCACCGGTGACCTAATATCATTTGGCTCTTGAGTCTGCTGGGGAGTAAAATAAAAAATGAAGTTACATAGCTAGAATAACAAGAAAAATATCTACAAGAAAGCAGAACCAACAAAGCACAATTTTGATTGTATTGGACAACCAATATAGTCTTAATAGTAATTTAGTTGTGTGACCATGTTTTTATTACTTAAACTGTAATAAAACATAAAATAAAAACAATGCAACAAGTGTATAATAGATATGGACCAACCATAGCTGTCAACAGCTGTCCAACATTCCCTCTCCTAGATCATTGAACACCTGTAAAATAGAAAAATATACAGAGCATTACATTTCAAAACTAAATTATAGTGACACAAGATTAAAGCACTCAAAAAAATGATATGTTGGATTTACTTAACTTTCGTTTATGTCAGCAGGTTCCACGTAACTGGATTATGTTGAATTTAATTAACATTGTTTATTTCAGTAAACTTAAGTTTTTTTACATAAGGTTAATTCAATGCCATTTAGTTGAATCAGGTTAACATTCTTAATTTTGTCCAAAACTATTAAGTTCAATTATTCTCAAATGAATATCAAACCAAACCAAAACAAGTAATCCAGTTTAATTACAAATTTACAAATGTTATCTAACAAGAAAACCTTTTACACAATCGTATTGGCTAGCCAGAAGATGGTTTTGTTACATCCATGGCGTGCCCAAAGTAGTTGTTTTTTATTATTAAAACAACTTTAATTGTTATTAGCAGGTCCTCACCCCAAGCACATGCTCTACACTTCACCACAATGGTAACCTCCAAAAACACTAACATAACACTAACTTTTCAATACCAACATAACAGAACATTAAACATTAAAAAGTCTCTCCATTTTCTCGTCTTGTTAAAAATGCATAAAATAGCACTTTATTTAAACATTTACTCTCTGAATTCAGAACGTTTGCAAAGCATGATGGGAAGTGAAAGTCCTGTTTGATTGGGTTACTTGATTGAAACATGTTATTTTAAAATAAAAACATCAAGTTATGTCAAAGAGTAACGGTTTTAAGTCAATATAATATGAAGCAATTACATTTGAACCAGAAACCTGATATAATGGTGTTAAATCAAGATGAATTGCTTAAATAAAGTGAACAGCATCATAAAATCATTTTTTTTGAGTGATCGTTTACACACCCTTTTTCTTTCTTTATTTCTTTAGATGAACACAAAGATGTTCACTTTGTGTGTTTTTTAAAGCGTCAACTTTAAGGGTCCTGTATACTAGCATTATATGGACTCGGAGATTAAATATTTTATAAAAAATGTAATAGATAGAAAGTCATATACATCTGGGAGAGCATGAGGGTGTGTAAATGACATTGAACAATGACATCAAATAATAATAGAAAGAAAGATAAGTAATAACACTCTTGAACATACCTGATCTTCTGTAAAAAGAGCAGGCCAGTGTTCCACCATCTTAGAAGCAAATTTCTGAACTGTTACCTTAATACACCAGAGAGACATACGCTAGCGTTAGCCACAAGCACATATACATACATGCATACACACGTGCTGATATAAACAGACAGAAATAACTCATGCCAACGTTGTAGCTAAACTGTGATCATACAGAAACACACTGGCTAACGTTATACACTGTGACCTGACAGAAACAGCACATTTACATGTTAACGTTAGCTAAACTCAACCGACAGAAGAAAAAAAACTAACGTCGAACGGCACATTAACACTACGTTAACTTCTCAGCGATCAACTAACATCAGCCCGGTTTTTGGGTAATCACTTTTGTCATAAAGATAAGATTTATACACTCACCGCTCACTGTCACATGTTTCAATAGGCCCCTCCCCTCCCTTACAAAAGCGTAACATACTGAGTTATCACAGCTTAACATGATCATTGCACTCAATATTTCGTCTGATTAGTGCATACAACTTATTTGATTTAGTAATGACAACGTTTTTTAAAAAACAAGGATTAAGTAATGACCACTTAAAATGTTTAATTAACACAAAATCCGGGTTTAGAGTGTATATCAAATCAGGATATAGACTAGAGTCTGTGAATATTAAACCACAAAAAGATTAAAGATTTAAATATGAATCCTGCATGTTCTGCGTGTCTCTGTGTGAATGAATGGTTTTATTTCACACACACACACACACACTGAAGCACGTGTGACGCTCGCTGTGTTTTCAGCCTCTGCCGTCTCACTGTATGAGGACATGAACGCATGAACTTCATCTCCAGAGTCACTTCATCAGCATTTTACCGTTTCATTTGAGAAAAACTAAAGTCATATCATAAACACAGAAACTCAAAGCTCTTCACGGCAACCCGTCAAAATAAAAGTTCGGAAACTTGAAATTGTGACAGAAATATATTACAGTTGTACAGTATGTTTTATGCCTTCATTTGATTGCCAGAAAAATTTAAATAAACTAAACAGAATTTCTGGGGGAAAAAACCTCTTTATTTTTTATTTAATAAATAGTTTTTTTAATGAATTCAAATAATTAGACATGCTTTTTGATTACTAATTTAATTCAACCATTAAAATAAAATCTTAAAACGGGAAAGAAAAAAATCGAATCCAGAAAAATTTAAATGGAAAAAAAACAGAATTTATAGGGTCCTATTCACACGATCCTCTAGCCATTTATACAAAGGCAGCACAGAAACTGACCTATGTTTTACATCTTTCTTTAGTGTGTATTGTTGCTGTTCAGGAACGAACACGTCACAATATTCCTCATTTAAATAATTAATACACCGAATAAAGGGGCGGGGCCTGGTTGAGTTGCTTTAAAACTGCCGGTTATGGTAAGGGGCGGGACATTTCCCAAACACGCTGGAAGCGCTAGACCAATCACAACACACTGCTCCAGCCGACCAATCAGAGCACATTGTGCTTTTCAGAAGGAGCGGCTTCATAGAGACAGGAACTAAACAGAGCGTTACTGACAGACTGGGAAGAGACGAGCTGCAACAATGGAGAATATGGGGAAAATAATCAACATTCAAGCAGGAAAACCTGTTCTAGAAGAGCACAAAAACAACAGCAAGACTTAATAGGTCCCCTTTAAAAAATTGTAGAGTGTGTGTTATAACTTCTCTCCTTAAAGTCCTCTCTCTCTGTCTCTCTCTCTCTGTGCAGTGTTTGATGACGGTGATGAGAAGACCCTCAGGCGCTCGTCTCTCTGCCTGAAAGGAGCGCGCCACTTCGCTGAGAGTGAGGCAAGTCCTCTGTTTCCCTTTGCATTGGTTTATATGACTAGTAAAGTCCTTTACATCACTGCCTTTCACATCACATCCTGTTCTGGACACTGTCATTTTACAAATTAATTTATTTTTGTTGAAATTTAAGGGGTATTTCTACAGACATTGAGACTTTCAGATCCAGTGTTTTGAAAGAGAACTTGATTGATTATATATTAAAACAATATTTCAAAGAAAACATGTTTTGTTTAAAACATTCATATTTTGAAAATATATATAATTTTCGTAACAAACCTGAATTATTTATTATTCCTGTGTTTACTAATATGATTTCTTTATATAAAAATCATGAGTTTAACTTCTAATCCAATGTATTAAGTCTACACTCTAATCCGCTAATTAACTCAAAACACCTGCAAAGACCTTTAAATGGTCTCCCAGTCTAGTTCTGTAGGCTACACAATCATGGGGAAAACTGCTGACTTGACAGTTGTCCAAAAGACGACCATTGACACCTTGCATAAGGAGGGCAAGACACAAAAGGTCATTGCAAAAGAGGCTGGCTGTTCACAGAGTTCTGTGTCCAAGCACATTAATAGAGAGGCGAAGGGAAGGAAAAGATGTGGTAGAAAAAAGTGTACAAGCAATAGGGATAACCGCACCCTGGAGAGGATTATGAAACAAAACCCATTCAAAAATGTGGGGGAGATTCACAAAGAGTGGACTGCAGCTGGAGTCAGTGCTTCAAGAACCACTACGCACAGACGTATGCAAGACATGGGTTTTAGCTGTCGCATTCCTTGTCAAGCCACTCTTGAACAGACTCTCGCCTGGGCTAAAGACAAAAAGGACTGGACTGCTGCTGAGTGGTCCAAAGTTATGTTCTCTGATGAAAGTAAATTTTGCATTTCCTTTGGAAATCAGGGTCCCAGAGTCTGGAGGAAGAGAGGAGAGGCACACAATCCACGTTGCTTGAGGTCCAGTGTAAAGTTTCCACAGTCAGTGATGGTTTGGGGTGCCATGTCATCTGCTGGTGTTGGTCCAGTGTGTTTTCTGAGGTCCATGGTCAACACAGCCGTATACCAAGAAGTTTTAGAGCACTTCATGCTTCCTGCTGCTGACCAACTTTATGGAGATGCAGATTTCATTTTCCAACAGGACTTGGCACCTGCACACAGTGCCAAAGCAACCAGTACCTGGTTTAAGGAAATCTATGGGGTATTGTGAAAGAAGATGCGATATACCAGACCCAACAATGCAGAAGAGCTGAAGGCCACTATCAGAGCAACCTGGGCTCTCATAACACCTGAGCAGTGCCACAGACTGAGTGACTCCATGCCACGCCGCATTGCTGCAGTAATTCAGGCAAAAGGAGCCCCAACTAAGTATTGAGTGCTGTACATGCTCATACTTTTCATGTTCATACTTTTCAGTTGGCCAAGATTTCTAAAAATCCTTTCTTTGTATTGGTCTTAAGTAATATTCTAATTTTCAGAGATACTGAATTTGGGATTTTCCTTAGTTGTCAGTTAAAATCCTCAAAATTAAAAGAAATAAACATTTGAAATATATCAGTCTGTGTGTAATGAATGAATATAATATACAAGTTTCACTTTTAGAATGGAATTAGTGAAATAAATCAACTTTTTGATGATATTCTAATTATATGACCAGCACCTGTATGTATATGTGTATGTATGTATGTATGTATATATATATATATATATATATATATATATATATATATATGTATATATAATATATAACGGGTAGATGAAACTCTTCTGCATAGTAGAAATGACCCAGAACTGTGTGGAGTCTGAGGCGTTTCATTCCCGGGTGATTATTAGAAACTGTGTCACGTCTCAGTGTTTGCTCAACAGTGTGCTCGACTGGCAGTTGTTTAAGGCATGAAACATGTTCTGCGCAAGTACGTGTATGAAAACACTTCTAGGTACACAAGTGAGAGTTGTGTCATTTTTTTCCAAAATGTCATTTTCTTCAGTCAGTTTTGTCGATTGTCATGGCAGAGCAACAGTTTGAAGAGAATCTTCTTGTGTAGTCTTCCACTAGACATGTTTACAGCAGCTCCCTGCGAATGTGATTTTAAAATGTTGTGCTTGTTTGTAGGGCTGCACAATTGGTGATTGGATAAGTGCGCTAAGCTATATTACGATGTCAGTTTTATTTTGATTAATCATGACGCCCTAACTCTTAAGGTTTGGTACGGCCTCAGTAATGCAAAATCCGTCTCAGTGTGCTTGTGTAGATGTGTTTGTTTCAGTATGGCTTTTTTAGCACTAACTGGCTCTCTGATTCTCTTCCAGACACTCGACAGGCTTCCTCTTACCAACCCTGAACACTTCGGCACTCCTGTCATCGGAAAAAAAGGAAACCGCGGAGGCCGACGGTCCAATCCCATGTGAGTATGTTTACTTGAAGAGGCGTTTATATGCATTCACTGCGTTTTTAGTCAAGTCGAGTCGCCTTTATTTCTATAGCGCTTTATGCAATTCAGATCATTTTTAAACAGCTTCACAATAATAAAATAGCAGTGCTGCAACATTCATCATTTAAAGGTGCAGTGTGTAAATTTTAGCAGCATCTAGCGGTGAGGTTGTGAATTGCAACCACCCACCGCTCACGCCTCGCTTTCGAAGCACATCGAGAAGCTACGGTGGCCGACACAGGCCACGACAAAAATGTCGTCGTCTGAGACAGCAGAGAGTAGTTAGCGCTCTGTAGAGCAGTTTGTCCGTTTAGGGCCACTGTAGAAACATGACGGCAACTTCACTGTAAGGGACCCGCGGTGTGTGTGTGTATAGAAATGGCTCATTCTAAGGTGATAACATAACGGTTCATTATTTAAGGTCTTTATACACCACTGAAAACATAGTTATGTGTATTATATTGCATTTCTGTCAATATCCTCCTGAATATTACACACTGCACCTTTAAGAAATGCCTTCAGCTATAAGCAGCTCTACAGAAGACAATAGTGTCAATATTTAGTGTAATGTTGATTCAGTTTAGTTCAAAAATGGTGTCAATGTTGCAAAGTTCATCAATTATGAAATAACTTCAAAAGCAGCTCTAGCAAAGACAATATTCATCTCAATTCAGCTCAAGTTTCCCATCAGTGCATTCAATAATATTACTGAATGTGAATTGTCTTTTAAGTCCATTTAATTGTTTTTTAGTCATTATGAAATCAAAATCAGCTCTATCCACTTTCTTAAGGCATGTTTCTTGTCTTATTGTATACAATTCATCAGTGCATGCTATTCTAAAAGGAAAAAATAACTTGCTCCACTGCCTTTATATCCACATTTTAATTAGACTTTAAATCAATCTGTTTGGTGTCAGGCTTGTGGACCTTCCGTCCATCATATTTAAGAAGAGAAATGGGTTGCAACTGGCATTTCATGTTGACTTTAAGAACTTTTTTGAATGGTCAGTTGCATATTTTTTTAGCTAAAAATGTACGCAGTTGACCATTCAGAAAAGTTCTTAAAGGGGTGGTTGATTATGATTTGACTTTTTAGTTAGTGTGTAATGTTGCTGTTTGAGCATAAACAACATCTGCAAAGTTACGACGCTCAAAGTTCAAAGCAAAGGGAGATATTTTATTTTACAGAAATCGCTTTTTAAGGACTACAACAAATGGCTGGTAGAGACTACAACACATGACATCACTAACCCTAAAATTGACATAAACCCTGCCCCTGAAAACATGCAACAAAGGCCATGTTGAGAAGAAGAGTTGTTGTAGTCGAGCACATTTGGGAGTCGCTCAAGCTGTCATCCGTCTTTCACATTTATTGTGATACAGTACGAACACAAATGCAATAGCATGTCATAAAGCAAGATGACAACATAAGTTATAACTGTAATTAAACTAAACTATCCCTGTTCTCTCTTCATGCAGCAGATATTCTCTGGCTCAACAGTTCCCACACCAGCGGTTTATAGATTATCATGACAGAATACGCTAATCGATGACTTGAAGATAGTTAACTCATTCATCAACTAACCCTTCAGAAACATCCTGTCTCATTCTACATGTTGTCACTTCTTCTTGAGTCTCTCCATCATTGTCCGACTCCGGTTTGATCATAAAAGGCTGAACAGTTTCTGACGTTTTAGTGTGTCTGCGTGAGGTAATCAGAGCTGCTTAAATGAGCTCTTGAAGCTCCTCCTTCTTCTAGAAAGGGGGGCGGGAGCAGCAGCTCATTTGCATTTAAAGGGACACACCCCCAAAAAGTGACAATTTTAACATGCTAGTCATCAGTAATTCCAGTCTTGCTGTTACAAACCTCTGTAGGTTTAACTAATTTGCATAATGCCCACCTGTGGTCTACTTTGCCCCGCCCTCAAACACTGTAGGTGTAGCTGAGACTGGAGGAGTTTGGTTCGTGTTGTTCATGTCGAGAAGACCCTGTTTTCAGTGCTGTGAATCCACTTCCACAGGTTGAGATTGATACAGTAAAAACGACGCCATTGTTACTGTTCGCATCACTGTGTATCAAGTGCTGAGGAAGATCTGGAGCTGAAATTCAGATGTGGTAGTGGACGTTTGGTTTCTGACACGTGCTATAACCGGTCGACCAATCACAACAGACCATCTGACTAATCAGAGCAGTGTAGCTCCCGGAAAGGAGAGGTTTAGAGAGGCCGATTTTTTTTATCGAGCCGTTTCAGAGACTGAGAGAGAAGAGCTGATGCTGCAATGTGTATGAGAAAATGTTTATGTGTTTTTTTACCTTTGATGCATGTAAATCTGTTGTAGGAGACTCCAAAACAACATTAGGAACCTTTAAAATAGCATAATAGGGGCACTTTAAAGTCATCAACATGAAACGCCATTTGCAACCCATTTCACTTCTGAAATGTGCTGACGGGAGGGTCCACAAGTCTGACTCCAAACTGAAAATCAACATTGATTCAAAGTCTAATCCTCACCTGAAGGATGAAGCACATGTGGGTCCTGATGCTCCAGGGACGCGGAGGCTCCTCTGGGAATACCGATTACACAGTGTTTGCTGTTGTAAAATACACCTCTTCTTTTAGCAGTCGCACAAATGGGACGAGTGCTGCCCTGGAATTCTCAATCCCCAGACACAAATCAGAGAAAAGCCAGTGTTTTTCCTCCAGTGCTGAACAGCAGTCGTCTCGAAACGGGAGCGTCCCGCCGGCGCTGTGACAAATAGGACTCTTGTGTGTCTCGGTGAGAGGCGTGACCTCACAGTTATCTCCGTCAGTCACGGCTGGCCATGCGTGAACTTAAACAAACCACAGTCGTTTTGAGGGATCAGAGTTGATTGTAATGTTAGGGGTTGCATCGACCAATCAACTAGTGGATTAGTTCTGCTCATCAGATAGTCGTGGAAACATGATGCATGATGCAAAATAAATAATTTTATCATATGTTTTTTTCCCTAGTAGAAATATCAAGAATAAGAAATAAGCATAAGAAAGTTCTTTTTTTTTCTTCTTTTTTTTTCAGTTTTCATTTTAATTTCAGTAATTTTATGTGCTTTTGTCATTTATTAAAAAACTTTTCCATAATGCCATTTCCATAATAATTAATTTATTTTTATTTTAGTTTTAGTAATTTTAGTAATTCAACGTTAACTGATGATGTATATATTTTTTTTTTATAATGATCTTTTTTCCAGTAAAAAGTTAGATGAGATAAATTGACTTGAAGGCAATGTTATATTAATATTATTTATATACTATTATAGTATTTATTACTATTTTAGTATATATATATATATATTAATTTATTTTTTTCAGTTTTTGTTGTGCTTTAGTTTAAAATTTTGCTTTTTTTATGAAATGTATACACATTCAAGTGTTGATAAAAAAGAGTGCATGAAGCTAGAATGAAATGTTTTGTTGTTGTTTAAAAGCATGTTCAGATATTCATGGAACAAATATTCTGGCGGCCATGAAAGCTTTGTGAAAGTGATCAAAAATGCTGGTGGTGACTGGTGACTTTTTTAAAAGATGCTGGCGGTGAAAGAGTTAATTATCTAACTAATGAATTAATTATAAAAAAAAAAATTTTTTAAGGGTAATACTGGAAAAATATTACCATTGGTGTAAGAAAAGCTACTTAAAAATAGTAGTTTCTCAGCACACTGCAGTATGTTTTCCTGGTGGATCTGTCTCTGGTTCCCGTTCCTCCAGCCGCCGCGGCTCTTGTTTTGTTGTTTGTGTGAGTAGGAGTCCCTGTGGCTTATCAGGTCATGTTTATTCCTGATGCAGGCTGTTGATTGGCTCATTTAACACTAACAAGATTGGCTCTCCTTGGCAGTGAGCTGGAGTGTCGGGTCTTAATTGAGAGCGGCCGTTGAGTCACGCTGCATATCGAATATTGGCAAGTGAGAAACTCGTCAGCTCACGGAGCCTAATTACCTATTATCTTCATCAGAACATGCAAGAAAAAGCATCTTCTATTGTGCGTGTGTGCCGCTGAGATACAGGTGATGCTTGTCTCTAAAAAGTTCAATCATGTTTAGCTCTATCTGACTCTTTGTTAGCAACGCATCTTAAAATATTGACATGCTGAGTTGAAATTTGCGCATAACTTAAAAAAAAAAAAAAAAAAATCAAAGGTTATTTTACTATTTAAAGCAAAATTCTCGTGCAAATAATGTCATAATACCAACATTCGTAATTTACCTAAAAATAAATGTATGTGGTTTTCTGTATGCAAAATATAATGTCTAATTTATTTCTTTGGATTTTGGTCAAATGTGACCTGGAAGTGATCTAATGACGTTCACCCACGTTCATGAAGTTTTATTATGGCTGCTTTGAAAGAACAGAAAGAACATTGTGCTTATGATTTCCCTAGTGAAAAATAAATATGCCAAAATGCATTTGAAATACATTTATTTTATGCTAAGTATATTACAAATACATTTACATATGTGTGTACTTAACATAAATACCCTGCAATTGTACTTTTGGTGTACTAAATTGATATACTTAAAGTCTGCTAAATTGGAACAACAAATGTTGTACTTAATGCACTTTAGTTATCCGGAAATAGTGCTGAAGTTCAACTAAAGATATACTTTGCAAGTACACTAAAGACTATACTTGCAAGTACACTTTAAATATCTTGCATTTAAAGACTGATATTTGACAAATCATATTATGCTCACTAATAGTGATTATTAAAACGCATATTAATAAATGTGCATTGTGCAATTAAGTACTCCAAATTAAGTTTAATTATAATATTTAGATCAGTAAGTCTCAAGCGAAATGTCAGTAAATATGTTAATAGATTTGTGCTATACTTAGTATGAAATAAATGTATTTTAAATACATTTTGGCAAAGGTGGAAGTAAGTCACACATGTGCAAGTCACAAGTAAGTCTCAAAGCTTAACCTTCAAGTCTCAAGCAAGTCCAAGTCAATTTTTGTGAGAATCAAGCAATTCAAGTCAAGTCATAGCTTGGGTCAAGCAAGTCACTGGCAAGTCATACAAATGTTTGATGATTTAACTGAATTCATAGATTAAAATAAGTTAAAATTACAGTAGTTATGGACTATGGGAGTTTTATTTGCAAAAAAAAAAATTGCAATATGCATTTCTACTCAAAAGATGTCCACATACAGCAGAGTCATTAAAGGGTTAGTTCACCCAAAAATGTAAATTCTGTCATTAATTACTTACCCTCATGTCGTTCGACACCCGTAAGACCTTATATTTTTGTTGAAATCCAATGGCTCAGAAAGGCCTCCATTGGCAGCAATGACATTTCCTCTCTCAAGACCCATAAAAGGTACTAAAGACGGCGTTAAAAAGTCCATCTCACTACAGTGTTTCTACAATCATTTTATGAAGCGACGAGAATAGTTTTTGTGCGAAAAAAAAATCAAAATAACGACTTTATTCAACAAGTTCTTGTCTTCCGTCTGGGCCTCTGACGTGAACTCACGACGCATGCGCGAGAATATGACGTTTCTCATGGTTCGGGCATCCAGGAAATGCACACTTTAGCACCATTTTGAGCACTACGCCAAGACCTAAAGCACAATCAATGTAGAGTTCAACAGCTTAGATACGGCGCGTCTTCCTCTGCTTGTAAACAAAGTTCCTCGCTTCCGGGTCATGTGTCTGAACGCCGGCTCTACGTCATTTTCTCGCGCAAGCGTTGTGGTGCTTCGTGGTGCTTTGTGAGTGCTTTGTAAACTTGTTGAATAAAGTCTTTATTTTGATTTTTTTTTTGCGCACAAAAACTATTCTCGTAGCTTCATAAAATGATTGTAGAAACACTGTAGTGAGATGGACTTTTTAACGCCGTCTTTAGTACCTTTTATGGGTCTTGAGAGAGGAAATGTCATTGCTGCCAATGGAGGCCTTTCTGAGCCATCGGATTTCAATGACAGAATTTACATTTTTGGGTAAACTAACCCTTTAATACAATAAAAAAAATAAAAAAATAAATACAAATTAAAACTACATAGCCTAAAATGTGAATGTAACTGAAATGATGCCAGTATATTGGGTGAGATACGTTCTCTTTGTATTATTTGAATGTTCTCTCTCCTGCTGGTCCTGTACAGCGTGACCAGGTGATTTAATTAACTTAAGGGAACTCAGATTGTGTTTGTGGCTCACACCCTGACGAAGGCTCATTAGCCACAACGCTTAGGTGTGCAGTACTTGTCAACTGTTTTTAAAATATTAAAGCCATGATGAAATAAATTGCAAAAAAAAACTTTTATCAACTCTTAACATGTCCAAACAGGGGCGTAGCCATCATTTCAGAAGTGAGGGGGACAGAATACAGTTTTTTTCTGACTTTTGTCTAATTGATGGTTTTATTTTTAATCTTATATATTTTTGCTTGATTGGCTTAATATGCTATTTATGTAAGCTATCTGGATCTTTTTGACGCCAAATGACGTTTGCTGAAATAAAATAAAAAAATAATCTAAAATGTCATGAGACTTGATGTGGTGGTCGACATTTGCTAGCTCTACAAACCAAAAAAAGAATTGAATGATACTGGTTGAATGTTTGCGTGAGAAAATGTCTGTAACATAATGTGTTTTTTTGTTTTTTTTAAACAAATGTAATATTACTCACTTTAATAATGTTTTACTAAAATGTTTTACATTTGTGCAGTGTTGGGGGGGATTTAAGCATTTTATTTATTTATTTATTTATATAAATTCAATCAATGGGAGACTATAAAAATTACTTTTTGTTACATAATCTGTCAAAAATCAGCTCCAATGCAGAACACACACAGAAATGATGGAGTGACTTTTAACCCAGCCATCCAATCACAGTGGAGGAGGGGCGGGACTAACCAACACTAACCAACTTGTACAATGTCAACAGATGACAAGCATAAAAACGGAGCAAAATTATTAAAAACAAGAGCCAGAGCAAATACTTTATATTGCATTGACATTTTTATATAGAAACAATACAGAAACAAACTATCTGTGAACTGAGATACTAGTAACACTTCCGCGGATATTCCGTATATCACACACACACAAAATGCTACGCTGCCGAAACGCTCACAGCTAGGCGTCTTCAACAAAACTGGCTAATTGTTCAACAAGAGAAATAGGCAGAGTTATTCATCATTGTGCAACACAATTCGGATACCACATGGTAACTTACAGTGCTAGACGTTTTCGTAGTGAAGAGTTTTTTGCCATTTTGAACTCATCGCGACCTCTTTGTATGAAAATGATGGATACAGCGCGGGTGCGAGCATGGGCGTGCTGTGACCTGTGAGTGACTGATTACCATGGAACCTTGAAATTCATAATCCTGGTACCCGAACTTAATTATTCTTGGCGTAGCGCCTTCCATGTTCAGTCATGACTCTTACGCTAGCTCTCTCTGCTTTCCTGCTACGTCACGTGGTTAGGTTGCGGTGCAATCAAAAACAGATATTTATTAACCAAAAGAGTCATTTAACTTAAGTCCGAGTCTTGTCTCAAGTCATGAATATCAAGTCAAAGTCAAGTCTTTTATTAATATTTGTCAAGCAAGTCTCAAGTCCTAAAATATGCGACTTAAGTCTGACTTGAGTCAAGTCATGTGACTCGAGTCCCCCACCTCTGCATTTTGGTATAGGTTATATTCACTAGAATTGTCACTCAGAATTTTATTTTGTTGTGTTTTCTCTGGGATATTAATATTACTCGAATACCTTTCAGTATTTATTTCACATTAACACGTAATCTCATTCCACAGTCAAGAAGAAGAGTCATCTTCATCGTCTAGTGAGGAGGAGGAGGGCGATCAGCAACAAAACGAAGAGCTTTACGGCAAAGTTGTGTGTGTGGATGGGGTCGTCACTAGCGACAAAAAGAAAACCACATGGTATCCTGCCCTGGTGAGTGTTTACTGCACAAAAATTAAGCCAATATCTAAAGTAAAATTCAACATTTATATGCAAGTAAAAAAAAAAGACTTCAGTGTAAGCGCCCACTGCTGTGATTGGCTGCTGTGAGAATTCAGTGTAAACGCCCACTGCTGAGATTGGCTGCTGTGAGAATTCAGTGTAAACGCCCACTGCTGTGATTGGCTGCTGTGAGAATTCAGTGTAAACGCCCACTGCTGAGATTGGCTGCTGTGAGAATTCAGTGTAAACGCCCACTGCTGTGATTGGCTGCTGTGAGAATTCAGTGTAAACGCCCACTGCTGAGATTGGCTGCTGTGAGAATTCAGTGTAAACGCCCACTGCTGAGATTGGCTGCTGTGAGAATTCAGTGTAAACGCCCACTGCTGTGATTGGCTGCTGTGAGAATTCAGTGTAAACGCCCACTGCTGAGATTGGCTGCTGTGAGACTTCAGTGTAAACGCCCACTGCTGAGATTGGCTGCTGTGAGAATTCAGTGTAAACGCCCACTGCTGAGATTGGCTGCTGTGAGAATTCAGTGTAAACGCCCACTGCTGTGATTGGCTGCTGTGAGAATTCAGTGTAAACGCCCACTGCTGAGATTGGCTGCTGTGAGACTTCAGTGTAAACGCCCACTGCTGAGATTGGCTGCTGTGAGAATTCAGTGTAAACGCCCACTGCTGAGATTGGCTGCTGTGAGACTTCAGTGCACTGCTGTGATTGGCTGACAACTTTGCATATGAAATAGCTAGAATTACATGTGGAACTCTCTTGAAAACTAGCACATTTTTACTATTACAGCTCTCAAGGTTAACTAATCGAGAAAAGTGTTGATTTATAGCATTATATTTAGATCGTGGCATGAAAGGTTGCAGTGATGAGCATTGTAGCCGATCACGCTCATGTTGAGCGCATGAATGCAGGATCTCGTCATTGCAACTCAATTTCTTCACTCTCACGAATGCTTTCATCATAACTAACAGTGCAAACACAATGTAAATAAGAGATTTGTTGATTATAACGGGAGTTTTGGCGCAAGTCCAGAACTCAGTCACTGATAAACTCGATTGATTGACAGCTCCAGCGATTGTAAAGTTGTGATGATGAAGTAGGCGTTGATCTTCTGCAGAGGCGGTCTTTCACCTAATGAGTCGTTCGCTGGGCTTGGTTACAATAAAAGCTTTATTGTTTTCAGTTCTGAAACTTACAGGATATTCTTATAGTATGATGACCTCTTATATGTCAAAAGGATTTCTCAGTTCATGACCCCTTTAAATTCACATTATTTTATTTCATCCCAGTGAAACAGCCGCAAGTGCTGAATTACTACTCATACAGGTCAAATTGCTGGGTACCGCAGCGGTTTTACTTGCTTAAAACAACCATACTAAAATACATGTGAGTGTGTTGAAAGTTGTTTTACTCTGTGCGTTCGCTCAGTGGCTGGATGAGACACTAGATCGTGCAGTAAGCTAAATATATATATATATATATATAAGAATATTATATTAATAAAAGCTGGATGACTTGTGTTGCTAAGTGACATGCAGTTAATTTTAAAATATATTGTGTGGTGGAGGAAATGCTGTGTTACTGATACTACAAATAAAGCTCTGTCTGAATTTGTTATGTGACAAAATAGTGTTGCCTCTACAAACATGTTACTCGCGGTAAAAACGAGATTCAGACTATAACCATGTTGAGCTATATAGCAATGAATAGCTTTCTGTCTAGAGAGGTATCCAAACAGTTTCCCTCTTCAGGAAGTCACGCTTCAGCTGTAAACAGGATGAGCAGTGCAGGTTTCAGGAGAGAGTTTTCCTCCAGTATTAATGCACTTGTTCCTTTCTGAAGTTGCACATATTGAGCGGCATCATTGATGTAGGCAGTCGTTCTCTTGTTTCTTCTACATCTGTCCCTCGTTTACATGCAGTTGATGATTCACAGGGTCACTGCAAACCAGGCACTGTCCCTTTAAATATTCCTGCTAGCTCCGTGTTCCTCCAGAGATGTTGTTCTTGCCGTATTGTATCGCCGCTCTCTGTCCCCTCCTCACGGCTCTCGGCAGAACGACAGCTTGAGAGAGGAAAACAAAGCCAGTGAATGTCTGTGGTGTTTCTTGAAGCCATGACAGGCTCCTGCTGCTCATCTGATCTCTGTTGTACAGTAACCTCAGGTCAGAGGTGACGTGTTTGAAATACAGGCTGGATCGATCTTTTCAAAATGCTAATGTCAGTTAGGCTTTCTTAAAATGTGTTTTTGCCTGTATTAATGGATGTTCAAGTCATTTTTTGTTTGTTTTTCTCAACATGGAAAACCTGGAAACATCATTGAATTTTTTTTTTTTTTTTTTTAATGCCTGAAAAAGCCAGGCAAAAATTACATATATTATTTTTCTTAATGCACAACTTTAAAATATTCATATTAAGCAATCTCAGATTCAATCTTTTTAAAATACAGGTCAAAAGTTTGGAATAATTAATATTGTCTCTTCTACTCACCAAGGCTGCATTTATGTGATTAAAAATACAGTAAAACCGTAATTTTGCAAATATTATTACAATTTAAAAGAACTTTTTGAATATATTTTGAATGGTAGAGTATCACCGTTTCCACAAAATATGAAGCAGCACAACTGTTTTCAACACTGATAATAATCATAAATGTTTCTTGAGCATCAAATCCTCATATCAGAATGATTTGTGAAGGATCATGTGACTCTGAAGACTGGAGTAATGATGATAAATTCAACTTTGATCACAGGAATAAATTACATTTGACTATATATTCACACAGAAAACAGCTGCTTTAAGTTGTAATATTATTTCACAACTTTTAATGTATTTTTGATCAAATAAATTACTATTACTTAATTATTACAAACAGCTGGAAAGGTAATGTGTTTACATATAATCATTAATGGACTTTTATTGCATGAAATATTTTGAAGTTTGCCTAGTATTAATTTCCTTAGGTGTAAACGTTTTTTCAGGTCGGTGCACCTTTAAAGACTAAAACGACGTTTTCTGTGCCAAACTCTCATTGACATGATCATCTGTCTTCTGTTTCTCTTCATTTCTTTAAAGGTCATCTCTCCAGACTGTCATGAAGATGTGACATTGAAAAAAGACAACGTTTTTGTCCGCTCCTTCAAAGATGGAAAATTGTGAGTAGCTTTCAAATGAAGTTATTTCAGTCCGTGCTTCTACTTTTAGCTCTCAAGGTGCAGAAGATGTCACGTCATGTGTGCTGCTGTTTCTGTTTATAGCTGTGACTTTATAAAGCATTGTTTAAATGTGGCAGAAACGCTGAAAGTGAGGGAAGACGCCACCGCTGGGCATCATCGCCGGTGATATTTCTGTGGGCTAGACGGAGAATATTGTAGTTAAATGCCCGTCTCGGATTAACCTTCCAAAACCAATTTATACTGCAGAATTGGTCTTATTCAAGCGCTGTGCTGAGAAATGTCTGGTTATGGAGATATTTGTGTTAGACCTCATGAAAATGAAACCTGTGAGCGCCGCGATTATACAGACTGGAGCTTCCTGATGATTCTCTAAATAGACAAAACTCTGTTTCTAATGTTGTGCTTCAATAGACAGACAACAAACTCTAAATTGCCAGGATGTTTTTCTGGTGGTTACTATTAGGGGTGTGCGATATTGGCTAAAAAATGATATCTCAATATTTTCTGGGATTTTATTGAGCTGAGAGTGTTTATTGTGTTGGTACCATGGCAGGTTTACGGCTGACTACTAAAATGTTTGATATTATTCTTATTCTGTGCGGTGGTCAGTTCACACCATTGACAGAAATCATCTATTAACTTTTATGGGCATTTTTACCTTTATAAAGGCATTTTTCTCAATCTAAATAAATGTGTGCATCATCTTTTGTGTCAAATTCTCACATTCAATAAATCAATTCAATTAGAATCATAAGACACAATAGGGCTGTTACAATCAAATAAAATCAGTATCAACTAAATTCATCTTTGCAATGCAGAAGAAACAGCTGCTGCATCTGAAGTGGCATTTAGATCATTTACACAGACTGTTAATGAGCTCAGAGGGACATGAAGTTAACCTGCAGTTACACATGCAGAAATAATGTGCTGATGTTTTAAACACAACTTTGAATATTGATATTTTGAAATGATTTAACAAATAAAATGTGAAAATTAAAACCGCCAGTAGGTGGCAGATACACATATAGGGGGCGATTTCGGATTCTCGTGGCACGAGATCTCATCACACCCCTACAAGTCATTGAGAATCTAAATCTGTCACATGCCTGTCCTGTCTCGTGTAGCACGTGTGGTGTTTTGGTTAATTTCTGTGTCATGTGCATTCCTGTCTTCTGTCTTGACCCCACCCCTCTTGTTATCTCATTATTGTTTAAGTGGCCCCACCTGTTCTCCCTCATTACCTGCCTAATTCGCTACCCTTATAGTCTCCTTGTGTTTGCAGTCCTGTGCTGGATCTTGTCTGACGTCTCATGTTCCCTGTTTCATGTCTCCTGTTCCTGGACCTGAGTATGTTACCTGCCCCTGGTATTATGTTTCTGTTTAGTTTGATTTCCCCCCTCGTGGGAGATTTGTTTTTGTTTGTTTATTTTGTTTAAATAAACCAGCTTTATTTTCCTGCAATTGAGTCCTTGCTCCCATTTCTCCATACCGTTTCCTGACAAAATCTGAAATCGCCCCCTAAACCCTCCGTCACTATTCTCGACTTTAGTCCACTAATACAGTTCACTTAAAGGAGTGAATAAAAACAAGTGAGCGAAGTCGGACAGCCGTTGTGTGTAAATCAGTTGTACACTCGTTATTGTGGTGCAATGTGGGATTGAATGAGTGCACTCGATAATGTCCACTATGGTTTCAGACACCACTACAAATGGCTGTCCCCTCAAATAGTGCCCTATTTAAGGGTATAGGGGGCGATTTCGGATTCAGCCTTTGAGTTTCAAACGATTTATTAAATCAGCTGATTCATTCAGGTACGAAGCATCTTAATGAGTGAGTCATTAAATTATTTATTCAATCAATTCGTTCATTCAGTAACAAAACATCGCTGTGTTTTGCTTAGAGATGTAAAAAAAAAACTCCTGTTGGTTTGGAACTATATTTTTGGGTGAAATAGAGCAAAAACAGGCAATATTGTGTCTAAAAAGTCACTTAATATTAATATTAACTTGACACATTTGCAATCATGCTGATATTTGGAGGAAAAAATGGCACTCTTTGTGTGATATTGATTAACTATATTAAATTATATTGATATAATAGACATACACGGGTATTTTTGCCCCCTCATCTTGAATATTGAGGGCATTATAAATGCATTTTAATAAACTAAAGCTGCGTTTCCACCGAAATTACCCAAAACAATTAGGAACCTTTTCCCCCCACACCTGTTGCTGTCTGCATTTCAATCGCGGTCTAAAGTACCGTGAAGATTAGTCCGGTAGGATTTCGTCCTCCACATATAAGCTCAATAAAGCCTGAACCTCGTCGTCGCTCCATCGCTCGTATTTTTAAACTCCATTGTTGATTCGAATAGCAAACATCTCTTACTGCACGCACCGCAACAGACTCAAAAAAATGCTGAGTGGAGTCAGCCAATCAAAATGCTGCGTGAACTCAACCAATCAGCATGCTGAAGTGCACTAGTCTAACCGACTAGACTACATCACGTAGTGTATGCGTGCGCTCTTTAGGTGTGTGTGTGTGTGTGTGTGTGAGAGGGATATACTCGATAATGTCTGATCGCACATCGTTAAAACAACAACAATCAGGATATGATCGTAGACGATATATATCGCACACCCCTAGTTACTATCTCAAATCAAAAGAGTCCTGCACCCTTAAGTCCCTCCTTCAGTGCAAGTCTGTGGGAATATATATATATATATATGTGTATGTGTGTGTGTGTGTGTGTGTGTGTTTTATTTTTTTGTGTGTGTAGTCTTGTCTTCCCTGTTGTGCCGTATTTCCGAGTGAAACGCTTCTGGAACAAGAACAAATGTAGGGCGGGGTTTGATTTTGTCTGTGGGGAATTGATTGGATGGTTGTGGTTTGCTATTGGTGGATCTCATGTGAGTGACAGGTTGCCCCGCCCTCGTCATCAGAGAAGAGATGTCGCTGCAAGAGGAAGGGGAAGATATTCTGATTCAAGATTGGAGCTTGACTTCTGTCTGCTCTCGTGTTGCACATCTTCACTGCTCCCTCTAGTGTTTGCTTCAGGACAGTAATGACATCACTGCCACATGAGGATTTATAAATACTGATGAACAAAGACATGTCTTCTAACTGTTAATTACCTCTAAATTCCCTCATCATAAGCAGCTTCAGAAGGTATTTGGACACTGTGTGACCGTAAGGAGAGCTGACTTCATTCATCCACTAAAAATCGCCATCCTGCAGCATTTGAGCAGCGATACACACTTGATCTAATGAGCGACACTTTTAACAGGACATGCCTGGTTCATGTTCCTACACTGTAAAATAAAGCAAAGATTATTAGAGTATGTTTCACAAGAAAATACTATTTCAGTCTTTCTACTTCAAAATGTCATGTTTAATTCAAGGTTGCTTGCTGCTTCTTTGTAATTATTTGTCAAATGTACTAGCATTTTTTGAGTGCTAATTGTTTATACACAAACGGCACAGGCAAACCTCATGTCTGTACAGTATTCTGGTACTCAAAAATGGGGATTACATAATCACAGTTTTCCCAGGATAAAGGTTTTATCATCATATTTGGTGCGCTTTTTAATGAACCCTTATGGAAGTCCAGTGTGATTTGATGGATGTTGGGAATAAATGTGTAATGTGCCACGTTCATGTTTTTGCAGGGCATGTAATGCAATTAATTCAATAAAAAATTGTAATAGATAATAAATGACATCCATAATGCTTTTTTAATGTTTCATACAGCAGTGTGTTGATTATGATCAGTAATTGACTCAAAGATGATTGGTTATTTATGATTTCTCTCATATGTAATGAAGCCCTGCTAACAGTGTTTTATTTTATCCCGCAGTTACACAGTTTTACGGAAAGACATTCGAGAGCTGAATGAAGAGAAATCTCCCAAAGCGGACGCAGGACTCAAACCAGGTGAGAGCAAGAGCGCCACCTACAGATCACAGTACATTTAGGGCAGGGTTATTATCGTTAACCATAAATAAAACCATCAAGATCATTGGAAACACTAGGTCTCATTATTTAACGTTAGTTAATGCATTAACAAACAATGAACAATTCATTTGTTTATAGTATTTATTAATCTTTTTTAACATTAGTTATGCATGTTAGCTGTTAATCGATACAACTTTTGATTTTAATAATGTATTAGTAAGTATTGAAATTAACAGTAATTATTAGTTTAACTCATTTTCATTAAAAATAAAATATAAAAAACATAAACTTTATTTTATTTCAACTAGTTGCTAATTTTCATTTACTTCAACTTGAAGTACTGAAATAACTTAAAACTATAGACAAAGAAACTAATAAAAATGACAATAACAATACAGTTTTTAAAACTAGCTAAAATGACTGGTTTTCATTAAAATGATAATATGTTTAGTTTATGATTTAGTTTGACTTGAAGTACTAAAATAACTGAACCTAAATAAACTAAAACTATATGAACATAAAAAAACTCATAAAAATGACAAAACACAACAAAAATGAGTAAAACTTGAACTAAAATGAAAACAGAAAATCTAAAAATACAATTCAAAATATTATTCATCCTTAAGTACCAGTACACAGTCTTTATCTTTCTGTCCTATTTTCAAATACTTTTTTGCTTTAAATCAAAGTTGGTTGGTTTGGTTCATGGCTTATGACTCTTAAAAAACAGTTTCCCTATGGGAAAAATACTTCCAGAAACAGGGAGCTGAACGAGTGGATGACAACTGTTGCACTTGCAAGTTTTTTAAAAGTAAAAAAAATGACACGCCAAACAAGAATTTCACATTGAGCACACTGTAGTCTCATTGTCTCTGTTTGTGTGTTGGACAGCGTTAGATGCAGCGTGGGAATTTCAGCGCAACGGCACTGTGCCCAACACGTGGAGGACGGAGGTGAAGGATGAAAGCTCAAGCAGTGAGGATGATGACGAGGAAGAGGAGGAGGAACAAGAGGAAGAGGCCAGCGGCGAGGAGGAAGAGGTGACAACAGCATTCATGATCATAAGGCGTGTGTTGGGGAGAAACATCACTGAAAGATTCACACCGAATCAGTGTTGAATCAGAATCTGAATCGGATTGAGACAGGGAATCTAATGTTTGTGTTGATGTGAGTCGATATAGTGGCGCTTTCACTCTTACAGCACGAGCTCCTGATTTATTAACCACTAAATATCACCTTTGGAACTTAAGCAGTGAGAGATGAACAGCTTGTGCGTGTGTGATGACAGGTTTAACTGTTAACGGAGTCTGAAAACTACGACCTGTATTAAAGCCGTGTCAGAGCCGCGGTTGACGTGTCTGTGTGTAATACAGATTATAGAGGACAACAACATCACAGCCAGTGTTGGTTTGGTGGTCTTGACGACACTAACTTAACCACATCTTCATAATAGTGTGGATTTCCCAGTAACTGACAAGCTACCTTTTCTAACAAGAAGCGACTAAACTGTTGTCTGGCTATCACCAGACCAAGCTCAATCTTTTAAGATTGAACATTAGTCTGGGGAGTCTGCTATGTATTTTCTACTGCACAAGAGGCGTGATCAACAGGTATCGATCCATCCTTCTCTATCCGTCATTGTGTTAAACCCACCAATAGCCCGCCAGGTGGATAAGCCAGTCTGTGATTGGTTCCCGCAAAAGTGTGACAGAAGCAGGATAAATGAATGTACAGGTTTCCAGCCTGAGCTGCAGGACGAAATTAAATCGCTGACAGATCAGGCTGGGTTTACCCAGTCTAACCAAACAGGCTATTTTTTCTTATATTGCACACAGTTTTACGATCAAACTTAAGCAAAAATCATTGATGCTTGCTAAACTGAACTCGTTCTCGCTCTCATTCTAATGAACACCGGAAGGTCTGATTCACTTTAGTAAATCGGTTCATTTAATTGATCATTTTCAAAGAAAGACACTGAATCATTTGAGTTGCTGCTCACCATTTTATGTTTTAGTTGTGCATCAAAATAATTAGTCAAATCCTGTTATTTGTCACTGTTATCAAGTTATATTTAGATAAAAAAATAAAAAATAAAATAAAATAAAAACATGTCTGATTACACACTACCATTTTAAAAGTTAGGGGTTTCTTGTTCAGAAATGAATACTTTTATTTAGCAAGAATGCATTCAATTGATGAAAAGTAATAATGTTACAAAAGATTTCTGTTTCAAATACATTTCTGTTCTTTTGAGCTTTATATTCATCAAAGAATCCTGAAAAATAAAATGTATCACGGTTTCCACAAACATTGATGATAATCATAAATGTTTCTTGAGCATCAAATCCTCATATCAGAATGATAAGGATCATGTGACACTGAAGACTGGAGTAATGATGATAAATTCAGCTTTGATCACAGGAATAAATTACACGTCACTATATATTCACATAGAAAACAGATGTTTTAAAGTGTAATAATATTTCACAATATTACTGTTTTACTGTAATTTTTAATCAAATAAATGCATCTTTGGTGAGCATAAATATATTGTCCCTCTAAATAGTTTCAGTTAGAGCTGCACGATTCTGGATAAATTGAGAAATTTATTTGGTGATAATTAAATTTTTTTGGTGTCAAACAGAGATCACAATTCTCCAAAATAACTAATTTACTAGAAGTTCTAAAAAAAATGTTAATTGCTGCAGTCAATTTAAAATGTTTAATTAATTTGAATTATTAAAAAAAAAAAATCATATAAGCCCATACGCTCATAAACACTTCACTTGTTTCATTACTGGATGAATCAGCATTTTTGAACGAATCTCTTGAATGAATGATTTTTTTAACAGTCACTTGTCGCCACCTACTGGTGAACTTGAAGTGTCAAGTTACTTTCAAAAGTTACTTTTCTGTAGACATCAGTGTTTATATCCAAACTATAATCTTTTATCCCAGTACTTCTGTGATTAATATGATTATTTGTAACACAGATATAACAAAACTGTGTGGTTGAAAAGACTGTTTGTTTAGCCGTTTCAAACATGACATCTGCTCTCTCTGGCACAGTGGCAGCGCAAACAGATTCAAATGTTTCGCTGTGATTTTGTCAAAGGTTTAATAGACACAGGAGAATCATTGTCACTTAGGAATGAGATTGCATGGGTGTTTGAATCAAGATGGCGACTTTTCTAGTTGGTAGCTTGTAATGTAGCTACAAAACTACTGTTTTCAAAGGCCTGTGAATGACACCCATCTCTCGGTGTGTTTGTGTTTCCTGTGTACAGGAGGAAGTGGAGCCGTTCCCAGAGGATAAGGACAACTTCCTACAGCAGCTTTACAAATTCATGGAGGATAGAGGTGAGCAGTGTTAGTGTACTAACACGACTCTCAGAAAGACAGAAGAGAACGCGCTGTCTGTGAATGACCTGACTATGACACATACACACGACGCTCAGAAAGACAGAAGAGAACGCGCTGACTGTGAATGACCTGACTATGACACACACACACACAACGCTCAGAAAGACAGAAGAGAACGCGCTGTCTGTGAATGACCTGACTATGACACACACACACACACACACACGACTCTCAGAAAGACAGAAGAGAGCACGCTGTCTGTGAATGACCTGACTATGACACACACACACACACACGACTCTCAGAAAGACAGAAGAGAGCACGCTGTCTGTGAATGACCTGACTATGACACACACAACACACGACTCTCAGAAAGACAGAAGAGAACGAGCTGTCTGTGAATGACCTGACTATGACACACACACACGATGCTCAGAAAGAAATTAAGAGAACGCGCTGTCTGTGAATGTCCTGACTATGACACATACACACGACGCTCAGAAAGACAGAAGAGAACGCGCTGACTGTGAATGACCTGACTATGACACACACACACACAACGCTCAGAAAGACAGAAGAGAACGCGCTGTCTGTGAATGACCTGACTATGACACACACACGACACTCAGAAAGACAGAAGAGAGCGCGCTGTCTGTGAATGACCTGACTATGACACACACACACAACGTTCAGAAAGACAGAAGAGAACGCGCTGTCTGTGAATGTCCTGACTATGACACACACACACGACGCTCAGAAAGACAGAAGAGAACGCGCTGTCTGTGAATGACCTGACTATGACACACACACACACACACACGACTCTCAGAAAGACAGAAGAGAACGAGCTGTCTGTGAATGACCTGACTATGACACACACACACGATGCTCAGAAAGAAATTAAGAGAACGCGCTGTCTGTGAATGTCCTGACTATGACACATACACACGACGCTCAGAAAGACAGAAGAGAACGCGCTGACTGTGAATGACCTGACTATGACACACACACACACAACGCTCAGAAAGACAGAAGAGAACGCGCTGTCTGTGAATGACCTGACTATGACACACACACGACACTCAGAAAGACAGAAGAGAGCGCGCTGTCTGTGAATGACCTGACTATGACACACACACACAACGTTCAGAAAGACAGAAGAGAACGCGCTGTCTGTGAATGTCCTGACTATGACACACACACACGACGCTCAGAAAGACAGAAGAGAACGCGCTGTCTGTGAATGACCTGACTATGACACACACACACACACACACGACTCTCAGAAAGACAGAAGAGAGCACGCTGTCTGTGAATGACCTGACTATGACACACACACACACTACTCTCAGAAAGACAGAAGAGAACGCGCTGTCTGTGAATGACCTGACTATGACACACACACACGACACTCAGAAAGACAGAAGAGAACGCGCTGTCTGTGAATGACCTGACTATGACACACACACACGATGCTCAGAAAGACAGAAGAGAACGCGCTGACTGTGAATGTCCTGACTATGACACACACACGACACTCAGAAAGACAGAAGAGAGCACGCTGTCTGTGAATGACCTGACTATGACACACACACACACACTACTCTCAGAAAGACAGAAGAGAACGCGCTGTCTGTGAATGACCTGACTGACACACACACACGCACGACGCTCAGAAAGACAGAAGAGAACGCGCTGTCTGTGAATGACCTGACTATGACACACACACACGATGCTCAGAAAGAAATGAAGAGAACGCACTGTCTGTGAATGACCTGACTATGACACACACACACGATGCTCAGAAAGACAGAAGAGAACGCGCTGACTGTGAATGTCCTGACTATGACACACACACGACACTCAGAAAGACAGAAGAGAACGCACTGTCTGTGAATGACCTGACTATGACACACACACACGACACTCAGAAAGACAGAAGAGAACGCGCTGTCTGTGAATGTTCTGACTATGACACACACACACACGACGCTCAGAAAGACAGAAGAGAACGCACTGTCTGTGAATGTCCTGACTATGACACACACGCACGACGCTCAGAAAGATGCGCCAGTATCGAGTTCTCTTTCAAACGAACAATAACAGAGAATTATGCCAAAATACCGTTTTGTCGAGTATTCTCATAAGAGCAGTCTTACATTAGTTAAATAACGTCTTAAATGAACTTAAAGATCTGTGAAGAAATGAGATGTGTGTGACAGCGCGTCAGATCCGCATCATGTTCGGCAGTGGCAGATCTTAAAGTGACAGCAGCCACTAATGATGTCTGTCATTAATGTTAATCAAAGAACAAAGGGAACAGAGAAAAGTGTAGTTTTAATGAGGATTAATCTATATTTAATTTATTATTTATTCAGTGCAGACTGTAAAGTGTTTGATAACTTTATTCAGTTTCTGTATATTGATTATTAATGAAGGCCACAGGTAAATGACATTTATTATAATGGGTTTATGTGAAGATTGTTTTAAGTTCACTTAAATTAAAAGTTATTTTTTAAAGCCTAATAAATGTTGAAATTGGTATAGCTTTCAATTATACTGTAATGTTAAATGTCTATCATTAATGTTTAAAAAAGTTATCAGTGTCAGTGATACTGGCCTTCATTCATAAAAAGATTCCATTACAACAAATATAAAAAATATTGTCTTTAAGTTTTTTCTACATTAATTTGGACTGTGAAATTATTACAATATAAAAATATAAAAAATTCCAATGTTTTTAATCGCGCTTAATTACAGAAAAAATGTGCGATTAATTATTTTTTTCATCGATTGACAGCACCAGTGCTTTCGTTATTTTTTTATTCGTTTTTTTATATATATATTTCTGTATAGCTTTAATTAATTTTAGTTTTACTAATTGTATTACTTTTAAACTTTCTGTATGTATTTTAGATAGCTTCCAAGGTTTTTGTTTAGTTTTTAACCTAATATAAGTATTTTATTTTATTTCAGCTTTTATTTGAATTGACAAAAATGATTACGAGCAGTTTTATGGTACGTTTACATGACAGCTATGTACTAAAAACCGAAAAGTTTTTCCTTCGTGTAGACGACAACGTTGTCAAAATGATCCCCGTTCACACAGATCCATGAAAACGATTAAAAACACTGTGTTATTCATGCCAGGCCAGTAGATGGCGATGCCACTTTGTAAAGAAACACTGCGTGCCTATAGACTGAACATGTAATACATGACGTCTCCGTTTTCACAAATTTGCGTTTTTGTAGTTTACACGGACACAATAACGGAAACGTTTTCAAAAACGTGCATTTTGAAATCTGTTGTCAAAAGTTTGTTTTCAGGCTGTTGTCGTGTAATTGAACGGCCAAACGCATAAAAAGTTTTACGTTTTTAGTTGAAAACAGTGTCGTGTAAACGGCCCCTATAGTTAGCAGTAACAACACTGGAGGATCTTTTTTTGTATCTTTTTTTCTCCAAGTCGCTTTGAATAAAACGTCTGGCAAATGCATCAATGCAAATGTTCATATTTACTTTGAAACTCGCACTTACTAGCGTCTTGTGGTTTTTTTCAGGAACTCCCATCAATAAACGACCCGTGCTGGGCTACAGGAATCTGAATCTTTTTAAACTCTACAGGCTGGTGCACAAGCTCGGAGGATTTGACAATGTGAGTTTTATTTGTGATCCCTCCCCGTGGAGCGAAAGACTGCCACGATCTGCTGTTCCGTCTGCATTCGCTTTCACACGCTGAGTAGGACGTGTTCCCTCCCTGTGTTTCAGATCGAGAGCGGGTCTGTCTGGAAGCAGGTGTATCAGGATCTGGGCATCCCCGTGCTCAACTCCGCAGCCGGTTACAACGTCAAATGTGCCTACAGAAAGTACGTGCATCAGGATGACAGTGACAGCAAACATGAGTTGTTTGGCTGTCTGTTAGCTCTCTTATTCTTCCAAGTTGATGACAGAACTGTATGCTGAACAGTTGCAAACATCCTCTCTCATAACCCATAGTGCCAGCAGCAGTTCAAAGTTTCTTGATCTTTTTGTTTTTTGTTTTTTACCAGATTGCTCTGGTATTTTACTATATAGTCACATCAAAAATTATTTTAAATTGTATTAATATTTCACAATATGTCTGTTTCACTGTATTTTTGATAGTATTCTGTAAAACGTGTAGTGATCACCTGTGGTGTTGCTGAACCTCCTGCAGGTACCTGTATGGCTTTGAGGACTACTGCTCCTCCACGGGAATCACGTTCCGCATGGATCTGCCGTATAAGACGGGTGAGAAGAGTGAGGTGAACCCTGAGGAAACAGCCAGCGGCGGAAACGGCATCTCTTTAAGCACATCCAGCACAGAAGAAGAACAGAAAGCTCTTAAAGAACCAGAGACCTCCAACACACAGCATGTGCTCAAGGTACTAAACATCATCTCAGGGTCTGTCTGCTGTGGCATACTACTACATACTACACACACTACTCATATTACTCACTACTCGCACTACTACATACTACTCACATTACTCACACTACTCATACTACTGCATACTACTCACACTATTCATATTATTCACTACTCGCACTACTACATACTACTCACATTACTCATACTACTCACACTATTCATACTACTCACATTACTCATACTACTCACTACTCATACTACTCACACTATTCATATTATTCACTACTCGCACTACTACATACTACTCACATTACTCATACTACTCACACTATTCATACTACTCACATTACTCATACTACTCACACTATTCATACTACTCACATTACTCATGCTACTACTACTCGTACTACTACATACTACTCACATTACTCATACTACTCACACTATTCATACTACTGCATACTACTCGCATTACTCACACTACTCACACTATTCATACTAATACTACTGCATACTACTCACGCTACTTATACTACTCACACTATTCATACTACTCGCACTACTCACACTATTCATACTACTACATACTACTCACATTACTCATATTACTCACACTACTCGCACTTCATACTACTCATACTACTCACTATTTATACTACTCATACTACTACATACTACTCACATTACTCATACTACTCACACGATTCATACTACTGCATACTACTCGCATTACTCACACTACTCACAATATTCATACTACTCATACTACTGCATACTACTCACACTATTCATACTACTACATACTACTCACATTACTCATTACTCACACTTCATACTACTCATACTACTTACTATTCATACTACTCGTACTACTGCATACTACTCACACTACTCATACTACTGCATACTACTCACACTAATACTAGTCATACTAATACTCATACTACTCATACTAATATTACTCATACTATTCACACTACTCATACTATTCACACTAACACTACTCATACTACTCACACTATTCACACTACTCATATTATTTACACTAATCGTACTACTCACACTAACTACTCATACTATTCACACTACTCATACTATTTACACTACTCACACCAACACTATTAACACTAACACTACTCATACTATTTCTACTACTCACACTACTCATGCTACCCACTATGATTAGTATTATAGTCACACTAGCTATGATTTTAACACCTTAACTAAGCTGTTTAGATTTGTCAAAAGTTTGAGGTCAGTAAGATTTTTTTAAAGAAATATGTTATATGTTAATTTGGTAATTATCTAAAACATCGTCACCATGTTTTTAGCAACTTTATAGTGTAAATGCTTTTTTCACAAGCTTCTGGTAAGCAGTGTACAGTACATACTGTGCATTAAGCAGTAAACTAGTATTGAATTTGAAAGACTTTAGACAAACAGCTTTACCTTGTGTTTTGTCTCTCAGCAGGATTGTCTGACCTCATGTATATTTATAAGTCATGCTTTTTTCCCTCGAACACAAGCTGCTGAATCAAAAACAATGATGTGTTTACAAATGTAGCTAAATCATAGTTAATTAGGGTCAAGTCATATTCATTTCAAGAGCATATCGGTGAGGGTGATGTGTTATTTCTCCACAGGAGGAGAAGACTGAGACCACAGCCCCATGTGAAGATAAAGCGGATATCAGCAGCGTAAACGAGGAGGAGGAGGAGGATGATAACCCCGCTGATGAAGAGGAGAATGATACGAACGAAGAGGCCAAAGAGTGCGGACCGGCAGCGGAGAGTGACGTCACTGAGACCGTGAAGGAGGAGCCGTGTGAGGAGCCCGACAGCAAAGATCTGTCAGGGTAGGTGTCACTTCCTCTCTGAGCTTCAGTGCATGGCTCTGTGGATCTCTGAAGGAGATTATCACGGGAGAGAGAGAGAGAAATGGAGACAAAACCCAGATGTGCTCAGAGATGGATGCATGACAGGCGAAGCCGGAGAGAATTTGGAGGAAACAATCAAAAAGTCAGATCATGAAAACTCTTAATAACGGTGTATTGTGAAACATCTGACTGATTTTGATGGTGGATGCTGCTGTAGTTCCTCTCTGGTTGCGTCTCATGTCAGTCGCACGCTTACTGAAACTGCATGCTGGCCGAAGCGCGTGCTCTTTTAGCTTGCTTTCTCTCTCTCTCTCACCCTTTATCCATCTTATCTTGAACCATCCCACATGTCTCCAGCAAAAAAAAGCCTCCGTTCTTATTTTTGCTGCAGTTTTTGTGTTTTTCCCGTCTGTTAGAAATACAAATATTTAAATGATCAATATCATGCGTGAATTGCTGTGAATTTTATTTGTGAGATATTTCAGCAACTCTTGAGCTGGTGATGGATTAAAGCTACAGTTATTTATGTTTTTTCGATTTAATATCTTTAAAATAAGTAAATAAACATAAATAGCACAGTGTGTTTGTGAGCTACCGTTCAAAAGCCATTAAAAGTTGTGAAATAATATTACAACTTAAATCAGCTGTTTTCTATGTGAATATATATTAAAGTGTAATTTATTCCTGTGATCAAAGCTGAATTTATCATCACATGATCCTTCAGAAATCATTCTAATTAGGGATGCACCGATATGAACATTTTGGCCAATACCGATAACCGATAATTCTTTATATTTGAAAGCCGATAACCGATATATATAGCAGATAAATCTAAATACAAATTTTAATATAATTTTTGAGAGCTAGATTACAAAAACTAAAGTATCGGCATTAAAATCCATGTCCCAAGCACACAATTATGATGTTCTCATTGTAATTTTATGTAGCCGATATGACAGACTTGCGCTGCACATGTTGCATTAACTGTATTTTCCTTTTTGAAGTGATTCCAATCATATTTCAAGCAATTCAAAACCATCATTGTGAGCATCTGAAGTGTCTCAGCTGAAGGAAATAATTAATTATTTATGAGCTTTAATATATCGGCCAAATTTTCTTATCAGGGCGATAACGATAACATTTAGGGCTGTCCCCTGATAGTCCACTAACCGACTAGAAGAGGCTTGGTCGACTAAAATTTTATTAGTTGTTTAGTCGCAGAAAAAAAAACTCCACAGGAAGTGGTGAAATCACACAGGCTGTGACGGAGATCGTTAACGGCAGGAAATCCAAACATTCACCCATCATTCATCAACCTCAAATATGACTTATCACTTGAAACATGCAAGTAGTCGCAACTTTACAAGTCCACTCGCTCTAATGTCAGCCTAGATAAATGTGCGCTATTATTAGACGCATCTCTGTGTTTGTGTGGAGAGCGCGCTTTACTGCATGACATACAGGCGCCGGCGTTTGCATTTAACTTTAAACACTCCGTCATGTAAAAGGCATATTTTGTGCTTTTGTAAAATAATGAAAACAGTCAGGATGCACTTTCTGCCGTCTCGGTCTCAGTGAACTTGAGCGGCACAAATGAACAGAAACTCTGCGTGTACTTGCCTCTCAGACATGAGAAATATGTCTATAGAGAGATTGAAATGATTCATTTTAAATGAACCCATTCAAGTGGAAAACAAATATTGTCAGATGATGTAATCCTGAAACGTGCATATAGACGCCGTCCACTGCGGAGAGGAGAGTCAGCATCGTCGACTTAATCTCTGCAGCCGAAAACACAAAACATGATCAATAAATGATTCAGATGTTTAGACGGTCTCCTTCTGTTTCACGACACACTCATAATCATTGCGTTTGCCGGTGCGCTGTGGCGAGCTTCATGCGTGCGCTTGACTGACCAGGCTATGTATTATATATAGGCAATTAGTGATTGTCGTCTAATAGTTAGCAGGGCAGCCCTACTAACATTAAAAAAGAACATATATCGGCCAATACCGATTTGGTGGCCGATATATTGTGCATCCCTAATTCTAATATGCTGATTTGCTGCTCAAGAAACATTTCTGATTATTACAGTTGTGCTGCTTCATATTTTTGTGGATGAATTTTGTTCAGGATTCTTTAATGAATAGAAAGTTTAAAAGAACAGCATTTATTTGAAACATTATAGGACATTTTTACAGGCACTTTTGAACAATTGAATGCATCCTTGCTGAATAACACCTGTAGCTGACTGTGAGTCAGCAGACGTCAATTCTGATTTATTCCGGCACTGTCTTTGTGGAAAAATTATCTCTTTGAATCTGTGATTTTTGGGTGTTAAATTTTAGTTTTGAACTGTTCAGGTGTGACTTTGAAGCTCAGTCGAACGATGGACTGACTAGTAAAGCTCTACCACTGCTGCCCAAGTGTTTCCCGGCGCTTCCTGCTCTCTCATATCATGCCTTTAGTGTTCTGCTGTGTTGTTGTGAGATGATGTGTGGATGAGAACAGACCCTGATGCTCAGATCATGTCGAGCCTTGTGCCTGGTTAGGGTTGGGAATCGAGAAGCTGTTCTGTTCTGCAAAAAAAGAAGCTTTATTATTTTCATGACTTTATAATAATTGGTTCTTGATCTCATTGAGCTATGGAATTGATTTACTCACAGGTGTTGAACTCTAAAGCCTCGTTCAGACTGTCAGTCCAAATCTGTTTTTTGTGCATATCCGATTGAAATCCGATCAGATTTAGCAAGTCTGAACGGCCAAAAATCACATGAAATCACATAGAGCTACATTCATATGTAGTTTGAAATTCTATTCAAAGCGCATTTCTGGAAATCCGTTTCAGTCTGACCGCTCTGGTTTATTTGACTTTCTCACACCACGTAAAGCGCAAACGTCAGACGTTGTTATAAAAAACATGCTGAAAGTCGCTTCAGAAACAAGGTTGTGTTGTTGCAAAGTGGCGGTCAAGCAGAAAATGACAATAAAACGGAGACATGTTTTGAAACCGGCGGAAACAACAAGCACGGAATAAAGCCGCTCATACCTGCCTCAGAAGACACTGTAGTCCTGCGTGCGGCGCCTGCACAATGTCATGTTGTAAATAAGACAACATCTGTATTGCAAACCCCTCTATGTTGCGGTTGTTGTTGCTGTTTTTGGCTTATGCCTACCAAGGCAACGTCATTGCCATAGAAACCAATGCAGATATTCCGGAAAACGAAAGAGCTGCATGGACACACAAATCGGATCTGAACAGTTGCGATACACAGTGTGGACAGTCAGACTTTAGATCAGATTCCAATCGGATTTGACTGACAGTCTGAACGAGGCTTAAATGAACCAACTCAAAATTCTAAAAGGAATGGAATGGCACTAAAAAAGGAATCAGAATTGCTACATTTCAAACGATTCCCACCTCTACTCTAAATCTGCTGAAAGTTGCACTGACTCTAATTTGAAGCATTTGGATGCACATGTAACTTTTGAGATTAAACTTGCCTAACTAATCTCCCTCACGTAGCTGTGATCCGATTATTTAGCTGGTTTTCACAGATGCTTTTTTGTCATCCTGCAGTGGTGGTTTTCCAATGATGCTTTCCCCTTCATGTTCTGTATTGAATCACATAACTATGTGGAACCAGGGTCCTGCCTAGTACCAGCTCAGTTGTCGCATCACTAGTTGAGAGTCGTCTGCTGCTAACTAACCAGGGTTGTTTCTCGGTTGAGCTGTATGAAGTGACTTCAGCAGTACGTGGCGAGCGGTAGAGTTCAGTGTGCTAACTGTCTAACGTGGCTTCCTCTCTGCTCTCTAACGTGATTGTGATTTGCCCCTTTGCTGAGCTTCGCTGTGCCCTCTTGCTGCACTCTGACCCTTTCCCTGTCATACACACACACTTCTTGAACTCAAGTTCAAAGTCACATTTGAAATATCTTACTCGCCCTCATGTTGGTCTAAACCTGTATGACCTTATTTCTTCTGTGAAACACTAAAGGTTTAGCTGAATGTTCATGTAACATGTTTATATAATGACCACAGACTGTCAAGCTCCAAAAAAGATTTAAAAAACAACATTAATATTACCATAAAGGTAGCTGTGTAGTACAGGTTTTTGTTGATTAGCTTTGGTGTTTATTCCCCACTGGTAGATGCCGTAACCACACCATAATGGGGCAAATGCATCTTTCTCCAGAAAATAACTTTTTGCAAGCAACATATAAATCACTTATATTTTGTTATATTATTGTAGATGTTTCACTTAAATATTTACATATTTATAAATATAATCAATAAAAAAAAAAAAATTGTAGATTCACTAGTATTCAATTATTTGTTTTTTATCATAAAATAATGAATAGTTTTATACTGGTGAAACATGTATATTATATATTTTTTTATTTTTTTTATTTTTTTACATATTTTTATTATGTATATATAATATGTATATAAAATGGTATAATAAATCATATATATAAATATATGTATGTGAAATATATTTTGTTATATTATTGTAGATGTTTCACTAAAATATTTATTATTTTTACAGATTTATATATATATATATATATATATAATACATTTAAAAATGATCGTAGATTCACTTGTATTTAATGGTTTATTGTTTATCATATTTTTAATGTTTTATTTATTTTTAATATACTGTATATTATTCATATATTATACATGATAAAAATAATGAATAGTTTTATACTTTTATATATATATATATATATAGTTAAAGTTTCACTAGTAATTTTTTATATATATATATATATATTATAAATTCTATTATTATTTTTTGATAGAATTTAGAATGAACAAAAAATAATTCAAATAAATTGAATAAAATTTTTTAAATAATGAATAGTTTTTACTAGTAAAACCATGTACAATAATTTTGAATAATAATAATATATTGCTATTAACTATTTTTTATATAAAAAAATCTAAATAAATAAATGCTATATATGTGAGATTATATAGGCTAACATATAAAAATATGTTTCATATATATATATATATATATATATATATATATATATGATTTTTTGATAGAACTTAGAATCGACCTGTAATATTCTCTGTCTGCTGTCTTTGACATTATAGCTCATAATAGTCAGCAGTGAAGGGTTTGTGTTGTCTGGTCAGTGATGTCATTTTCCTCCAGCTCTAGAGTGATTTGTCACATGACGCTCACAGTTGTGTATTTCCAGCAGACCAACTGCCTTTGAGATGAATGGCAATACAGACGGATAGTTGTCTTCATCCAGACGTTATAGACGTATTTGGTATTCCAAGTTTTCTGCATATATCATGAATCATCCAAGTTGGACTGCAGAGAAGAGTTTGAGTAGATAACAACTTAGTATACAAAACAGTATGGCTTCAGATAGAGGACGCTTATTTATTTCAGTCTTTTTTTGGAGCTTGACAGCCAATGCTTTCATTATATGGAAAGAACAGCTTGAGATTCTTCAAACGCAAGAAACACAGGTTTCATGAGCAACAGCGTGAGCGTGAGTAAATGATGACTGAAGATTCAGAAGTATTCCTTTTAAACGAATCAGGCAGTTTTAGACCAGCTTCTTAATATATTCCAGGTTGAGGTTCAGACAGCCGGCTGATGACCCCATAATGTCTTCCTCCGACGTTCAGGAGGATTGCTAGACTGATCCGACAGGGAAAGATGAGGATAAGTAGAGTTCAGAAGCACTAGGCTGAGATAGCAAGCTTTCAGGGTGGGTTTTTTGGGGAGGGCGGTTGTGGGGAAGCCTAGGGCCAGGAAACAGGAAGTACTGAATTGTCTTTCTTGCAGGGATGTCAGCAGTCAGGAGTGGGAGGAAGGGGAGGAGTTTGAGTGTTACCCTCCTGGGATGAAGGTGCAGGTGAGGTATGGGCGAGGCCGCAATCAGAAGACGTACGAAGCCACTGTGAAAGAGTCAGACCTGGAGGGGGGAGAGGTGCTCTACCTGGTGCACTACTGTGGCTGGAACGTCAGGTAAGGCAGGACCCTGGGAACTCATGCCTCATTTGTTTGCATTTACCAACAATTTGGTAACCCCAACCCGGAGTTAGAGAGTCTGGTGCATATGGAGTTTTTGTAGGCCAAAACCTGGAAACTAGCATTTTAGCACTTCCGGTTCCATCGTCAGGAAGTCAGTCAATGGGTTTTTGAATGGGTTAAATGCCTGAAATAAGGTCTGTGGTGAACACAAGCTCTAGACGTTTTCACGTTTTATTCTACAACATTAAAAACGTCAGTTTTACCCCCTTGTGATGTTGTCAGGGACATTAAACATCATCATGTCGAACAGAAAGACTCATTAACTTGTGTTTATGCAATGTTTTTTAAATTAAAACGGAAGGAGTTGTCGAAGCTTAATGGTGGTGACGCTGAAGTCGTGCGACTGTGGTGTAGTTGATTTATAGCTTTTTATTTCTGCCGATTGTATTTAGGCTTCATTTGTTCAAGATTATCATGATGAACAAACTGTGTAAGAATCATAAACTTTTGTTGGTCACAGTGCTTATAATCCAAAAGCCAGTGGAAAAATCTATCGAGGGAAACAGGGTGATGCGAACGTACGGGTTGGCCTACAAAAAATACATTATCACTGCAGTGCTCTATTGCAGTCAAGTGACCAACCACAGCTTTTTTGGTTTTAACATGTGGAAATGTGTTTAAATATTGCAGTGGATGCAAATTAGTAGGAAATGTGTGAATCAAATTTCTGCCCATGCAAAGGTACTAAATACTGATTATTTCACTGGTGTAATTGATGCCGTTCTGCTCATGGATGTCTAGGTTACTAATAAGTGCCTCAAAGCTTTGAGTGCCTTTCAAAGATTTGATGCACTAATCTGGAAAACTTTGGTAGTTTTAGCAATTTGTGCTTGTAATATGAAGCTGGTACTTTGTGAACACAGCTTGCCGGATTGAAAAAGAGCTTTCTAGTTTTGTGTGCAACATGCATCAGGCGGACTGTGTGTGATCTCTTGTGTGTGTCTGAGATAGGGCTGTGCGATTAATCATTGGTTTGATTTCGATTTTGGCTTTCAATGATTACAAAACGATTGTTGTGCCGCTGCCGCATTCCGTCCAGCAAACCTTCCTTTCCTTCACAGCGGTGCGCTTTCGTTCCTCCCTAAGCCAAACTTAACATCAAAATCAGCCAAATAAGTGAGTGTTGTAAAATGCAGGCTACTGTTGCTAAACTGCGGGACATGTTTGATATTAAACAGTGTTATTAAAAGTGTATTAAGCTGCAAAAGAGGCGCTGTTCCCCATGCGGCTTTCTGTGTGCGCACTCCGAGTCTGAGCCGAACGTAGAAAAGCAAATGGGCTTTGGATGCGTGCCGAAACGCGTACACACAAAAATGTCAAAATGCCTTTTTGGAGAGTATTCACGTAAACACTTAATATGTCTTAAAGGGATAGTTCACCCAAAAATTTAAATTATTCCTCACCCTCATGTCGTTCCAAACCCATATGACCTTCATTCATCTTCAGAATGAAGATATTTTTGATGAAATCTGGGAGCTTTCTGTCCCTCCATAGACGGCTATTTAATGAACACTTTCAAGGCCCAGAAAGGAAGTGAAGACATTGTTAAAATAGTCCATGTGACTCCAGTGGTTCAACCTTAATGTTATGAAGTGACGAGAATACTTTTTGTGCGCAAAAACAAACAAAAATAATGACTTTATTCAACAATGTCTTCTCTCCCTTTTACTCTCTTACGGGCTATTCACACAGTGCAGCGCTTCCATGTCCTACGGCAGAACAGCGGCTCACTATTGGCTGAGCACCACATGCATGCGTGACACAGAAGAGAAGACATTGTTGAATAAAGTAATTTATTATTGTTATTTTTGTTTGTTTTTGCGCACGAAAAGTATTCACGTCACTTCATAACATTAAGGTTGAACCACTGGAGTCACATGGACTATTTTAACAATTTCTTTACTTCCTTTCTGGACCTTGAAAGTGGTCGTTGTGTTGCTGTCTATGGAGGGGTTTCATCAGAAATATCTTTATTTGTGTTCTGAAGATGAACGAAGGTCTTACGGGTTTGAAACGACATGAGGGAGAGGAATTAATGACAGAATTTTCATTTTTGAGTGATCTATCCCTTTAACTAAACCTTTGAGTAAATGTTGAGAAAGCAAGCGCATGTGGATCGGTATATTGGATCCGTGCATTCACTCTTAAAGTGACAGCAGCCTAATAAACCTGCTGCTCTCTGTCATTAATGATAATCAAACACAGACAAAGGAAAATCCCTCACTGATCTTGACTAGAGTTGGGTATCGTTTGAATTTTAACGATTCCGATTCTTATCGATTCCTAATTTAGATTAGGCTAGCAACTTTTGCCTATGGTTTATTTGCCACAGGCAAAACAATTGCACAAATAAATACAATTGAACAAAGATGGGATTGAAATAAACATTTTCAGGTAGGTACAGAAACTGTAATCAAATGTAAAATAACACTGCACTTTATTGATAAAATATAGGCTATACAGTACAAATACTACAAAACTTATAGTTAAAAGTTATTCTGTCTAAAACAGCAAGTGAATTTTCTCGCCTTTTGTTGTTTGATTAGCGCTATCATAGAGACGGCATCAAGAAAATCTGCCGTCAACGACATAACCAACTGTGTTTAGTATTTTACATTTTTGTGTGTGTTTGTCCATTCGCGTGCTGTGCAAAAAGACAAGGAAGAGAACTCAGTTCATTATCGCGCACTATTCATTCACTATGAGAAGCCGTTCTGTTTGTACGTGTGTGTGCGCAGCATGTGTGTGTCTGCAGCACAGAAAACAAATGGTTAAAAATCACAATAAAATGCGCACACAGCAACCGATAAGCGGAATCGAAATGCGCGTTTCTTATCGAATCACCAGTTCTGGGCAATTTGGAACCGGCTCTCGATACCCATCCCTAATCTTGATTTGTATAACTTAAGTAGCTTTAATAAGGATTAACTTGTATTTAATGTGTACAGTAAGAGTATGCAGTGTTATATGCAGTGTTGTTTTACATTTGATTATTCAATTTTTGTTGTAGGCTGTTACTTGTCTGTATACCGTGAAGTAAGACTTGATCATATCGCCCACCAATGATCATGATTTCAATATTGACCGAAAAAATTATCATGATTATGATTTTTGCCATAATCAAGCAGTCCTAGTCCGAGACTTATCGTCCTGTGGAAACAGTTCAGCTTAGTGATGGACTAAACAGCCTCTTATTACCATCTTCGAGGCAGAGGAAGAATGTTGGATGATAGAAAGAAGTCAAGTTAGAAATTAATTTGGCATTTATTTTAATATTTGACGCATTACAGACCTTTTGGCTTCTTTTCTGTGCCTGAGAGGTTGATCAGAAACGAATAGAGCGTGAAAGTACGTACACTGCCATTGACTTGACTGCAGTGACCCGTATGAGGTGGTGGATCACGTGAACTCAAGAGAGCGATCCACTAGCATTCCCATTCATCTCAATGGCAGTTCTTCAGCCGCCACAGCGAACTACGCAATCTGCATGTTGCCATCTTTGCTCCGTTCTGGATATGTTTTTCTTTCCAGCTCTCATTAAAAACTAATGATTTCTGGGTGTTTTGCCATTGCAAATTGTTGTCGGTATGCTTTACCCTTAAGACTAGGACCGAAATCAATTATTAGTTGTTATCATGACATGCTCAAGTTTTACTTCTCAGATTTGGGTCAAGTTTGTTTGTGTTGTGCGGATATTTCTGATTTGTACAAGTGCTGAGACTTGAAGCTGATTTCCGTGTTGCTGGCAAAAATAGAGCAGGTCCTTCTGAACATCCTGCTGCAGCTTTGATGGTTTATACTAGTCAGTATATTGTCTCTGTTTTGCAGTAGCTATGTTTACATGGACACGTTTTGTTTCAATTGGAATAAATGAAATCTCTTATTCTCTTAATAGTGACTTTATATTGTGCAGTTGTGGCTTGTACAGTGTAATTTCTCATTATTTGGACATTGCAGTTCATAATTGCAACAAGACGCAGAGTTTTATTAGTTTTGGAGACGTATTAATTAGTAAATGTTGACCAATCTTTCTCTCTTAACAGGTATGACGAGTGGATCAAAGCTGATAAGATTGTCAGACCAGCCAATAAGAACGTCCCCAAAATAAAGCACCGCAAAAAAATAAAGGTACAGTCTGATTTTCTTAAGACCGTTCAAATGTGTAGGGTCATTATGATTTGTTTTAATGTTTTTTTTAAATAAGTCTCTTCTGCTCACTAAAGCTGAATTTATTTGATCAAAAATACAGTAAAAATTCAGAAATATTATTATAATGTAAAACAGCTGTTTTCTATGTGAATATACAGTGACGTGTAATTTATACCTGGGATTAAAGCTGAATTTATCATCATTACTCCAGTCTTCAGTGTCACATGATCCTTCAGAAATCATTCTGATATGAGGATTTGATGCTCAAGAAACATTTATGATTATGATCAATGTTGAAAACAGTTGTGCTGCTTCATATTTCTGTGGAAACGGTGATACATTTTATTTCTCAGGATTCTTTGATGAATAGAAAGAACAGCATTTATTTGAAATAGAATCTTTTGTAACATTTTAAATGTCTTTACTGTCACTTTTGATCAGTTTAATGCATCCTTGATGATTAAAAGTATTCATTTCTTTCTCAAAACATTTTTTTTACTTTTGAGCGGCAGTGTATTCTTCATGTATATTCATATTTAGAGGAGCTACACTGTTAATTTGCCGACTTTGTTTAATGGCAGAATAAAGCCGAGCGAGAAAGAGACCGAATAGAGAGACTGACGGACAGAGAGGATCTTCCTTCATCCAGAAATCGCATCAATCGGTTGTCCAAACCGAACTCTGGCAGTGATGTCTTCTCAAAGATGGATGAGTGTGATGATGAACGAAACCAGCAGACACCCGTCAAGCCCATCGAGATCACATCCATTCTCAACGGCCTCCCAGGTACCTTTAAATTCACAGTGCTCAATTATGAGTCTTAGAATATGTCATATTTTAAAAGGTAAAGTGTGCACTTTTTCAATACTAAAAAGCTTTGTTTAGAGCAGGGTTCCTCAGATCCTGTCCTGCAGAGTTTAGCTCTAACCCTGATCAAACTCACATACTTGTGATTTTCAAGTGATCCTGAAGATCTTGATTAGCTTGCTCAGGTGTGTTTGATCAGGGTTAGAGCTAAACTCTGCAGGGCATTGACCCTCCAGGGCAAGATTTGAGGAACCCTGGTTTAGAGTCACTGTAAGTAAACCATTGGTCCTGATGGGTGAAAGTCACAGACTGTGACTTTGTGAGAGTTTGATCTGTTTGTTTTAGCAGCCTGACATCTGTGTGTGTACAGACAGTGGCAGAAGGAATAGTAATGTGAGGCGTTTGGGAAACATCTTTGGAAAAACTAATTTTACTTGCAATTCCATTTTGTGCCACCAGTGTCTGAGAAAATGCACACTTCACCTTTAACAGGGCTCCAGACTGCGACCAAATGGTCACATTCTGCAACCTTTTTTCCTGCTGGTGCGACTAAATTTTGTCAGAGGTCGCACTGGTGGCCAGCCGATAAGAGCTGCCATTTCTGTTACATATGAGAAACATTAAACGGCAAACGAAACGAAAGCAGAACAGAACCGCGCTACTCGTTTGAGCTGCGGACCGTTTATCAGCTCGGAGCAATAATAGACAGCACAGCGCAAGCTCATACACGGGCCGATCTCGATCACGTGACACCGTTACTACACAGCGCTGGAGATCCAGTGAGAAAGCGTTTGAATTCACCACAGAATTAATAACATCGCTACAGATATCAGATCAAACAGCGCTGACGTTTGAAACATGAAACATTCAGGGGTTTCAGTCCACAAATCACCAACATTTACCATGGATTTAATGTAGTAACACCACATGGTATTGTGGAAGAAATAGTCAAATGTTTATTTTTTACATTATTCATCTCAGGGTTCAAACTTTTAAGTACTTTCAATTTGTTTCAAGCACTTTCAATTTGGCATTGCAAAAAAGTTCATGTTTGATGTCCGTCCCTCTGTTTCCCATAGGCTCGGAAAGCTCAACAGATGACAGTGAACGAGAAGAAGATGGTGACGCTGATCATGACGAAGAGGATCATCCAGGAGGACGAGCGAGTCTTCGGAAAGGAGGTCCTCCAGAGCGCTCGCTTACACCACAGCACTGGGATAGCCCGCCTGAAGGCTTCAAAGCTCCAACAGTTGTAGACGAGGAACCCACCATCCAGGACAGCCCAGAATCGGGCAAGAGGAAGGGCCAGTTTGAGGTGGACGTGGAAGGGTCTGGCGGCAGAAGAAAAAAAGCAGAAGCTCTAGGCGAACGCAACTTGAAAAGCCCAGCGAAAGGCAAAACTAGAAGCAGTAGAGGCAGTGATTGGCTACCAAGTAGTTCGCCGAAAAAGTTGGAAGAACGAGGCCCAGTGGAGGATCGAGGTGAAAGCAGTTCTGAAGACGAGACGAGTGAACTTCAACCCAAGGAAGTACCAAAATGCCATCAGAAAACCAAGAGCTCGCCTTCGAAGAAATACAACGGCGTCAAGGAGAAGAATAAAAGTGGATGTTCAGGATTCTGGGAAATCCCAGAGAAAAGAGCCAAAATGTCAGCAGGGATTGAGGAACGGTCGCCCAGCTGTCGCACCAAAGGCCAGAAGGACGTTTGGTCCAGCATCCAAGTTCAATGGCCCAAGAAGACTTTGAAAGAGCTGTTTTCAGACTCGGACACGGAGGCAGCCAACTCTCCTCCGCCTGCGGTAACCGCTCCGGACGAGCCGTGCACCGAACCGGCACGGGACGAGGAGGAGGAGATCGCAGAGGAGAAGCTGCAGGAGCATCCCAGCAGCGGCACCAACTCCGTCCTCAACACGCCTCCGACTACTCCCGAGTCGCCCGCCGTGGCCGAAGGGCCCGCAGAGGTTCTGGCCGAGATCCGCGCGCCCTCGCCGCCCACCAGTCCTCAAACCGTCTCTTTACCCGAAGGACCTCTGATTGAGGAGCGGGCAGGGGGGCGCAGCGAGTCCGACAGCAGCACGGTGGAGGTGGAGAGCTTAGGTGGAGAGATCCCAGAGATGCATCAGGAAGAGGGGGCCGGTTCCCCTTCCAAGGCCTTCGACGGCAACCTGTCCTGCAATAGTAACAGCAACTGCAGCCTGACGCTCAGCAACAGCAGCCAACAGGAGAGCGAGCAGAAAGCCAAAGGTACATAGAGCCAGATTTACTAAACAGGGGAAATTAGCGTGAGAGCGCAGTCCCATAAAAGTGCAGATGGGAATGGAAAGTTCAGCGCGTGATCTACTGACAACATGCACATTAAAGAACACAAATGCAGCGGAATCATTTCCATAATAACCAACACAATCTACCAGTTAGCATCAGGTTTAAGACGTGCATTTTTTGGACGGTAAATAATGGCACAAACACCAGTAAATTGACGAGCACAAACCTTAGTAGATCACCTTGGGTGATTCATTTAAATAATAAACCCTATCCACGCCTTTTCAACGCTAACTTATCACTGCGTGTCTTTAGTAAATCCTGACAGTCGTCTTTTAACGCCAAAAGAGTGTTCGTGCTGGAGCAAGCTGTTAGTAAATCTGGCCCATATAATGTTACAACAGATTTCTATTTTAAATAAATGCTGTTCTTTTGATTTTTTTTTATTCATCAAAGAATCCTGAAAAATAAATCTATTACTGTTTCCATAAACATATGAACTGTTTTCAACATTGATAATAATCATAAATGTTTCTTGAGCATCAAATCCTCATATCAGAATGATTTCTGAAGGATCATGTGACACTGAAGACTGGAGTAATGATGATAAATTCAGCTTTGATCACAGGAATAAATTACACTTTACTGCATATTCACATAGAGAACAGCTGATTAAATTGTAATAATATTAATATTAATATATCAAATACATGCAGCCATGTTAAACATGAGACTTTTTTTCAAAAACATTAACAAAATCATACTGACCCCAAACTTTCAAACTGTAAATAATGTTTTTCTTTTCTTTTTAATTATAAAAAAAAGTCCTATTACATTAGTTCTATTAGCTCTAAATACTTTACAAGGTTCCGTTTGTTAACAATAATTAACTATATTTATCATCTAACAATGAAAAATACTTCTAAAGCATTTATTTGTCTAATTTAATGTTCTTTTCAATATGTATTAATCAGACGTTGTATCTGTTAATATTACTCAGCTAACATGAACTAACCAGGAACATTTGTTTTGTTTATTAACTAATGTTAACAGATTAATAACTCCAGTAACACTTTATTTTAGGTTCTCACTATGAACTAGTTGATTATTAGCATGCATATTACTAGGATATTGGCTGTTTATTAGTACATATAAAGCACATATTAATGCCTTATTCACCATACACTACATCCCATAATCCTGTCCAATGCCTAAATTTAACAACTTTACTAACTATCAATAAGGAGTAATTAGGATTTTATACTTAATGGTGAGAATTGGACCCTAAACTAAAGTGTGACAATAAATATATTGCTCATTGTTAGATAATGTTAGTTAATGCTTTGACTAATGTTAACCAATGGGACCTTATTGAAAAGTGTTACCAATACTTCAATATTAATTAACTCACAATTTCTAAAATGTGATTAACTCCTGCAATAATGCTTTGCGGCAAACTCTGCAGCTTATTTCATGTAAACAGGTTTAGTTTGCATGTTTTTAAGCGGCGTTGATACTTAAAATCTGTCCCAGCCACTGCTACTTTATTACTGAACCAGGGGCAATAATAATTTTAAATAATAATAATAAAAAATTATTTGAAAATAATAATATAATGTTGTGTATAATGCTATAGACACTTGATTGAGAGATTTATTTGTGATGGAATGATTACTTTATAATTTTATTGGAGTCTTACACACATGCTGTAACGTTAATCTGAGCCGTGCATTCATTTGAGTGATGACGGATATTATGGGATGCTTGATGCGGCACAGGAGATGCAGATAACTGGATCTTGACCCTTAAGAGACTTTAATTAATGCTGTCACGGAACAAATCTGCTTCAAATTGAATTAAATTAAATAAATTGCTAATTACAACATTGAAATAAAAATGTAAAGGGTGTACAAATACTAAAAAATCGTGAATATAAATAATTGGGAATCAGGTTTAAAAAAAAAAAAAAAAAACCGTGCACATTTCATTTATCTATTATAACTTTATGTTGGTTTGGTCGCTTGGCTGTTTCCTTATAAAGGTCCAGAAATTCGTGTAGTTTTTCGCCAGGTGTCTTTTTAATTATATGATGTCATCACGTTGCTGTCTTCCCGCCAGCCAATCACTGCATTGCTGATCGTGGTTTTGAGTATCGATACATCTGCCCTCTTTAGTGAACACAGGAACACGCAGTAATCTGAGTAAACTTAATCCAGATATTTTAATCCAATCCGCAAATTTGTTTGAAGAACCAAATTAGCCAGAGATCAGATATCAGGATTAGAAGATCTGGGATCTGTCAAATCATCTCAGATGTATTAAGCGAGGTACGAAGAACGGACCCCAGGTTTCAAAGTTAGCAGATGGGCACACAAAACGGGTTTTTCCGCACACTGTGTAAAGAAAAAGAAGTTTAACTTGAGATGTTTTTTTTATTCCACTGCCCTGCGACTCCCTGTTCTGTGTGGCCCTTTATTTGTTAATATGCTGTGAATATTATTTGAGTCTTGACTAGTTGTTAGTGCACATTAAACATCAGTACAAAATCATTCAATGAAATGTTTCTCGCTCATCTCACAGCCTCGTCCAGTCAGAAGCGGCACAAAGAGTCTCAAGGCGGCGGAGCATCAAAGAAACACAAGCGGAGTCATAAAAACCTGAGCTTACATCCCAAGAAGAACCGCAAACCAGGTAACAGAGGTCAACATCTGCTCAAAGAGCTCATGTGGTTTTAGAGCGGAGCACTGCTAGGCTTCAGCACAATCATTCTAGAGCTTTAGCAGGATTTCTACAGAACCGGGCCCGTCCTTTATTCCTGCAGGTGTGTGATCATGCTCGAGTGCCTCTGCACACGCGTTTCCTGAGAGTTTATCATTGAGACAGTGTGGCATCAGCTGGTAATCGGCTGTGATGAAAAGCTGTAGGCTTTACTTCTGTAACTCACTTTAAGTGATGGCTTTGTCTCCAAATGAAGTTACGGTTCGCTAACACTCTTCTGCCAATAAAAACAGATGCTGCTCGCATTTCTTTTACACTTCAGTCCTCTTTAAAACAACCAAACTCAAACACTTCATTTCAATTTTCATTATCTGCTAACTATAAGTAACTTTGCAACTACATGTCAACTAGCAGTCATTAGAGTATTAGTAGACTATTAGGTTAGGGTTCAGGTTAGTAGTACAAGTTGACATGTAGTTGCAAAGTTGCTTATCGTCAGTAGAATGGCTAAAGTGGACCGGAAGGAGTCTAGTTTTCTTTGCATTCACACTGTCCCTGAACCTGAAAGTGAATTCTAATCAGTGTTGGGTGTAACTAGTTGCTAAGTAGTTAGTTACTGTAATTTAATTACTTTCCCCTTTTTACTCTTATTCCTTCTGTGAACTAAATATTGTGTATAGACCGTAGAACAATTATATATAAAACAATAGTGGAATTAACATCAACATTTTAAGTAACTTTAAAATGCATGTTTTTATGTATCCTTCTCACATTTGTAATTCTTTGAATAATTTGTGTAGTTTTATATTATTTATTTGAATGAATTAAGAGTCATTTCATGTCTATCCTTGAATCACTAGCCGAGGTTCATATGGGATTTAGAAAGTAATTAGTAATAAGTAATTCAATACTTTTCGGAGAGTAATTTGTACAGTAATCTAATTACACTATTGAAGATATAATTAGTAACTAGTAATTAGTAATTCATTACTTTTTTAGAGTAACTTACCCAACACTGATTCTAAGCACATTTTATTTTTTGGTCTGATTATTGTATTGTAATTGTTATTATGAAGATTTCTATCTGTAATGATGATGAAGTTGTTGTTGTTTTTTTCGCTGCATTGATAGAAAGTCAGAAAGTCAGGTTACCTGAAAACTGAAGAGAGATCTTTGAGTTTGGCCTACAACCACCTTGAAGTTAATATTTCAATAATTTAACAACAAATAAAATACTAAATGTTTCTTTATTATTTTTTTAATTATTTTAATGAAATCATACAAATGTTAGTTTAGTTTAATTAATTAATCATTATCACAATTATTATTAATATTATTATTAAGAGTTTTTTTATACAATAGTAATATATTTAAAAAAAAAAAAAAAAAAAACATATTTTCACTTTCAGTGCATTGATAAAAGACCTAATATTCCAAAAATGTTTACAACAAATCAAGTGTTTAATCTTGTTTTTAGCTCAATTATATCTTTTTATTTTAAAATTATTTATTGTAATGAAATCATTAAAAAAAAATCAATTTTAATTTCATTAAAAATGTTAATTGATTATTAGCACAATTATTGTTGTTATTGCTTTTAATATTATTATTATTACTTTAAATAATTATTTGCTATTTTTCCACATTTATTGTTGTTGTTGTTATTATATAATGATTTTTGCAGGGTTTTTTCACTGCACTGGTAGAGTCTGGTTGAGGTTTTAACTTATTATTTCAATAATTTAACAGCAACAAATTAAATAAAGCAACAAATAAAATATTTAAACTTTTTTTTTTTTTTTTTAAGGTACAATTTTGACTAAAATTTTAATGAAATCATAAAATTATAACATTTTATGTTAAAAAAAGTCATTATTATTGATTATTAGCACAGTTATTGTTGTTGTTGCTATTATTATTATTACTTTAATTATTTTAAATAATATTAGCTTTAATTATGAATTAATTATTAGTACAATCGTGGTTATTATTATATGATATTATTATTTTTGCAGTGTTTTTCACTTTCACTGCACTGGTTGAGGTTTTAACTTAGTATTTCAATAATTTAACAACAAATAAAACTTTTTAAAACTTTTTTTTTTTTTTTACTGTTTTTATTTTTTTAAATTATTTAATTTATTAAAACATAAAAATGTCAAATTAACTATTAGTTAAAGTATTATTTAATTATTAATTATTAGTTTTAATTAATAGTACAAATCCCAGTTTGGGAGAGCGCAAGTGCTCTGCTTTCACACAGACTAAAACTGAGGACTTTATTTTATTCAAGCATACATTTTTTTTTATTCAATGTCATTATAAATGCAAGTATGTCATGATGAATGCTGGCGAGTCCAGTCCAGTAACGCGTGCGTGTGTGTGTGTGTGTGTAGCCCACAGCAGTGACAGCGAGGACCAGTGTATCAGCGAGAGCCCTGCCAAGAGCAGCGGCGAGCTGAAGTCCAGCCGGACGCCCCCCTCAGGCCACAGGTACCAGAAGCACGGCGAGCCCGAGCATTCCCACAGCCGAGACCAGCACGGCAGGACCAAGTGGACTTTCCAGATGTGTAAGTGCCAGCATTTGTGCTAGTCTCATCCGTTTGATATGAGCTGAATGTCTGACGTCGGCTCCCTTTCGCTCCTGTTCGTCCAGCGGACCTGGAAAAGATGAGCAGTCTAGAGCGGATCGCTTTCCTTCAGGAAAAACTGCAGGACATCAGGAATCACTACCTCTCGCTGAAATCTGAGGTGGCCTCCATCGACAGGAGACGGAAGCGCATGAAGAAGAAGGAGAGAGAGAGTAAGTGCTCGGGTTTTATTCTAATATTTATTCATATTTTTGCTTAGCTTTTTATTTTATATAATAATCATTTTATTTTAAATAAGTTTAGTCATTTTGTTATGTGCCTTTTATTATTTTTTTTATTTCGTTTTATATTATATTTATTTTTTATTATATTTATTAAGTTTTTCATATCATTTTATTTCATAGGGAGAGAACTTTAATTCATTTGCTGAAAATAGTTTTATTAATGTTGTCATGAGCTTTTTATTAATTTTTATTTTTTATTTCAGTTTTAGCCATTTTTTGTGATTCCAGTTTTTATTTGAGATCATTATAATGAATTACAAAACAAAAAAATATATTTATTTATTTTTTCTGACTGAAAACAATTTATTAGTTAACAATAACTTTATCTATTGGAAATAAATAGAAATAGACTTCATAACTGCAAACAATTCAAACCAATTATACATAACATCCAATCATTTATTAAGCTAAAATATGAGGTTTATCTTTTTATAAAACTATTTTTCTTTTTACGTTTAGGATGTTACCATATTATTATTATTATTATTATTATAAACTTTCATAGTATTTATTCATATTTTTGCTTGGCTTTTTATTTTATATAATAATTATTTTATAAATATGTGCTTTTGTCTTTTTTTATTATTATTTAATCAGGTTTAAATTGTATTTATTTCAGTGTTAGTTTTAGTCATTTTAAAACTTAAAAATAACTTTATATACTTTATATAATATATGCATATAATATAATACAATATAATATATAATAAAACGTTGTATGAAACAAATTAGAATATTATTTGTATTACATTTTTTATTCAGTTGCCTAAAATATTTTTAATAGTTTTGGTAATGTCGTCATGAGCTTTTTCCATTTTTTATTTTATTATTATTTCTGTTTTTATTTCAGTTTTAGTACGTTTTTTTTTGTGTGTTTTATAGTTTTTTATTTTAGATAATTATAATGAATTATAAAACAAGAGTAACCACAAAAAAATACAGTTTTAGTACTTAAACATATTTATTATTATTATTGTTTATTATGTGTTTATTATTTATTACTTATTTCAGTTAGTTTTCTTAAATGTAAGTTGTTGTTTTTTAATCTCTTCTTTTTTTTTTAGTTTAAAACAATTTAATAGTTAACAATAACAACACTGGTGCTGGGAAACCTAACATATTACAATGTTGCATTATTATTAATTACAAAAACTAGCATTATTACTTTATATGGAAAGTAATGCACTTGTTTGTTTAATCTATTGTAAATAAATAAAATAAATAGAAGTACACTACGTTCCTGCAAACTCATTGCCTTTCGGACTAATTCAAACCAATTATACATAACATACATAATCATTTATGAGGCTAAAATGTGAGGTTTATCTTATTTTATATATATATATGCATTTCTTGGAATCACCTGCCAGTCCAGAGTTTGTAGGTTTGAGACTAGTTAGAAAAGGTAACTTCACTTTAATGAAGCCGTCTCTAATGTGTTTCTCCCAACACAACTAACCCATGAATCTGTCCCGTCCCAGCAGGCGCAGCGGCGGCCTCGTCGTCGTCCTCATCCTCGCCGTCCTCGAGCTCGCTGACGGCGGCTGTCATGCTAACGCTGGCCGAGCCCACGGTCTCAGGCGCTTCACAAACCTCCGGGCTGTCGGTGGAGTGCAGGTGACAGGAATGGGATGGCGCCGAGCAGCACAGAGCACTTAACCAGCACCCGGCCCGCCTCAGTCCGGCTTCGGCCGCTCGCCCCTGCACTATTGGACGGAAAGACACTGACAAACACAACAACGGGGCACAAGTATGACGAAACAATAGCCACCAGATACAGCAACAAGCACTATTTTATATCGACAAATGTTTCCTTGGCAAGCTAATTGCACTCAAGTGCACTTTTTTCTGAAAGTTGGGTCGGGTTTGACGATAGGACAGACTTTTTCTGTTTGTTTGTTTTACAAGCCAACCCCACGATGTCCATGACTATTTTATCCTGAATATGAATTCCACTACAGTGATCGTCACTGTAAAACACGTTCAGTTCCACCCATAGAAAACCATTCGGAGCCGTTTGAGATGGGCGGCATGGAGAGCTGGTGACGGCCCGTCGACGCTGCAGTGCCTTAACGTTCGGGGCACCCGTGAGGAATGCTGGGTAACCTGTAAGCGGAGGGGGAGATGTGTGTTTCATAACGCCTCCAGAAGGGTTCGGCTGTGAGGTTCAAACTCGCAGGAAAGAGAATGTCTCGTTTATTTTTAATCATAACATGGCAAGAGCGTCAAGTCAGTCCACGTCATATTTCACCCTAAAATCAAAAGGAAAAAAATAAATATATATATATATTGCTCAAAGAAAATAAAAGCCATAAAAGTAAATTACTGCATTTTTTTTTCTGCTGGGATTTTTTTTTATATGTAATTTTATAATTATAATATATATAAATAATTACTGTACTACAGTAATTGGAATCACTATTGAATTTTTAAATAAATAATTCTAATTTCACAATGAAAAAAAGTCTTGATCCTAAAAATTGTGGTTTTATTATGCAAGATTTTTTTCATTGTGATTGTTTTTTTTATATGTATGAAATATGTAATTAATATAAACTGTATTACAGTAATGAGAATCACCATTAAGAATAATGAGAATTATATACTTAATAAATAATTATATATTAATAATTTCACAATGAAAAAAAATCTTAATGGCCCTATAAAAATGCATTTTTTTAAATTGTGAAATGTTTTAAATATAATTGTTAAATATTTAATTTAAAAAAATAATGTATTACAGTATGTAATGAGAATTATATACTGTATTTAATAAATAATGATGCAAGAAATTTTTCATTGTGAATTTTTAAAATATGTTGAAAGCTATTTTTAGATGTTTTTTAATTAGATATCATTTTTAGATAATTTTTTTATTGTATTGCTGTAATGAGAATCACCATGAATAAATAATTATATATAAATCAATTAAAAATTGTAAAATGCTTTATATACAATTATGAAACATTTCACAATGAGAAGAAATCTTGCATCATGAAACGTTTTTTTTTTTAGTAGGGTTTTTATTAAATATATAATTAAAACTACTGTATTACAGTAATGAGAATCACCATTGAGAATAATAAATAATTATATATTAATCTATTTCACAGTTGAAAAAAGTCTTACTGGTACTAATCAGTAAGTTAGTATATATATATATTTTTTTTTATTATCTAGTTTTAGGGTGAAATGCGACGGTTTTGAGTTTCATCCCCAGTGTCGGTTCAGATGTCGCCTTATGAATGTTAAACCCCTAATCTGTCCTGTGTGTTTTTAATGATCTCAGAACGCCTTATGAAAGATATATTGATCTTCATCCTCCCCGTCACCCGCTCAGTGTGTTGGTCCCGTCGACAGGAAGTGGGGCTAAGGGCTACGGAGCCGCGCGCTCACGATGGAGGATTCGCGTTCAGCATCTCTGGAGGTGAAATGTATTATGATTGTTGACAATTCGAGAATTGAAGACTTTTTCTGGCAGCCAGGATTCTAAGTGTATTTTACTACTGAAATCTACCCAGACCCTGTGGGTGGGGTTTTAATGGTTAATGTGGCAGTATTCAGAAGTGCAATGGCAGATTCATCTGGAATCGTGTGCAATGACAGATGCCCGTCTGTTCTGTGCGTAGCCTTTGTGTGTTTGCGTCTTCATTTTTTTTTTTCGCCGCATTTTGCAATGCCATACATGTAGGATGTCGCGTTATAAAGCACTGTGGGAAAACACAAAACACTTGTTTTCGTCCGTTCATGTTGTTCCAAACGCATTTGATGCTATTTTCCCGTGCAACACAAAGCCAGACGTTTCTTTTTCATGCAACAACACCTCTGAAATGTCCACATGACACTAATTCCAGTTCCTGAAGCACATTTGTCATATAATGCATGAGGACTCTTTAACAGTGGCTGCACAGGAAAATAACGGCACGGTTTGCAATGACGCGAGGCTGAATTATCATCACTTTACTTCGTTTGTAGCCTGATCATCGCAGTCTCTGTTTAAAGGTGGCGCGTCGCTCTCGTTATTTCTGGAAACATTCATCCTGCATCCTTCATCTGAGGGTGACGATGGTGAAAGCGTGCATTTGTAACGAGACGTCGTGTGTGTGTGCGATGCTGAAGACATCTTTCCTTTGTATAGACTCCCTGTTGTATGATAACCTGAAGGACTGTACCGTTTGGCACTTGTGTGTAACTGTATGCCTTTGTTATACATTTGTATATTGAGAAGTGTTTCGAGTCGAGCTATTTGATATCTTGCACTGTTAATACCATGTACGTTTCTGTACAGTTTTACTGTTTTAACCGTAGCGTCTCTGTGTGCATTTGGAAGGTAAAAGCATGTCCATTTTCTTATTCGTTTCTTTTGTGTTTCGTTCTTTCACTTCGGTAGGAGTTTGTTTTGATTCTGTTTCTCACTTTTTCCGTTTTCTTCTTGTCTGTGTATTTCCGTTAAACTGTGCTTGTGCTAGGCTTTTTTTTTTTTTAATAATGTGGTATTTTCCAATCTGTACATGAAGTGTAAAGTTTTATGGATCTTTACAGAAATGTTCAGAGCGAGAGAGAGAGAGAGAGAGAGAGAGAGAAAGCGTAACGGAAAGTTCTATCATATTTATTAAGCTCATCTGAAGATCGACCGTGTGTAATTTATTGTACAAATGTAAGCAGAAAAGCCTTTGAAATAAATGCCATAGTTTGTGAGCTCTAATGTCACTTCGCTTTATATCACAGATGATTTACGCTATTGATTTGATCTGTTTTTTTATATATGGAAGCCTGTTTCTGCCGCTGAATAAAAAAATAAAGGTAAATGCGACTTTTTATCTCACAATTATTATAAACTCGGATTTGTGAGAAATAAAGTCAGAATTTTCTTTTTTATTCTCTGGTGGAAACAAGCTCCCATAGTAGTTTGCCTATTTGTGGAGATAAAATATCTTCTGAAGAATTGCAGAAACTGACTATATTTTTATAAAGGGTATATACACTATACTCCCAAAAGTATTGGGACACCCCTCCAAATCCCTGAGTTCAGGTGTTCAATCCCTTCATGGCCACGGGTGTATAAATCAAGCACTAGGCATGCAGACGCTTCTACAAACATTTGTGAAAGAATGGGTCGCTCTCAGGAGCTCAGTGAACTCAAGCGTGGTACCGTGATAGGTTGCCACCTGTGCAATAAGTCCATTCCTGACATTTCCTCACTACTAAATATTCCACGATCAACTGTTAGTGGCGTTATAACAGTGGAAGCAATTGGGAACAACAGCAACTCAGCCATGAAGTGATAGGCCACGTAAAATCACAGAGCGGGGTCAGCGCATGCTGAGGGTCACAGTGCGCAGAAGTCACCAACTTTTTGCAGAGTCAATAGCTACAGACCTCCAAACTTCTGTGGCCTTCAGATTAGCTCAAGAACAGTGTGTAGAGAGCTTCATGGAATGGGTTTCCATGGCCGAGCAGCTCATCCAAGCCTTACATCACCAAGAGCAATGCAAAGCGTGGGATGCAGTGGGGTAAAGCAAGCCGCAACTGGACTCTAGAGCAGTGAGACGTGTTCTCTGGAGTGACCAATCACGCTTCTCTGTCTGGCAATCCCATGGACGAGTCTGGGTTTGGCGGTTGCCAGGGGAACTGTACTTGCCTGACTGCATTGTGCCAAGTGTAGAGTTTGGTGGAGGGGGGGTTATGGGGTGGGGTTGGGCTTGGCCCCTTAGTTCCAGTGAAAGGAACTCTTAATGCTTCAGCATACCAAGACATTTTGGACAATTTCATGCTCCCAACTTTGTGGGAACAGTTTGGGGATGGCTTCTTCCTGTTCCAACATGACTGCGCTCCAGTGCACAAAGCAAGGTCCATAAAGACATGGATGAGCAGGTTTGGTGTGGAGGAACTTGACTGGCCTGCACAGAGTCCTGACCTCAACCTGACAGAACACCTTTGGGATGAATTAGAGCGGAGACTGAGCCAGGCCTTCTCGTCCAACATCAGTGCCTGACCTCACAAATGCACTTCTAGAAGAATGGTCAAAAATTCCCATAAACACACTCCTAAACCTTGTGGAAAGCCTTCCCAGAAGAGTTGAAGCTGTTATAGCTGCAAAGGGTGGGCCAACTCCATATTAAACCCTACGGATTAAGAATGGGATGTCATTAAAGTTCATGTGCATGTAAAGGCAGACGTCCCAAAACCTTTGGCAATATAGTTTATGTATTTTTACACACACACACACACATAGGCCTATATATGGGTGAAGTCAGCAAAAGTGGGAACTCAGCTAAAATGGGACAAATAAGCTTTTTGGTGTAGTGCTCTTTAATTATGAGCTACAGGCAAAAACTTGGTTGAAAATTTTGGTTGGAGTTGAGGTTTTCACAAAAATTAGTTCATTAAGCCCTCATCCCAATGCTCCAAATAGCAATTAAACATCTGTAAGTATTGTTTTCTGGGAGGAGTACCTTTCCTTTGTCAATGAAAATGATCTTACTCAAATTGACTGACAGATCCAGTGCCGGCCCTACCTAATGAGCGTTATAAGCGGTTGCATAGGGCCCCGTGACCACCAGGGGGCCCCACGCCAGGCGTTAAGACAGTAATGTGTGGTAATAAGTTTGATAAAGTTTGCTTGTGCCAGTCGTCTGCGTTAATGTTTGAAAATGAAGAGGTGGCGACACTATCAATCTGGTGCAGAGAAGAGGAAAATAGGGAAAAAAGTGAACAAGATAAGAGTTTTACATTTTAAAAATATATTGTTAAAATGGCGGTTGCTGCATCATGTCTTATTGGTTTAATTCTGCATCCACGAGCGCTTTGAAGACGATGTGCCACGGTATCAGTGTCGTGCATGGCATTGTTATCGTGGGCACTTCAAAATACGTTAATAATTCTAGATACCTTAATATCCAAATTGTTTAGATTTTTTTTATGCATATTAGCTTATTTTCCATCTACCAGTGCAATTCTACAATACTGCGCGTTTGCTGCGTGTAAATTTGATCTGGTTTTCGCATTGATCATCTGTGCAAGCAGCAGACGGGCTGAATAAAAGTGCAAGCTCACTCTCTGGCAGGAAGAGGCACTTATGGAACAGCAGAATACAGCGGTTACCATGGTTACCCCTGTACACAAAGCAGCTGCGCAAGCACGACTTCCTGTTTCATGCTCGTAACGGAGAGGAAAAGAAGGCAGCCAGTATTCATGTTCAAACAGCCATTCAGATTTTGGTATTCGCTTTAATGTTTATCAAACAACTCCAAATATTAAAATAGGCCTACTTAAATACTTTTCAAAGCATTTTAATCTGGACTAAAACATGCCAGCTCATAACAGTATCCTATTTATTCTCTATTATTATAATTATTATTAATATACTATTCTCTATTGTAATTTTAATAACCCATTGGCAGGTGTGTTTGCTTTATTAAAGCATAAATTCAGTAAATGTTTATACATTATAATGTTATTATATTGTCAAACTTTACAATAAGGAGTCAGTGTAGGATGTGTATGTCGGAATGGGTTGGGCTGTTTAGGTGTAACTGTAGGTAATGGGGGCCCCTTTTGAAAATCTGCTTAGGGCCGGCCCTGGACAGATCCGACGCACAAAGACGCCTCAAACAGCGCACAATCCCAACATACAATGTTTTTAACCGTCTTTATTTTTATTTTTTTTACCGTCTTTATTTATTGTAACCCAACTTAGTTAGTTCTTATTCTTTATTAATTTATTCAAATCATTTTTTTATTTATTTTAAGCATTGTATATTTTAATCAATTGAACTATTTAGTTAGATCTTTTATTTATTTTCATTTTTTATTTTATTTTTCATTTATTTAAAATAAAATAAAATGTAATCATTAGTTAGGTCTTATTTTATTATTGTTTTTTTCCCTCTAAAATGTTTCCATGGACCCCCTAATTTTTTAATAATTTATTAAAATAATTTATTTATTTATTTACTTTTAAATAATTGTATCCCCTTTATTTTAATCTTCTTTTAAAGGGTTCTTATTTTATTAGTTTATTTATTTTTCTCTAAATTTTTCCATGCACACCCTATTTTTTTTTAAATTATTATTAATTCAATATCAAATTATTTATTTATTTTCATTTTTTCCTTTATTTTTAATCATATTGTATTATTTATATACACAGACTTACAGTATTTCAAAATATCTGTCTTGGTGAGTATTCACACACACACATCATCTGTTATGTCTTAAGTGAACGTGTGGCTAACTGTTGGGAAAAACATCTGATGTGTAACATTATATTAGATCCGTGCGGTACAGTAGATCTTAATATATAGGCTGTTTGTTTCATTAATGTTAATCAAACTATTGTGGTATCATGGAGAAAAATTTGGTGTTATTACCAGGGATTTTAAACTCGATTTTTCTCAAAATTGACTTTACTGACTCCAACAATACATCATTTTGAAGGGTTTTTAATAGAGAATGTGAAAATAATAACTTATTTTTGAAAATTAGCTCACTGCGACTCATTTTGCCAGCACGGGCCGCATTTGCTTGGTCAAATATAAACCATGTGGGCGTGGTCAATACTCGAGTGCTGGAAAAAGCCTGTGTTAAGTGCCCGTACATAGTTCAAGTCAATGGAAGCTTGTTTCCGCCACAGAATAAAAGATGATAACAGTAATTGCGACTTTTTATTTCGCAATTCTGACTTTTTTTCTCGTAAATGTGTTATAAAGTCAGTATTTTTTCCTCAGAATTGGACTTTATAACTCGCAATTATGAGAAAAAGTCAGAATTGCAAGAACAAAAGTCAGAATTGTGAGTTTATAACTCGCAATTCTGACTTAATATCAAGTAATTCTGATTAAAAAGTCAAAATTATGAGATATAAACTCACAATTGCAAGATAAAAAGTCAGAATTGTGAGATAAAAAGGTCTGTAATTACCTTTTTTATTTATTATTAAGTGGCGGAAACACGCTTCCATATAAGTCTAATAAAAAATTCTAATGCACAGTATTTCAATCTACAATATATATTTTTATTATGTCTGTTCACATGATAATTAAATCTTATGCAATGATGTGCAACTTTCTTCGTTCTATTTTAAATATATATATCAAGTTTTGTTACTGTCCCAATTTACCTTAGATAACATGGGACAGTAGCATTCAGCTAAAGTGGGACATCCTATTAAATAAAAGATAATGCATTAGTCTCTGTGAGAAATTGTTTTGTTTTACAGAAAATGTCACAAAGCTATAGGCAAAAAAATTCATGTAAATTGGAAAAAAAGATGCAACTCTCACTAGAAATCCAATTTTATTGATTAAAAGATGTGACGTTTCATTGTCCTGGCCTTCATCAGACATCGTCCACACACAAAAACAAAACACTGAAAAAAGAAAGATTTGTACAATATCCTGTTGTAAGCAATTGTATTATCCAAGCACAAAATAGATGAAAATGTGTGTCCCACTTTACCAATATCACGGTCCCAATTTACCTGAAACAGCTGTAGAATAATTTCTGAATCTGTATATTTTAATAAACCATCCATATTCCCTCATAAACCATAATTGGAGATACAAGAGACCATGAGCATTTGTTTAAAATAGTGTAGGTAGAATAGATGTATATGTATTTAATACACAGTTTATACCCACATATATATTGTTCCTTATTTTTTTTTTTTAATTGAGCGTCTTATGAAGACATTATTACACTAATAAGAAGCATTAAATCATGTAGTAATGTTATTATTGGTGCTATTAGTGACATTTAAAGGGTTAACTGACTGACAAATGCTTTTAAATGCAGCAATTCCAGTTTATTTTAGTCAATAGAGTTTTATAAATAAATTAATAAAAAAAATGCTAAGTCACTGTGGTGAACGATTGTTTATTATTATTTAAATATTAACATTTTACGAGGGCTTTCGTTCACATGCAGATATTAAACATTATACAACTGTACAAAAATATTAAAATCAGAATAAGCGAATTAAAAAAATCGAAATACTGCCTATGCTTTTTATTTATACACTTGCATTTATAAATAAAAAAATAGGTGAAAAGTATAGTAGATTAAATTAATTAAAAACGCGGTTTTTATAATACTCAGTGACGCCAGAAAGAACATACGACGGTGTTTTATTGTTTCAGGCGTCTGCAGCGAACACCTTCCTCCACAGTGCTCACTCAGAGGGGTCCTTCCGCCGCTCTTTGTGAGCACGTGCAGCAGAAGGAGAAGATCTCCGGTAACGGCGGCGCGATGATTGGCAGCAAACCGAGCGCGATCGCGGCGGGCGTCTGCGGCGCGCTCTTCATCGGGTACTGTATCTATTTCGACAGAAAGCGACGCAGCGATCCGAACTTCAGAACCAGACTGCGTGAACGTGAGTCACGAGATCGACGAGACTCGGTTACACAATACCGCTGTTGACGGGAGACCGGCTCGTTTTGTTTTCCATGCAGTGACTGATGTTTAGATTATAGTAGCATGTCTTGATAATAAGCAGTCACGTTCAGATAATAGACTTATTTTGACTCCTGATGTGATGCGCGTGCTAATGATTCATTGAATCGGTTCCTTTGAACTACTCATGTGAACGCTTCATCTGTGAGGCGATTTTATGATCAGGAAGCTGTTCGATCCGACGTTACCGAGTGTAAATAAATACCCCCTTGTTTTGTAATTGTAAGTGTAGTTACTGCTGAAGAAGAGTCGTATCGGCTGAACTGAATCACTATCTGATTCGCGTATCAAACCGCCAAAGTCACGTGATTTCAGTGAACGAGGCTTCGCTACGTCATAACGGTTTCGAATCTGATGAAAGATTATTCGTTATATACAGACAACCATTATTATTATTATTATTATAGAAAAGCTGCTGTTTTCTTCTGTTTTCAGGGAGGAAGAGGCAACGAGCCGCTCGAGATAAATCTGGAAATGCTCAAGTAGGTCAAGCATCTGATTCTCAGGGTGAATCCACGCGTTTATAAATGATCATCCTTGTGCTAGAGACCCCATCCATTTTCATGTATAAAGACCCAATTTATATGTAAAATATTGCTTTTATTTTTGTATAACTATACTGTATGTGTGTTATATATCATATAAATCATTTGTATTATTTTGGTTTATTTTTATTTGTTTATTTATAGTAATCCAATGTATGATTTTTTTTATTGTATTCATTTTTTTTGAATAATTTAATCATTTGAACTATTTAGTTCATTTTATAGTTTTTTCATTTATTTTAAATATATTTTCTTTTATTATTTCATCTTTTTTTTATTTTATTGTATTTATTTATTTCTCTAAATTTCTCCATGGACCCCTTTTATTTAAATACCCCCATTAATTTCATATATTTTTTAGTTGGGTCTTACTATAGTATTTATTTATTTTATTCTCTACATTTTTCTTAATTTAATTAATTTATTTAAATATTCTTTTATTTTTTTTGTTTTTCATTCATTTTAATGTTTTATTATTATTTAATATTTTAGTTGGGTCTTATTTTGTTTTTCTCTACATTTTTCCATGGACCCCCTATATTTTTTATACTCCCGTTTGAAAACGCTTTATGACGATGGAAGTTTTGTCATATGCGTGAGTTTGTTGTTCTTAATATTTCAGCTGCCAGATCTCAAAGATCCTGGAGCCGTGCAGAAATTCTTCCTGGATGAGATTCAGCTGGGCGAGGAGCTGCTGGCGCAGGGTGAGCCGTCCGTCTCGCTGTCATCTGCACTGGGTGTCTAGATACACCGCCTGCCGTGAAGTGCTAAATGCCCAAATGTCTTCCTCAGGAGACTACGAGAAGGGTGTGGATCACCTGACCAATGCCATCGCTGTGTGCGGCCAACCACAGCAGCTCCTGCAGGTGCTCCAGCAGACTCTCCCGCCGCCTGTCTTCCAGATGCTGCTCACCAAACTCCCATCCATCAGTCAGGTGAGCGCCACACATCACGGTGCATTACATTACAGGGTTTCCGCGGGTCTTAAAAATGTCTTAAATTGGAGCAGAAAGTCTTAAATTCAATATCATGACATTTAAATTAGGGCACTATGATTTCTGTGATGCAGAAAACGTGGATAAAATTGCAGAATCCATTCATAAAAATGTAATTTATTGTATAATGCAGAATGTCACGGAATTTGTCAAAGTTTGGATGAATAAATCAAAAGTAGGTCAGTTCACTTAAAGGGACAGTTCACCCAAAAATGACAATCCTGTCATCATTTACTCGCCCTCCCTCCCTCATGTCGTTCCAAACCCGTAAGACTTTCCTTCATCATATAAAGCCATCGAGGCTCTTCAGAAAGTGTTGAATAAACCGCTTGATTCATATGGATTAGTTTTAGGATCTCTTTATGAACTTGTTGAAGCGTCAAGTGGAAGTTGCTTAGACTGTCAATGGAGGGACAAAAATCTTTCCCATTTTATTACACATCTTCATTTGTGTTCCGAAGATGAACAAAAGTCAGTAAAATTTAATTTAACCATTAAAGTAGAGTGCAGAAAAAATAAAAACAGAATAAACTATAAAAAAAAAAAAATTTCATAGGGCCCTAAATTTAATTGCCAAATAAAAAACTGCATGCACTGCAAAAAATGTTCTTCCTCGGGATTTTTCATTTCCGGTACAAATTTAAAACAAGTACAAGATTACTTGACATGCAAAATGAAGAAATTAAGTCTTGTTTTCTGAGAAATTGAACAAAATGAAGTGAGTTTATGCTTTAAACAAGAACATATATCCGTCATTGGGTATGAAAATTACTTGCATTTGAATTAAGTTGATTTTTATGAGCCCATTGGCAGATTTTTGTTCTTGTTTTAATCATAAAATCACTTTCATATTGACATGTTACATTCTCTTCCATTTGTTTCTTAAATGCTTTAATTGGTCTTAAAAAGGTCTTTTTACCTTCATAAAACCTGCAGAAACCCTGGCATTCTTTAAAACCCCCCACGAGCTGCGTGTCGCTTTTGGGACAAGAAAGAATGCGAGAGAAAAACCAAGAACTATCCAAAGCTAAATGTCTTTGCAGTGACTTTGAGCTATTTCACCTCTTGAACATTGAAATCTGCGTCATTGACATTATGCATCACATGCTGTCGGTAGACTGACCTTGTGCTGACCCGTTCACAGCGGATGGTGAGTTCCCAGAGTCTGGAGGAAGATGATGTCGAGTGAGACGAAGCAACAACAGACCTTCTGATCGTCGTCTCCCTCGTCTTTATTTATCATGTTTATTCCTGTTTTTGGTTGCACATCTCTCCTGACCACTGCACTCACCGTCTGTTCCTGGTGTTTGTGTTGACATTGTTTGTATAAAATGGATGCTTTTTTATTCTAAACATGATCTAACAATCACATTTGATTGCAAATGAACTATATAATGCTGTTTTAATGACAAGCAAATCATAAAGCTCATCAGTTCTCAGTCATTTTTTTGGATATTTCTCATGTTTAATGGTTGGTAAATATTAAGGATGGATCTATTTGCAATAATAATCAGATGTTTGCGTTTATGAATCTTGTTTTTTTTTTTTATGCACTGAACTTTAAATAGATTCTTATGTTTTCATTAAATAATTTAATCAAGAATGTCTTCACCACATTATTTATACATGTTTTGCTGTATTTCTGATGCACATTGCACTGCAATGCTGCTGATTTCTAGATGCAGTTCTCTTCCTCCAGGAGGCAGTGCAAACACACAGATTCTTGCACTGAACTTCAGTTGAGGGGAATTGAAGAGACGTGGACTTTTTTAAATGTTAAAACATCTATCCTGGTTTAATACGCAAAGGCAGTCAAAGCATCACTTTTTTTGTTAAAATTAACATTGCGTCAAATCATAAATCCTTTTGTCTGTCCCTGATGCACTATGCTAAGCCCATTATAAGGGTTTATATTTTAGACCTGGCGGGATGGTTTTCGCGGGAAACTAGATGCGTCACGTGTCTCGTCATATCCGTGAATAAAAGTCAAAGGAAGCTGCCTGCTAATCTTCAACATGTTTTATGCTAAACAATACTTTAATGGGAATTATATGTAGATTTTATATGATAAAATGTTATTTTATAAGAGAATGGAATGTCGTTTACGGCTTTACCATTTAATAGTAATATTGAGAGTATTTTGTCTTAAGAAAGTAAAACAGATGTTTTCTTAGGCTTTCAGGTGTTACCTGTTATAAGACTTGCATTTTAATGACTATTATAACTGCATGTATGCATATGATGCTGATATTAGTCTATGCATTTTAATAAATAACGAGAAAATGAATCATTTATGTGTTATATTGTATGTCGTTTAATGAAAATAAAGAATGAAGTGTTCTGTTGTTTATTTTATCGCTGCCAGGTTAGACATATTGTAATGTTTTATGACTGCTGTGTGCCTAATGATGATAACGCCTTTTAATGAATGAAGGTAAATAAAGGTGAATGAATTAAATGTGTATTAAAGGAACACTCCACTTTAAAAAAAAAAAAAAAATAGGCTCATTTTCCAACTCCCCTAGAGTTAAATAGTTAAGTTTTACCGTTTTCGAATCCATTCAGCTGATCTCCGGGTCTGGCTAGCTTAGCTTAGCATAGATCATTGAATCTGATTAGACCGTTAGCATCTCGCTAAGTCAAACCCGTGACTTCCCACCTGTGAACTCGTACTAGGTTGATGTACTCCCAGTCACGAGTTTTGACGTCACATAGCCCGTGAAACAACAATGGCAGCCCCTACGGATGCAGTGTTTATCGAATAATTACGTACAATAAAAGGTATAACAGCTTCTCTTGCCTTATGCGCCATTTTTTACCCTCTGTTTCCCTCAAATAAGCAAGGAGTAAGCACCTTTGGCGATAGAAATGATTGTAAATGAGCATAAGCCCCGAACAGTCCGCCATGCTTTGTTTACATCTAGCTACCACAATTGCTTGCGCTCAGGCAGTTTGGCGTGACTTTGCCTGGAACGCTACAAAGTCGTGAGTCGTGTTTTGAAGTTGTGACTTACGGGCTCAAAAACCTGCCTGGAATGCAGCATTAGACCGACGGAAAATGAAAAGTTGCAATTTTCTACACCGATATGGCTAGGGACTATACTCTCATTCCTGTGTAATAATCAAGGAACTTTGCTGCCGAACCATGGGTGCAGAGGCGCAATGATATTACGCAGCGCCTGAAAATAATGAATAAAAGTGATAAAATAATTATTACGCAGGAATGAGAGGAATTACTCCCAACACTGTGAATAAGCGACCTCTAGCGGCGAAAAATTACATATTGTGGCTTTAAAAGTGCTTTGAAAAAATACATTATAGCAATTAAAAGGTAAATGTGAAAAAACACAGCTTTTAAATGCATGCAAGTTGCTTTGAAAACGATACAATAGAAATGTGGAGGAATAATCTGCATTCTCTCTCACTGTGAACTAGGTTATTTAAAAAGTCTTGTGTGGTTTAGTCTGAGCACAAATGGTCAGACATGATAATTCCCCGCTGAAATACTGAACATAAATCTGACACAGTGTCTGTGATGAGAAGCTGAGCTCCGGTGGAAGTTATGATGGGCTGGCGTTTGTGTTTTCTCTCTGCCAGTGAGCTGATCTATGTGTTTTGGGTTTGAAACCATCATTACAACGTGGAATTTGGCACTCATGGATAATTGAACTGTTCGCTGGAAGAAACAGCAGAAGGGAAATAAATCCACCTTCTGTCCTTTCCGTCCAACTCCGCTCAGATTTTCCAGGAATAACGTGGTCATCAGATTTATAAATGGAGACTGCCAGTGGCTTCGGCTCTGCTGGAAGACTAGTGAGCATTTATCACACTCGTTCAATGTCAAACGTGAAATCATTGTTAATGTCACCACACTGACACCTAATTTTACTCTAAGCCTCAAATGTTTTGCAGATGAACACGCCAAGACACTGTTTGAACGTGATAAATATGAATTGCATATTGCCTTTATTAATATTTCGAATTACCTTTTTATCGGTTCCATTTTTGGAATTACACTCTTAAAAATAATATATAAAGAACATATAAAGAAGCTTTTGTGCAATGGAAAGATTCCATGAATGTTAAAGGTTCTTAATGGAACCATCAAAAATAAAGAACGTTTATTTTTTAAGAGTGTATTTGACTCTTGTGTGTTCATCAGTTTGCATCTAAACTTTAAGCCCTTTGAGCTGCAATAAACCAAGGGAGGACATTAAAGGCAGAGTAGGCGATTTGTCCAGAAACATGTTTGTTATCCTGGTTGAAAGTCTCTTCACATCCTGATAGCAATCGCTCCCTTGCACTTTGTAACTAACCCTTCCCTCGCGGGTCAAAATGACCTGAAGCCCTAAAATGATACTGAATTCGTTTTTTTGTCCGGAAAGCTTATTTCATTTCATTTTCATAATATTTTATCTATTTTTGAATACAATTTTTTGGGAGATTTATTATATTTTTTATTTTATTTACCTTTAAATTACTAGATTTGATCGATAAATAATAATTAAAGCACATTCTTTCAACTTAAATTCAAAATAACTCAATTTCATGCATAACCCTTTTAATTCAGCTTAAAATATCTCACAATGGGTGTCTCTGCCGACCTCTTGTGGAAAAATTAAATATGGAGCAAATGAGCCACTCCACTGGGTCCTAAAGGCAGTTTTTCTTCAGAATGCATTCAGATACACATTATAAAATCCTTTTTGGGTAAAGTTTTAGCATTTTTAGGTTTTTCTATGTGCACTGAAGCATTCCTCACATTCCATTCATTCCTACGGGGGTCAAATTGACCGGCTAGGGAAGGATTTGTCACTTTTTATAATTTCAACCACAAAACTGTTCGATTCCAGTCATTTGTATGTAACTTTTCCGTCCGCTAGAGGTCGCCTATTCAAAACAAAGGCGTAGTTTGATGACGCCAAGATTGAGCGCAGAATCTTGGGACATGTGGTCTTCACCTCACAGCCGGTGGAAAAGAATCGGGATCATGTTCATGGATGCGATTATTAACGTTACTGTAGTATGAAGCAGAGCAGAGCCGAGTGTTGTGGGAGCTGAGCAAGGCCGCTGGAGCGATTGTTAATAAGATGAACGCAACACACGCCTCGCGAGCAGTGGGACTTTTATTATTATGCCACAGTCGCCGGCGCCACTTCCACTTTTCCGGTCATGAGTATGAGGTAACGCAGCTCTGTTTATCATATTAGATACATTTCAGTGTGTTGAAAATGATGTTATGACGTTACTCTGTGCGTTCGCTCGGCGGCTGCTATGACACTTGTTGCACACTGCAGTGAGAGGAAAGCGTTTCTGCAGAATAAAACCAGAAACCGAGGGTAACGCAGATACGACGCCATTGACAGGCGACTCCCTCACACATCCCGGTTCCTTGGTTAAAATAGCAATTTTCTCACGATTTACAAATAGTTGGAAACATTTGGGATATTGTAAGTACTCAACTGAACAAAATATATAACACTGGCCTAGTGGTTTTTGGATATTTTACTGAAAAAATGTTACATAGTGCACCTTTAAGAGGGAGCATGCAGAATCATTTTCACACATAAAGTCCAGACCTTAAATTCAGTGAAAGTCTTTGGGATGTGCTGGAGGAGACTTTACAGAGTGCTGGACTCTTGCATTGTCAATACAAGATCTGGACCAAAAATGGATGCACCTCTTGATGGAAATAGCATCACAACATTTATTTCCTTCAAGAGGTGCATTCATTCCTAATTGGGTCAAATTGACCCGCGTGGGAAGGATTTGTTACTTTTTAAAATTTCAACCACAAAACTCCTCGAATCCAGTAATTTTTTTGTGTGTATTCGTGGTTCAAGTGCGACAAAAGTCCTAGGGTCTTGGAGCACCAGAGGGCACTCCTTCCGTACTGCATTACCCATAACCCATTGCCTGGACATATTATAGTTTGATCACTTCCACCTGTGTGTCGTTACCCTTGTTAACTCTACCTATATAAGCCCTGTTTATTCAGTCACTCATTGTGAAGTCTTGTAAGTTGTCACATACTGCTCGGAGACACAAAGGCAAGAGGTCATAAACACAGACAAAACAATCCACCAGGGCGGATAACTCGGGCAAACAGGGTAACAGGCAAAAGGTCACAACCATGAAACAGAAAAGATGTGACATAGCGGATATAGATACTGTATTTGGCTAAGTTTGCTAGGTTAGTGGCTTCCTTTAACTGTTCCATATTATAGAAGTCAGTGGTGCCCCACAACTGTTTGGTTACCCATATTCTTCAAAATATCTTATTTTGTCTTCAACAGAACAAAGAAATGTATGCAGGCTTGGAACAACTTGAGGGTGAGTAAATTATTTTTTGGGGTGAACTATCCTTTAAAGCCTGTAGTAACAAACATACTAGAAATACACATTCAGAATGGTATATTTAAATTAGTTTTGAGTAGTAATGCATGTAAAATGTAGCCTAGTTTAATATATATGAGTTTTTCTGTCATGTCTGTTGTTATTCGACCCTTTGGCTTTTCATTTACACGACAACAGCTTTTTGGGGGTCTGAACGCAAACTTTTGAAAATGAGTTTCAAGTGTTTTTTTATATCGCCTGTGTGTAAACTACAAAAACGTGAATTTGTGAAAATGGAGACGTCATGCGTATTATGTGTTTAGTCTATAGGTGTGTAGTGTTTCTTTACAAAGTGTCATCGCCATCTACTGGCCTGACAGCAGAATACAGCGTGTTGACAGTGTTGGAAAAACACAAACGCCTTTTTTCTGTTTTTAGCGCTTCGTTGTTGTGTAAACAATTGAATTGACTGAAATCACAGCTTTTGCTTATTTCTGCACAATTTTACAACATCTTGTAAACATTTCCGTAAAATTTAAATTCTGTGTTTTGCTTTGGGTTGTAATGTGGTATAATAGTTTATTTATTCTTTCTTTATGTATTTTTGATCACGTTCTGCTCCTGATACTGTCATTTGCACTGTATAGCCTGCATTGTCTGTATGCAAATAAAGAGTGGCGAGAATTCAGAATTTTTCTGAACATTTTCTAGTAAAAAGTGAGATTTAAATATTTTGATTATAGAGACACTATTTTTATTTATTGCAAAATAAATGGAGATTAGTTTGAGATTAGTAAGTCAGTTACGTCATTCTCAGTGCTTCATGATAATGGGCGGAGCTGTTTTATGTGCAGTTCTCTGATTGGTGGCTATTTCTTTGCAGAATCATGGGTAATGTGTCTTTTTTTTTTTTCAACAGGAATTCTGATGTTGAACGTGATGAGTGAAATGAGTTGAAATAATGTGGCTGATGGCTTCAACAAACGCATATTTTGTAGATTAACGATCTCGTAGCTCAATCAATTCCCCTATGGAGATATTCCCATTTTTGCACTCTGTAGAATCTCGTTTCTAGTTGTCAGATTCATCAGCCAATCAAGTTTGTTCTATTTGTACCTAGTGGATGGTGTAATTATTGTAATCGCTGGCGTTCCTATTATTATTATAATTTTTCTGTTTATTTCTTCCGCTCTTGAGTCTATGGCAGCCCATAGAACTGCTTGTGGGAAAGTTATGAAATTTGGCACACAGATGGAGGACCGTCTGAAATGTCACCATAGCAAATTTGGAGTCTCTAACTCAATCCCTCTAGCGCTACCACCTGTCCAAATTTGCACTCACATTTGTGCTAATAACTTTTGAACCGCAAGAGTTAGAAACGTCCCCCCCCCCCCCCCGATTCCGTGGCTCAAGACGATTCGATTGAACCCTATGATGCAATTTCCCCGCCAAAAAAAACTACTTTTTCGAACTCTTCGAAATTGAACCAGATCATCTTCAACAAAAAGTTAACACAATAACAATAAAGTTATGGAATTCAAGTTGATTCAGCAAACTATTTTTGAGTAACATGCAAACGAATTTTACGTAGCGCTTGTGAAAATAGACACAAGGCTGTATCTCGCAACGCTTTATCGTATTCTGACCAAATTTGCTACAGATCATCACAAGCATGACCCGAGGCAACATGCTGTGTTTCGCTGAAAGTGGTCTCGTTAGATTCAGGATGGCATGCTGAGTCGAATGATACCAATTTTTCCATATCGGCCATTTTGGCCGTCAGCTATTTTGTAGTTAAATGCTGTACTTCATGAACGCATTAGCATATCGTTACGAAACTCTGTATAGGTCATCAGAACAATGCCCTGAAGGAGCCTGAGAAGCTTAAAGTCAGCGCCACCTAGTGGTAAAATCAAATATTCACATGCTTATAACTTTGGATGTGGTTGACTTATTTTCATAATTGAGTGTAATTTGTATACAAATCAGTAAATTTTTACCTTCAATATTATAGTAGGCTACAACTGACTCCCATAGTTTACAGCATTAGTTCAGAGATTTGTTTTCCTTGATGTATTGTATCTGATATATATCCACAATAATCAATATTGAATCGAATTGTGAAATTTATGTCAATACCCAGCCCTAATATGTGGCAAAAAATGCAAAGTCAGGTGTGAGTTATTTTTTTTTTATATGCTCATAGATACAAATAGCTATAACACCTAAACGAAATGAGATATGACACGCTTGTGTGTGGGGGCACTCTGAGGACACACAAAAAGAGGTGGGACTGCACCTCTAATTGAAGAAAACATGACATTGGCTCTATACAATTTATTTTGTATAAATTAATTTTAAGCCTTTTTGCTTAAAATTGTCTTCAAATGTCTTTACTCATTGTTGCAGTTGGTCTGCTGCTAGCTTCCTTGTTTGCTTCTGTTGTGCTTGGCCCCGATAATAATAATAAAAATATGTCCTTTCTAGTATGTTACTAATGGTAACACCCCCCCCCCCCCCCTCATGTTTTTGTTGGCAGTTTTCGTGTCTGAGTTTGTCTTTGAAATGGTCTCTTTGGTACTATAGGTTTACTGTAACAATATGTGACATCACAGGGTGTTATACTCATTACAGAATAGCGTGAGAGCGACACAGGTGATCTACTCTCTTTCAGATAACTTTTCATGGCGGTCAGATGATCTTTGGATGCTCATTTCTTAGCCAGAATGAAGTGTAAAGCGTAGCAGACTCTATGCCTGAATACATGAGACTGTAAGTGATCTCAGTTGAACACAGTCCAGCTCCAGAGAGCTTATAATGACCACAGCAGAGGAAAGGGTTTGGCCGTTTGGAAGCTTCCCTGCTGGAAGACAAATACAGGCCTAATTATTTTTATCCAAGTCTGCAGCTGGTTTCTTTCTTTCTTTTTTTTTACTGTGTTTGGAAGGTGTAGTCTGGTGCTCGGAGCTGCCAAGAGACAGGAACTGGAAAATACTTCTCTAAGAGAGAAAATACAATATGAAAACGTAACTGGAGCCAAGAACCGTCGAATAAAAACATAATGACAGACAGTGTATTTTCCATGAACTCATGCACTCATACCAAAGCTGCTCCCCTCCCTTACTTTTATAAGATGGGAAAAGTGTGTTAAGAGGGAAGCTGCTGATTTTGATTTTGGACTAGTAGTGCGCCCGAAATGTAAATCCTATGTTATGATATGTCTACTAACTCCTTCAGTATTTGGCACGTCCTATGTGTTCTATGGCTTTTTGACCTGGGGTCCGTTCTTCGTACCTCGCTTAATATCATCTGAGATGATTTGACAGATCCCAGATCTTCTAATCCTGATATCTGATCTCTGGCTAATTTGGTTCTTCAAACGAATTTGCGGATTGGATTAATATATCTGGATTAAGTTTACTCAGATTACTGCGTGTTCCTGTGTTCACTAAAGAGGGCAGATGTATTGACACTCGAAACCACGATCAGCAATGCAGCGATTGGCTGGCGGGAAGACAGCAACGTGATGACATCATATAATTAAAAAGACACCTGGCGAAAAACTACACGAATTTCTGGACCTTTATAAGGAAACAGCCAAGCGACCAAACCAACATAAAGTTATAATAGATAAATGAAATGTGCACTTTTTTTTTTTTTTTTTTTTCAACCCGATTCCCAATTATTTATATTCACGATTTTATAGTATTTGTACACCCTTTACATTATTTCAATTTTGTAATTAGCAATTTAATTTAATTTAATTCAATTTGAAGCAGATTTGTTCCGTGACAGCATTAATTAAAGTTTCTCTTTATCTCCTGTGCCGCATCAAGCATCCCATAATATCCGTCATCACTCAAATGAATGCACGGCTCAGATTAACGTTACAGCATGTGTGTAAGACTCCAATAAAATTATAAAGTAATTATTCCATCACAAATAAATCTCTCAATCAAGTGTCTATAGCATTATACACATTTCATTTTTTTTTTGTTTAAAATTTATTATTTTTGGTTCAGTAAGGAACTTTTAAGGACAGATTTTAAGTATCAACGCTGCTTAAAAAGATGCACTCTAATCCTGTTTCCATGAAATGAGCTGCTCCCGAGCAGGTTTGAGTTAACAGACCTGTTGCTATGACAGCAAGTCCAGGATGAGCATCGAAGATCATGCCAAATCAACAACAATCAAATCCAGCTAACTGAGCTAGTGACGTACAAAGAACTGACCCCTGGTGTGTGAATTATGATTGTTTATTTTTTGTTGTCAGTGCAACGAGAGGGAGTGAGGCTGATTTGTGGTGTTTGTGTGAATGATATTCTGGCCAATGGAGAGTTTGATTCTGGCATTGACATTTAATGTGATCTCATCAGTATTACCTTATTAAAATGCTGGAGGTCCAGCTGAAGTGTGTGACGGCCTGTTTCCCTGGTAAACACACAACTGCATATGAACAACACTGTTCCTCCTCTAACAACCGATACCAAAAACTATTATAGTAGAATTGTCATGGCGTTTTGATGGTACTACCATGGGATTTTTGAACACTCGTTTTATATTTATGCTGTACACATTTTATATTTTATATGGTATTCTTTGAATTGTTTATCAAAATAATAAATATATAAATTATATAATTGATCCTTTTTTTTTTTTTTTAGAAAACAATGCTAATAGTTGTAAAACTGGCCTTCTTACCAAAGTTAGTGAAATGTGTTCATCAGTAATATACAGTACATGCATATTTTTAAAAAAATATGATCATTTGTCCATAAATCAATCACATGTGCTCTGTGTCTGTCCTTGGACTTTTGTTGAAGTGTTTCCTGTGCTTTTATTTTGTAGTTGTTCATGTTGGTTCGTCTCCCCAGGTGTATCTCGTTTCTGTTGTTAAGCTTGTTTGCCCCTGTGTATTTATAGCTCTTGTGTTTCATTTGCTCTGTCAGTTGTTGAATGTTATGGTCACTGTTGTCAGTTACCTTTTGTTCCTTGTGTTTGTTACTTGTTTCTTTATGAAAACCCTGCACGTATCCATGCCCCAGTCCAGTTCTCCGGATGTAAACAAATACGATGGGGGCTTTTATTAATCTATTTAAATATTTATATACTTATATTTATAAATGTTATTCTTATATATGTGTGTGTGTGTGTGTGTATATATATATATATATATATATAACACATTATTCATAACTATATAATACACATTGCTATGTACACTAAATTTTGGAAACATTACTATTTTCAATGTTTTTGAAAGAAGTCTCTTCTGCTCATCAAAGCTGTATTTATTTGATCCCAAATACAGCAAAAACGGTAATATTGTGAAATATTATTCCAGTGTAAATAAGTTGTTTTCTATGTGAATATATAGTGACGTGTAATTTATTCCTGTGATCAAAGCTGAATTTACCATCATTACTCCAGTCTTCAGAGTCACATGATCCTTCACAAATCATTCTGATATGAGGATTTGATGCTCAACAAACATTTCTGATTATCAATTGTTGTGTTTTTTTTTTTTTTTTTTTTTTGTTTTTTTTTCCAGGATTATTTAATGAATAGAAAGTTCAAAAGAACAGCATTTATCTGAAATATAAAGCTTTTGCAACATTTATAAATGTCTGTACTGTCACTTGATCAATTTAATGCATCCTTGCTGAATAAATGTATTCATTCCTTTAAGTTCTTTCCCCCCAAAAAATTCTTACCGACCCAAAACTTTGAACGGTAGTATAATGTTACAAAAGCTTTCTATTTCAGATAAATTCTGTTCTTTTGAACTCTTTATTCATCAAAGAATCCTAAAAAGAAGTTTTACACCACTGTTTTCAACATTGATAATAATCATAAATGTGTCTTGAGCATCAAATCCTCATATCAGAATGATTTCTGAAGGATCATGTGACACTGAAGACTGGAGTAATGATGATAAATTCAGCTTTGATCACAGGAATAAATTACACGTCACTATAGATTCACATAGAAAACAGTTATTTTACATTTTAATAATTTAAAATTTAATGTTTTTAATAACATAAATGCAGCCTTAGTGAGCAGAAGAGTTCTTTTAAAAACATTAAAAAAATCTTACCGTTCTCAAACTTTTGACTGGTAGTGTATATAAATTATAACACATTTTTTTTAATTGTAATTTATTAGGCAAATAAACTGAAACGTCTAAATAGTCTTTATATGTATATGTGTATAATTTAGAATATATTTATAAATGCATATATTTAAAAAAAAAAATATATAGATAGTGCTTCGCAAATGCATTATCTGTCATAGAGAAAACACAAATATTTTAGAAGTCAGTCAAACTAAAACACTAAAATGTATTGTCATTTAACAGGCAAATAACAAATAGAAGCAACTAAATATTGTCTAAATATAATGTCTTTATTCACACATAATAACCAAAAAACGCAATCTTTTATGTGCTGTACTTTGCCCTTTATAATTTGAGAAATATGTGAAATTAAGTGGAATCAGTTTCAGCTGCAACTCATGTTAATTTGACACACTTAAAAAAAACAACAAAAAAAACCCAGCTGGTTATTGTACCAGCTGCAAAAAAAATTGTGTGCCGTATGAATAGGAGTGTGTAATAGTTTCAACAGGGGGCACTGTTGCTCCAGCCTCCTAGTTAACCTCCCCGGCTCTCTAGTCCTGGTGCCGTTGACTAGTTTACCACCAAAACATGTAGGCGACGTGATTACAGGAGATGTCTGCCAAATGACCTTGGAGGTGTCATTATTTTACAAGTGAAGAAACTCCGGTTTATAAAAACGCTTTGTGTGTTTGCATTGCAGTAACATGCACTGGAAAACTGAAGAGTGACGGTTAATCTCTCTGCATGTGAATGATTATTGGGTAAAGCATGTATTGTAATTTTGCATGCATGCACATATAAGCTATATTTGTACAATGCACACATTTCAAAACAGGCCACCACAGATAATCAAACTCATTGCTATGTGTTGTCGTTCAGCTCTTGCTGCCAACTGAAATGGATCATGGTGCAACTGAGGAGAAAAGCTGAGCGCTGTCAGGCCAGCAGGCGCTGAGGAAATGTAAACCGAGTCACAGTCGTGCTAATAATAATGGCGGCGTGTTGCAGGGGCAGCGGAGGGGGGATTTTAATTACCAAAGCAGTCTTAAGCCCTGTGTCATGCGTTGCAAAAAATACAAGAGCAGGGAGGGGGAAAAAATCCTTGGCACTTCCTAAAAATAAAGAGAGGTGTACGTGCTTGGAGTGCTAACAGCTGTGCCATCTGATCCAACACGAGAATTCAGTGTTGGGATCAAATGTCTTTTGAATTTCACTGTTTTGTGCTCTCGTGTTCTAACCGGATTTTTAGGGAGAATATGCTGAATTTTTAGGGTAAACACAGAAAATATTCTGAATTCCGTATAGAATCCTCTGAGATCCTCTGAAAGTAGTGATGCACCGATAACTGAGAATTCTGTAGATTTAAACGTTTATAACCGATATATTGACTGATTAAATCTAAATCCAAATGTTTATAATTTGAGAGCCTGATTACAAAAACAAGTCTCACCACTAAAAGCCACGTCCCAAGCACACAATTATAATGTTCTTATTCTAATTTTATGTAGCCGGTATGACAGACTGTATTTACTGTATTTTCCTTTTTGAAGTGATTCCAATCATATTTCACGCAATTCCAAACCATCATGGCGAACATCTGAAGTGTCTCTGAAGGAAATAATCACGGATGCACAATATATCGGTATCGGCCGTTCGTTTTTAATATTATCGTTATCGGCCCAATAAGAACATTTGGCTGATATATTAAAGCCGATAATGGAATATTTCCTTCAGCTGAGACACTTCGCTACGATGGCTTTGAATTGCTTGAAATACACTTTTGTTTTTGTAATCAGGCTCCCAAAAATTACATAACAATTTGGATTTAGATTTATCTGCCAATATATCGGTTATCAACTTTCAAATATACAGAGTTATCGGTGCATCACTAATTTCAGAGGTTCAAACCTATTCAGATTCTATACAGAATTCTGAATATAAAGATCAAAATGTTTACCCTAAAAATTCTGCATATTCTCCCTAAAAATCCAGTTAGAATATAAAACTTTGTATTTAGTTTTACCGGCCAATATATATCGGTTATCGGCTTTCAAATATATAGAATTATTGTTTATTGGTATCGGCCAAAATGTTAATATCGGTGCATCCCTAGAAATAATACATTATTTATTGGCCAAATTATCGGCAGAACGCTTCATGACATGCTGATTGGTTGAAAGAGTATCTGAGGTAAACACGTGCACGCATGCACGACGTGCCCTGCCGGGATTCGCTCTGCAGGAATGCCATTCACCGCTTTAAATCGGACCGTAGGGGCTCCTCAAAATCATTTTACCCCCTTTGAGTCACTGCTCTGATGCTTATCCACCCCGGCAGATCATTACATAGCTGTGTCTGAAAGTTCAGCGTGGCAGATTAAATGACTGCACCGCAAGGGGACGAGGCCTTGAGCGAAAACATTAAAGGCGTAGATATTTTTCTTCCTCCTCAAAGTGATTGAGATTATATAAAACTCAAGCGCTGTTCTCTGTCAACACTTGTCAGGTTTGTCTGACTCATCTTGGCAAGAACTCCTCCTTTTCTTTCCCCTTCCTTTCTGTCGTAACGTTTTGGGACAGAAGAGGTAAACAACAGGTTAAATAAACACTCCTCTGTCTCCCTCCTTTCTCTTTTTCTTTTTAACCGCCTTCCTGTCTCATCTGCTTTTGAAATCCCGAGACAGCCCATGTTGTTTTGCATACTGTAGGTGCTGCATTGACTTGTAACAAATCCCTGCCCTCAGGAGACGTGTCAGAAGGGATTAATGGCGAGGGCGGGACTCCCCGTTTTCCCATTGTCACGGCCCCAGCCATACTGTATTTTTATCCCAGCCGAGTGAAAGGGGCTGAGGCTGAACGCCAGGGTCCAAGCTAAGCTCCTGTTTCCTCATGCCCTGATTCTCTAAGGGGGAAATGTAAATAATATATCAGGGGAACTGAAGCCTGCAGCTCTGTGGTGGCCATGATGAGGCGTTTAGAAAACACAGAGATGGTGGAGAACAAATCACTATTACTAGTAGAACTGCAATTTGGACTCTAGAGGACCGTTCACATCAACACTGTAAAAAAATATTGTTTCAACTTAAAGTTTGTGCTGCCTTAATTTTCAGGTTTGTCAAATCAAATATCCAAGTTGTCACAAGTAAAACTTCACATTTCAAGTTGACTAAACTTAAACTTTTAAGGCAGCACGAACACTTAAAGTTGAAACAACTAATTTATTTTAATTTTATTTTTTACGTGAATTATATCTATAAAGCACGTTAGCAATACGTTAGCAACCACATTGCAACACCCTGGCAACAACTCACAGCACTTTAGAAACTTCATAGAAACATTAAAACCCCTCAGAACATCTTAGCAACACCTTGGCAACCACCTACAACACCCTAGAAACTACAAAAAAAACTCAGAATACTTTAGCAACGACATGGCAACAGCTCACAACACTTTAGAAAAATGCTAAGACCCTCTTAGTAACTGCATAGCAACACTTTGGCAACCACCCACAACAGCCTAGGAACTGTAGTCCATAGAAACATGCTAAAAAAACCTCAGAACACTTTAGCAACTGCATAGCAACACCTTGACAACCACCCACAACAGCCTAGGAACTACAGTACATGGAAACATGCTAAAACCCCGCAGAATACCTTAGCACCTGCATAGGAACACCCTGGCAACCACCCACAACACCACAGGAGCTACATAGAAACATACTAAAACCCCTCAGAATACGTTAGCAACCCTGTGGCAACAGCTCACAACACTTTAGAAACTACATAGAAACATGCTAGAACTAGAGCCTGACCGATATGGGTTTTTGGGGGCCGATATTAGGGAGTAAAAAAGTCTGATATCGATATATCGGCCGATATTCTTTGTGTATATTATAGTATAGTACAAGTCAAAAGTTTGGACACACTTTCCAGGTGATATACATAATATACATACATTATACATAAATGCAACAGAACAAATTTTGTTTATTAAAAAATATTATTTTATGCATACAATACGAATAACCTGTGTTACAGAATAATTGTGTTGTATAGAACTATTTTCCTGCTCGTCTGAACCATGATCTGAGTACACACACAAATGCTGCAAGACAGAACCAATCAATCACAGAGAGAGCATTCACTCACTGATGACATTTCCCAAAACTATCATAAGAAACCATGCTTTTGGAAACGCAGCCCAGAACAATGCTCATCAGAAGACAGAAAAACATATGTTTTATTTCACAATAAACAAATAGGCTAGAAATTGTAGCCTACATAGTTTGTGCAATTACACTTATTAAAATTTAATGTTAAACGTTCATATTGATCATGTTCTATTCTGTTACTAATGTTAATATAAATCATACACTATCAGAATAAAAAGGTTGCATTTTATGGGTGCAACGTCCTGTCGCTGGCAGTCCCCGTACAGTGACCGTAGTTCAAATATAGTTTTTGTAGATTCCCATGGTTACCACAAGTAAACATATTTTAACCATGTGTAAACAAAAATTATCTAAGTTGCAATTAAGGCGTAATGCCTTTCAAATATAATGTTAAGTGGGTATCTTTACCCATTTTACTCTTAGTAATTTTAATAATTTAATGTAATATTTAAAAGTTAAGTTTAGAAGTATCGATATCGGCGATACTGGCCTTGAAAGTATCGGTATCGTATCGAAAACAAAATGAGTGGTATCGCCCATCCCTAACGGAAGGGGTGCTATTACACATCTCCTGAATGAGTACAGAATCTGATCAAAACACAGACGAAGAAGCAGCAGAAACAAGCAATCTCATATAAGCAGATTCATATGCGATCATCAAAATTAAACAGCATATACACTCACCTAAAGGATTATTAGGAACACCATACTAATACTGTGTTTGACCCCCTTTCACCTTCAGAACTGCCTTAATTCTACGTGGCATTGATTCAACAAGGTGCTGAAAGCATTCTTTAGAAATGTTGGCCCATATTGATAGGATAGCATCTTGCAGTTGATGGAGATTTGTGGGATGCACATCCAGGGCACGAAGCTCCCGTTCCACCACATCCCAAAGATGCTCTATTGGGTTGAGATCTGGTGACTGTGGGGGCCATTTTAGTACAGTGAACTCATTGTCATGTTCAAGAAACCAATTTGAAATGATTGGAGCTTTGTGACATGGTGCATTATCCTGCTGGAAGTAGCCATCAGAGGATGGGTACATGGTGGTCATAAAGGGATGGACATGGTCAGAAACAATGCTCAGGTAGGCCGTGGCATTTAAACGATGCCCAATTGGCACTAAGGGGCCTAAAGTGTGCCAAGAAAGCATCCCCCACACCATTACACCACCACCACCAGCCTGCACAGTGGTAACAAGGCATGATGGATCCATGTTCTCATTCTGTTTACGCCAAATTCTGACTCTACCATCTGAATGTCTCAACAGAAATCGAGACTCATCAGACCAGGCAACATTTTTCCAGTCTTCAACTGTCCAATTTTGGTGAGCTCGTGCAAATTGTAGCCTCTTTTTCCTATTTGTAGTGGAGATGAGTGGTACCCGGTGGGGTCTTCTGCTGTTGTAGCCCATCCGCCTCAAGGTTGTGCGTGTTGTGGCTTCACAAATGCTTTGCTGCATACCTTGGTTGTAACGAGTGGTTATTTCAGTCAAAGTTGCTCTTCTATCAGCTTGAATCAGTCGGCCCATTCTCCTCTGACCTCTAGCATCAACAAGGCATTTTCGCCCACAGGACTGCCGCATACTGGATGTTTTTCTCTTTTCACACCATTCTTTGTAAACTCTAGAAATGGTTGTGCGTGAAAATCCCAGTAACTGAGCAGATTGTGAAATACTCAGACCGGCCTGTCTGGCACCAACAACCATGCCACGCTCAAAATTGCTTAAATCACCTTTCTTTCCCATTCTGACATTCAGTTTAGAGTTCAGGAGATTGTCTTGACCAGGACCACACCCCTAAATACATTGAAGCAACTGCCATGTGATTGGTTGATTTAGATATTTGCATTAATGAGAAATTGAACAGGTTTTCCTAATAATCCTTTAGGTGACTGTAAATCAAAACTGCTATGTTATTGAATGAAATGTCGACCCAGGACGAGCTGTAGGACAGTGACGCTTTGAGGTGTTGATGGATCTGTATGTAAGTTAGTCGCGCTTTTCTCAGCTTTTTTCTCAATGTTGCTTTTTTCATGAAACTTACTCCCATTATAAAGCATGAAGCTAGAATAAAACAGAGGCTGTGTTCTTTCTTTTGATATATTGCATGTTCAGATATTCATACAAGATATTCTGTGGGCCATGAAACTTGTGAAAATGACCAAAAACGCTGGCGGTGTCTGGCAAATTTCATGTTTACATTTCACTTAAGACATAACCGACTATGTTTACGATGATACTCGACAAGACCGGCATTTTGACATAATTTCGTGTGAATATTCACGCGCTGTGAGACGCGTGGGCGCGCGTTCATATCGGTGGCATATCTGGAATTTATATGCAATTTAAATATTGTAGGTTGTTGCCAAGGCATTGCTATGCAGTTGCTAAGATGTTATGATGGGTTTTAACATGTTTCTATGTACTGTAGTTTCTAGGGTTTTGTAGGTGGTTGCCAAGGCGTTGCTATGCGGTTGCTAAGATGTTGTGATGGGTTTTTGCATGTTTCTATGCCGTTTCTAAAGTGTTGTGAGTTGTTGCCAGGGTGTTGCTATAGGATTTTTTTTTTGTTGTTGTTGCATGTTTCCATGCAGTTTCATGGGTGTTGTAGTTGGTGGTACAGTATTCTGGGGGGTTCTTGCTTTTATTTCATTAATATGATATAATCTGCAAGTAACTTTTTATTTTTATTTTTATAAATATGAACAGGCTTTTCATACAAGACACCTGAGATCGGCTTCAGTGCTTTAAAAGGCAGCTTTTTATCCTTACTTTGGGAACAGCTTTCATGTCTTTTCATGTCTTCAAATGCTCTTGCTATATTTGGAATAGATTCGGGTTTCAGTATATTCTGCCATCTTGAACCAAGTCAGCCCTGTGCACAAAATACAATCTCACAATACAGCTGTTTTTCGAAAGCCTAGCATAATGGGTTAACATGTATGCCTGCATCCATCAACAGTCCAACAATGGCCAGATCGCGCTGCGCAGGATTAGATGCTCTCCACACAGCGCCGCATTCATGCGCTAACAGATCATCCATCCATTCATGCATGATCGTTGTATCAATGCCGATACATCTGCGACAGGCTCCTATCGGCCGATAAATCGGTTGGGCTCTAGCTAAAAAGCCCCTCAGAACATCTTAGCAACCGCATAGCAACACCTTGACAACCACCCACAACACCCTAGAAACTAAACATACTAAAACCCCTCAGAATATGTTAGCAACCACATAGCAACACCCTGGCAACAACTTACAACTCTTTAGAAACTACATAGAAACATGCTAGAACCCATTAGAACACCTTAGCAACTGCATAGTAATGCCTTGGCAACCACTTACAACATCCTAGAAACTACAGAGAAAGTAAAACCCCTCAGAATATGTTAGCAACCGCATAGTAATACCCTCGCAACAACACACAACACTTTAGACACCATAAATAGAAACATGCTAAAACCACTCAAAATAACTTAGCAACGCCATAGCAACCACCCACCACAACCCAGTTTTCACATTTTCTTCAGTTTTCTTTAAAACATTTTTCACATTTTCTTTATAAATTTAATTTCAGTATGTGTTCCTAATGTTTGTTTGAACTTTCCATGAGCTGGTCTGGTTGTGAGGGATGACCGAAAGGCAAAAACTTTGGATTTGTTTCTGGGAACATGATTTGAGTTTTTTCCTCCTCAAAGCAACAGAAGGATAAAGTTGGCATCCACAATGAGGCCTCTCTGTCTCTTAAAGGGACGGGAGCATGTGATAGCCACTGTCTAGTGTCAGATTGCAGCTCTCCATTGCTGTTGTTGGGCCTGAGCGATCTGAGAGACACACAACACTGCTGAATGCATGAATGGATGATCTGTTAGCGCATGAATGCGGCGCTGTGTGGAGAGCATCTAATCCTGCGCAGCGCGATCTGGCCATTGTTGGACTGTTGATCGATGCAGGCATACATGTTAACCCATTATGCTAGGCTTTCGAAAAACAGCTGTATTGTGTGATTGTATTTTGTGCACAGGGCTGACTTGGTTCAAGATGGCAGAATATACTGAAACCCGAATCTATTCCAAATATATCAAGAGCATTTTAAGACATGAAAAGACATGAAAGCTGTTCCCAAAGGAAGGATAAAATGCTGCCTTTTAAAGCACTGAAGCCGATCTCAGGTGTCTTGTATGAAAAGCCTGACACTGAAAATGGATTCCACCCTCATGTTTTAACTTTAGAATTAGATGCTTTTGTGTGTGCAGCAGCTCTTATATTTCAGTAACTTTCTGTATGTTTTTTTAGGACCGAAATGGGAATGAAAAAATGTTGCTTGTGTACTATTTTAAAAATGTTTTTTTTAAAGTTACTTGCAGATTATATCATATTAATGAATTAAAAGCAAGAAACCCCCAGAATACTTATATCATCCGCATAGGTACGTGCTGACAACCAACTACAACACTTTAGAAACGGCATAGAAACATGCAAAAACCCATCAGAACATCTTAGCAACCGCATAGCAACGCCTTGGCAACCACCTACAACACCCTAGAAACTACAGTACATAGAAACATGCAAAAACCCATCAGAACATCTTAGCAACCGCATAGCAACGCCTTGGCAACCACCTACAACACCCTAGAAACTACATGGAAGCATGCAAAAAAAATATGTATTTTAAGTGGGTCAAGAAAGGGTTTTTTTTTTTTTTTCATACAAAATACATTTTCATTTAATTGGAAATAACATGCATTTAAGAGTCTGAGAACATTAAAAAATATACTTAAGTGGATACTGAATCTAAATTACTATTCTGTAATTTGTGAACTTGTGAAAAAGTGTGCTTGTATCAATGTTGATATATTTTAGATGTACTAAATATCAACTTCACAAAAATATATTTTAATGTAAACTTTAACCATATTTCAAAGACTTCAAAAAAGCACTCTTAAGTTCAACTAATTGCATTTAACAAACTATAATGCATGTTCATTGTGCAAATAAGTCAAAAATATATACCTGAATGTAATGCTTTCTAAGTATATTATTTCCATATTAAGTGCTCTTTTTAGAAGTATTCTGAAGTGTACGTCTTTTTCAAAAGGGATTTCATCATCTTTGATGCATTTTGAACGATTGATTCTATACTGAAGGGTCATGGCCTTATAAGTATAGAGAAAGCCAAACCCACAGAGATGCACAGATCTGTTCCTCTCTCCCACACACATCCAAAGCTACTTGGAAAGCACATGCATCCCACACATATCTGCTTTATTCGGAGAGATCAAGGGATGGATCTTGTGGCGGCGGGGCTCAATCTTTGACCTCGAGGTCACTTAAGCACATCTGACTGTTACTGAGAATGCCTTGTGTGCGTTTGACCTTTCAACAGCTGTGGCCACTTCACATTACAGCATTGATGTTACTCCGTCCTTCATTCAGAGCCATGAATGTTAAAGTCAACATGAAAAGGTGTTGCAACCCATTAACTACCTGCATATCGCAGGATTTTAAAATAGATGCATGAAGTTAATTGCATTTCGATAAGGAGCATTTTGTTATTTGCAATAACATGCACTGATGAATCATTCACATTAAGATGTATTAGGAAAGTATAACATTAGTTTTGATTTAATACATGGCTTGCCTAAACACGTTGCAGCAATAATTAATCATACAATAGTTATTGCATGTTTGCTTAGCTTGTCATTTCTAGTATATTTTTTCATTTATTTGCAGTATTGTCTAGAACAGTTTCCCAAACCGTTTTGCATTACAAAACCTATTTGCCATGCTTTACAGTAATGCATTAAAACAGCGAAGGTTCTTTATATATGAGAAACCTTTGATTAATTGTTTATGCTGAAGGACAGCAGGCAACTCCCCAAACATCTTATCTATCTTTGTGGTCCAAAAACATGCAAAAATAAGCACATAAAATCAGTTGCAGATTTTATTTTGAGGTCATGTTTTCAGCACAAACATTTTTAAATTAAATGTGCAACTCTGGTCTGTATGTTTCTGTTGGACTCCTCAAACCTCAAACTTTAAAACTTAAATAATCGAAAATCGAAAGATAATCGTTAGTTCCAGCCCTAAGATATTGAGTAGAAAACGTTTTAATTGCATCAAGCAATTTCTATATATACTTTCCCACTTTGTCCACCATCTTTTATTTATTTTATTGCAGTGCATTGTGGGATTGGCATTGCACTAGGTTTTGATTTACATTTACAGCATGTCATTATGCATGCCCTAGGGCTGGGTATAATTCGATTTCCATTCGATATCGATTATCAGATACAGTACATGCCAATTTTTCTTGAGGAAAAAATCTCTCAACTAATGCTGTAAACTATACACTCACCTAAAGGATTATTAGGAACACCATACTAATACTGTGTTTGACCCCCTTTCGCCTTCAGAACTGCCTTAATTCTACGTGGCATTGATTCAACAAGGTGCTGAAAGCATTCTTTAGAAATGTTGGCCCATATTGATAGGATAGCATCTTGCAGTTGATGGAGATTTGTGGGATGCACATCCAGGGCACGAAGCTCCCGTTCCACCACATCCCAAAGATGCTCTATTGGGTTGAGATCTGGTGACTGTGGGGGCCATTTTAGTACAGTGAACTCATTGTCATGTTCAAGAAAAACAATTTGAAATGATTCGAGCTTTGTGACATGGTGCATTATCCTGCTGGAAGTAGCCATCAGAGGATGGGTACATGGTGGTCATAAAGGGATGGACATGGTCAGAAACAATGCTCAGGTAGGCCGTGGCATTTAAACGATGCCCAATTGGCACTAAGGGGCCTAAAGTGTGCCAAGAAAACATCCCCCACACCATTACACCACCACCACCAGCCTGCACAGTGGTAACAAGGCATGATGGATCCATGTTCTCATTCTGTTTACGCCAAATTCTGACTCTACCATCTGAATGTCTCAACAGAAATCCAGACTCATCAGACCAGGCAACATTTTTCCAGTCTTCAACTGTCCAATTTTGGTGAGCTCGTGCAAATTGTAGCCTCTTTTTCCTATTTGTAGTGGAGATGAGTGGTACCCGGTGGGGTCTTCTGCTGTTGTAGCCCATCCGCCTCAAGGTTGTGCGTGTTGTGGCTTCACAAATGCTTTGCTGCATACCTCGGTTGTAACGAGTGGTTATTTCAGTCAAAGTTGCACTTCTATCAGCTTGAATCAGTCGGCCCATTCTCCTCTGACCTCTAGCATCAACAAGGCATTTTCGCCCACAGGACTGCCGCATACTGGATGTTTTTCCCTTTTCACACCATTCTTTGTAAACTCTAGAAATGGTTGTGCGTGAAAATCCCAGTAACTGAGCAGATTGTGAAATACTCAGACCGGCCCGTCTGGCACCAACAACCATGCCACGCTCAAAATTGCTTAAATCACCTTTCTTTCCCATTCTGACATTCAGTTTGGAGTTCAGGAGATTGTCTTGACCAGGACCACACCCCTAAATGCATTGAAGCAACTGCCATGTGATTGGTTGATTAGATAATTGCATTAATGAGAAATTGAACAGGTGTTCCTAATAATCCTTTAGGTGAGTGTACATGGAAGTCAGTTACATTACTGTAATATTGAAAGTTAAAAAAAACTGATTTAAATGCAAACAAATTACACTCAAGGATGTTTTTTATTATAATAAACTTATAATACTAACTTTACAATTGCATGATCATATTTCTACTCCAATTGGTTTTTGTTTTTTTAAATATAAACATTTAAATGTTTGTCATAACTTGACAGATTTATTCAAATAGGCTATTCATTATTTTTAATGTTCTTCAATATTAAAGCATATGTAATGTGGTTATCAAAATCCTCATCTCTAGGGTTCATTTTTCTAGCTCACTAACGAGTTTATATTCACTGGATGTTTTTTTCTGAGGTAAATGTGACGTGCCATTGTTTACAAGCTGTTTTATTGGCGTCTTTCTGCGGTTGAAACACTGATTGGGCGATTACATGAGACATGATACTGTGAAGTTGTACTGCATCTTCTAACACATTCAGACGTTTATGAATGTTTATTTCGTACTGTAACTGGTATTAAAGCGGAGGAGATGATCAGTTCACGTGCACTGCCGCTTCTCTTGAACTGAGGGACTACTGCGATCTGGTTTTTTACATTTTGTTATAAAATGGACGTAATTTGATATCTGACTGTTTCATATAACAAAGCACAAAGATTATTGCGATTTTATTGGATGGGAGGTGCACTACAATGATCCGTTCATTCATCAACTGAAAACAGGATGCCTAATCGATTCTTGGGATTTAAGAATCGATATCGGTTCGTAAAAATGAGAATCGATTAATTGCTTTTTTTTTTTTTTTTACCCAGACCTAGCATGCACTATCCAATCCTTTTACTAAAATTAAATCCAATATCTTTGCAACAAATGCACCTGCTTAGCCAGTAGTTCATTCAGCCCATCTGTGAAATCTAAATGCATGGAATTATTATTATCAACATCTCAATTATTGCATGCATATTCTCCTAAGTAGCTGTTACATGGCGGAAGGACACCAGTCGGGCTTTGAGCTACTGATTTATACTAATCTAATGTGCAGAAAATGACCTGCCCAAATTCAGTTAAAACAGGCCTGTTTGGAAATCGTGCTGTTGTAACCGGATACATGTGTCTGAAATGTAGACCTGGCAACTTTCCGTCATGCACTCCTCAACTTCCTGTCTTAAAACCTTGTGGTCCTCTTATGAGCAATAAAATTAAACCAGAGGAGACAACTTTAGTTTCGTGAAGGAAGTGGCTGAACTTTGCAGAGAGGCAAACTCGATTGATATTGATTTAAGCTGCGTCGTGAAGTATTTCTTCCATCAGTGTGCAGTCTTGTTAGTCGTAGAGGCCAGGGAAAGAGAGCAGTGATGTCATTTCCTTTGAGAGGAGGCCTCTTCGTCTGTTTCAGAGCTAATGGCTGGGGTTTTCTGTTATGTTTGATTAAATTGCACATTTACAGTAACTTGTTATCTGAATCGTGGGACCATTTTGAACATCTCTGATTAACCAATGATGGCAGAATAAAGCCAAAATGTGAGTTCTTTTTCCATTGACACTGAAAAGAAATTGTCAATATTCACATGGCACTGCATGCACGCCTTTTGTTTGTATTTTTATTTATTTTTTAATTTTTTTTCCATGAACATTAAGCACATTTTCTCCTCAGTCATTACCAAAATGCGTCTCAAATCTTATGTTTTTTTATTGTCATCAGTGTAGTTTTAGTATTATAGTATACTATTTTTAATTGGCTTTTATTTTGTTTACATTTTTTTTTTTTATTTTAGTTTAAGTTGGAATTTTAATATTTAGCTTAATTTAGTAATTTTAAGTATTTGTTGTGATTTTTTTTTTTTGTAATATTTATTAGTTTTTGGTTTTTTTAATTCTGGTTTAGCTTTAGTACTTATATTTCAGTTAGTTTTTTCAAGCTCTAATATTTATACTGTATTTTATTTCAGTTAATTAAAACTAATTTTAGTTAAAACTGATTCCGACTGTACCATGTTTACTGTAATGCAGTATTTTATTTTTACTGTATTGCAACTAGTAAAATAGTGAACTATTAACTATTTTGTTAAATTAAACGTGTGTGTGTGTGTGTGTGTGTAATCAAAAGTGAAAGTAAAGAGATTTATAATGTTACAAAAGATTCTATTTCAAATAAATGCTGTTCGTTTGAACATTCTAATCATCAAACAATCCTGAGAAAATAAAATGCATCACTGTTCCCACAAAAATATGAAGCTTTCAACATTGATCATAATCATACATGTTTCTTTAGCAGTAAATCATCATATTACAATGATTTCTGAAGACTGGAGTAATTATAAACTGTAATAATATTTTGAGATTTTTACTGTAGTTTTGATCAATTAAATGCAGCCTTGGTAAACAGAAGAAACTTCTTTCAAAAACAAGTTTTACTTTAAAAGTTGCTACATAAGTCCAAAACATTATTAATTAAAGGCAACACAACAGTGCATATGCCGTAAGTGCATTGCAATAATGAGAATAATGTGCAAACAATCTAAAATGCACTTCATTTTCTTAGAGCGTGTGGTGTGAGCAGTCGGTGAGCGTTCAGTGTGGTGAGCATTCGGTGGGGAGTGCTCTGTGGTGTGAGCGTGCGGTTGAGCGTACGGTGGTGAGCAGTCGGTGAGCGTTCAGTGTGGTGAGCGTTCGGTGGTGAGAGCGTGTGGTGTGAGTGTGCGGTGAACGTTCAGTGTGGTGAGAGCGTGTGGTGTGAGCGTTCAGTGTGGTGAGCGTTCGGTGGTGAGAGCGTATGGTGGTGAGCAGTCGGTGAGCGTTCAGTGTGGTGAGCATTCGGTGGGGAGCGCTCGGTGGTGTGAGCGTGCGGTGAGCGTTCGGTGGTGTGAGCGTTCGGTGGTGAGAGCGTGTGGTGTGAGTGTGCGGTGAACGTTCAGTGTGGTGAGAGCGTGTGGTGAGCGTTCGGTGGTGAGAGCGTATGGTGGTGAGCAGTCGGTGAGCGTTCAGTGTGGTGAGCATTCGGTGGGGAGCGCTCGGTGGTGTGAGCGTGCGGTGAGCGTTCGGTGGTGTGAGCGTACGGTGGTGAGCAGTCGGTGAGCGTTCAGTGTGGTGAGCGCACAGTGGTGTGCGTTCGGTGGTGAGAGTGTGTGGTGTGAGCAGTCGGTGAGCGTTCAGTGTGGTGAGCATTCGGTGGTGAGAGCGTTCGGTGGTGAGCGTACGGTGGTGAGCAGTCAGTGAGCGTTCAGTGTGGTGAGCGTTCAGTGGTGAGCGCACAGTGGTGTGCGTTCGGTGGTGAGCGCACGGTGGTGTGAGCGTTCGGTGGTGTGAGCGTACGGTGGTGAGCAGTCGGTGAGCGTTCAGTGTGGTGAGCGCACAGTGGTGTGCGTTCGGTGGTGAGAGTGTGTGGTGTGAGCAGTCGGTGAGCGTTCAGTGTGGTGAGCATTCGGTGGTGAGAGCGTTCGGTGGTGAGCGTACGGTGGTGAGCAGTCAGTGAGCGTTCAGTGTGGTGAGCGTTCAGTGGTGAGCGCACGGTGGTGTGCGTTCGGTGGTGAGCGCACAGTGGTGTGCGTTCGGTGGTGAGAGTGTGTGGTGTGAGCAGTCGGTGAGCGTTCAGTGTGGTGAGCATTCGGTGGTGAGAGCGTTCGGTGGTGAGCGTACGGTGGTGAGCAGTCAGTGAGCGTTCAGTGTGGTGAGCGTTCAGTGTTCAATCTAAAATGCACTTCATTTTCTTAGAGGATTCTTATTTCATTTGATTTTTAGTAGGGCTGTCAAAGCGATTAATCGCATCTAACATCTCACACACACACACACACACACACACACACACTTATGTTAGATGCGATTTAATCGTTTTGACAGCACTATTTTTATATGAAATATGAGTCAGACTTGATATTGACCGATTTCGTGAGATTTACCCAATATCCTCTGGTGTTCCAGGTGTTGATTCTCTAAATGTAAGAGCATTCAGGCAACTCTCAGATCTCATGAGGGTCCTTTGACGGAGCTGTCAGCCCATAATAGCATTTGTGACTTGTTCTGTTCATGTCCGGCTAATCTTGGCCAAGTACTCGACATACTCTGGCTGGAATGCTTCATTTGTTTGTTCTTGTGGGGAATCAGCGCTGGTCTCTCTTGGGTTCTGGGCCTGTAATGATTTCATTTAGAAGAGTCTGACAGACTAGGCGAGTCTACACTCCCTGAGTGAAGGTAGGCTTTGGGATGTGAATAATTGATGTGTTGAAGTAGAAGCAGAAAGACGTGGGCTGAAAGCAGAGCGCTTCAGCTGACTCTTGAACACACAATGACAGCGTCATCCGTTGGGAAGGGTGAAAGTGTCTTATATGTAAACTAACTATTGTTATGTGTCACCAACATTTAAGTGTTGAAGTGTTTATCACTGCTGCGGTTAGGGAGTCTAGCTATAATCACCCACTCGTTCTAATAAATATTATTTATAGCTTGTTTTTAGGCCAGAAACACGCTTCACAAAAGAATAATTTTGAGAATGTAACATTTGCGCTGCATTATAAATTTGACTCTAAAACCTTTTGGAATACAATCCCTCACAAGTAGTCATGTACTTGCGTAGAGTTTTACCCTAGAAGTTTTTTTTGTTAAATTTAAATATTGTTGTGTGTACTACTATTCAAAAGTTCACATTTTTCTTTAAAATATTAATACTTTTATTCAGCAAGGATTCATTTAAAGTAATCAAAAGTGACAGTAAAGACATTTATAATGTTACAAAAGATTCTATTTCAAGTAAATGCTGTTATTTTGAACTTTCTATTCATCAAAGAATCCTGAGAAATAAAAGGTATCACTGTTTCCACAAAAATATGAAGCTTTCAACATTGATCATAATCATAAATGTTTGAGCATCAAACCATATTAGAATGATTTCTGAAGGGTCATGTGACTCTGAAGACTGGAGTAATGATGCTCAAAATGCAGCTTTGATCACAGGAATAAATTACACTTTACTATATATTCACTTAGTCAATTTAAACTGTAATGATATTTCAACATTTTTACTGTAGTTTTGATCAAATAAATGCAGCCTTGGTAAACAGAAGAGACTTCTTTCAAAACGATGCAAGTACAATGTCAAACATCACATGTGAAATGGAATGACAGGAGTCAGTGCTTATATTACAGCGTGTCTGTGTAATCACTTCCACCTTGAATTGAATTATCATATTTTACTATTATATTGTTTATGATGCCAAACCACATTTGCTTGCAGTGAGCTTGAGCTGATCTCTCCAAGGGAACTGGTACAAAGACACATTCCACCATTCCATGTTTGGTAATTCCGTTGTCATGGCAACCAGGCTAAATGTGGCCACTGGCACCATGTTGCCAAGTAACAGCTGAGTTATGAGCCGGATGAGGCAGACATAGAGGATGTGTGTGAAGCGTTTCTGCAAAGAATGAGAGTCTCTTGCATGTTTAAAAAAAAAAAAAAAAAAAAAAGTTCCTTGGCATGAGAAGCATCTAAGATATTGGGTTGGCTGTGGGAATGTCTTTTATGTTCGTGCCTGTAAATGTTTGTGTGAAGCGCACGATTGACTATCTTTATTCACTGCGGATAAAAACAAAGCACAGTGAGAGTGGAGGTGATTCAGTTGTGTGAGCGTTCGGCGGTGTGAGCGTTCGGCGTTGAGCGTTCGGCGGTGTGGTGAGCGCACGTGGTGAGCGTGCGGTGGTGTGAGCGCTCGGCGGTGTGGTGAGCGCGTTCGGTGGTGTGAGCGTGCGGTGGTGTGAGCAGTCGGTGAGCGTTCAGTGTGGTGAGCGCACGGTGGTGTGCGTTCGGTGGTGAGAGCATGTGGTGTGAGCGTTCAGTGTGGTGAGCGCACGGTGGTGTGCGTTCGGTGGTGAGAGCGTGTGGTGTGAGCGTTCGGTGGTGAACGTTCAGTGTGGTGAGCATTCGGTGGGGAGCGCTCGGTGGTGTGAGCGTACGGTGGTGAGCAGTCGGTGAGCGTTCAGTGTGGTGAGCGCACGGTGGTGTGCGTTCGGTGGTGAGAGCGTGTGGTGTGAGCGTTCAGTGTGGTGAGCGCACGGTGGTGTGCGTTCGGTGGTGAGAGCGTGTGGTGTGAGCAGTCGGTGAGCGTTCAGTGTGGTGAGCATTCGGTGGGGAGTGCTCTGTGGTGTGAGCGTGCGGTGAGCGTACGGTGGTGAGCAGTCGGTGAGCGTTCAGTGTGGTGAGCGTTCGGTGGTGAGAGCGTGTGGTGTGAGTGTGCGGTGAACGTTCAGTGTGGTGAGAGCGTGTGGTGTGAGCGTTCAGTGTGGTGAGCGTTCGGTGGTGAGAGCGTATGGTGGTGAGCAGTCGGTGAGCGTTCAGTGTGGTGAGCATTCGGTGGGGAGTGCTCTGTGGTGTGAGCGTGCGGTGAGCGTACGGTGGTGAGCAGTCGGTGAGCGTTCAGTGTGGTGAGCGTTCGGTGGTGAGAGCGTGTGGTGTGAGTGTGCGGTGAACGTTCAGTGTGGTGAGAGCGTGTGGTGTGAGCGTTCAGTGTGGTGAGCGTTCGGTGGTGAGAGCGTATGGTGGTGAGCAGTCGGTGAGCGTTCAGTGTGGTGAGCATTCGGTGGGGAGCGCTCGGTGGTGTGAGCGTGCGGTGAGCGTTCGGTGGTGTGAGCGTACGGTGGTGAGCAGTCGGTGAGCGTTCAGTGTGGTGAGCGCACGGTGGTGTGCGTTCGGTGGTGAGAGTGTGTGGTGTGAGCAGTCGGTGAGCGTTCAGTGTGGTGAGCATTCGGTGGTGAGAGCGTTCGGTGGTGAGCGTACGGTGGTGAGCAGTCAGTGAGCGTTCAGTGTGGTGAGCGTTCAGTGGTGAGCGCACGGTGGTGTGCGTTCGGTGGTGTGCGTTCGGTGGTGAGAGCGCACGGTGGTGTGCGTTCGGTGGTGAGAGCGTACGGTGGTGAGCAGTCAGTGAGCGTTCAGTGTGGTGAGCGTTCAGTGGTGAGCGCACGGTGGTGTGCGTTCGGTGGTGTGCGTTCGGTGGTGAGAGCGCACGGTGGTGTGCGTTCGGTGGTGAGAGCGTACGGTGGTGAGCGTGCGGTGAGAGCGTTCGGTGGTGTGAGCGTGCGGTGAGCGTTCAGTGTGGTGAGCGCACGGTGGTGAGCGTTCGGTGGTGTGCGCTCGGTGGTGTGAGCGTGTGGTGAGCGTTCGGTGGTGTGAGCGTGTGGTAAGCGTTCGGTGGTGTGAGCGTGGTGTGAGCGTGTGGTGAGCGTTCGGTGGTGTGAGCGTGTGGTGAGCGTTCGGTGGTGTGAGCGTGTGGTGAGCGTTCGGTGGTGTGAGCGTGTGGTAAGCGTTCGGTGGTGTGAGCGTGTGGTGAGCGTTCGGTGGTGTGAGCGTGTGGTAAGCGTTCGGTGGTGTGAGCGTGTGGTGAGCGTTCGGTGGTGTGAGCGTGTGGTGAGCGTTCGGTGGTGTGAGCGTGTGGTAAGCGTTCGGTGGTGTGAGCGTGTGGTGAGCGTTCGGTGGTGGTGAGCGTTCGGTGGTGTGAGCGTGTGGTGAGCGTTCGGTGGTGTGAGCGTGTGGTAAGCGTTCGGTGGTGTGAGCGTGTGGTGAGCGTTCGGTGGTGTGAGCGTGTGGTGAGCGTGTGGTGAGCGTTCGGTGGTGTGAGCGTTCGGTGGTGTGAGCGTGTGGTAAGCGTTCGGTGGTGTGAGCGTGTGGTGAGCGTTCGGTGGTGTGAGCGTGTGGTGAGCGTTCGGTGGTGTGAGCGTGTGGTGAGCGTGTGGTGAGCGTTCGGTGGTGTGAGCGTGTGGTGAGCGTTCGGTGGTGTGAGCGTTCGGTGATTTCAATTTCAGATTTCAGTTTATCTTTTATTTTTATCAGTTTTAGTAATTTTAGTGTTTTAAATTTGTTTTATTTCAGTTAGTGGCCAACATTTCATTTCTAAAACTGTAAGCTTAAGTTTTTCATCTCATATTTAATTTTTAATTTCTTTCAATAAACAAAAACGCTGTTTAATAGTTTGTGAATAATGACACTGCAAATAACACTTCTATTTTACAGTTTTTTTTGTTTTCAGACGTTACTAATCTACAATATTATGTAGTTATAGTTAATAATATTAATTATAGTATTGCATTGTTACAGATCGTTTGATATCTATTGAGTGTGTGTGTGTGTGTGTGAGATCCACAGATCGGGCGGGTCAAGTAATAAAAAAAAATAACATTACAGTTAATTGCGGGTGGATGAGAGAGAAATCATTGTGTTTGTTAAAGACATTTTGCGAGCCCTGTGGGCGAATCATTCCGGTTGCCGTTTTCCCACACGCTTTCAAAACAATTCCTCATGGGGGAGCCGGAGCTCATTATAATATGCAAAACTGTTATCCAATCATAGCAGTGGGCGTTTACTTCCAAGTCTTCAGGTAGCGTTTGGTTAAAAGTAAAAAAATATCCTATAGACCATTATGTTAAACTAGTGTTTTTTTTTTTTTAATATTTAAAAAAAATGTGCATGTTATCGTTTACATAAAAATGTAGAAGTGAAAATCAGATGTGATGTTTGCAAACAAAAGCAGAAGTGAGTGAGTGAATATATTGCGAAGCAATCAAGATGTTTGTGTGTTTCCTTTCTCTTTCAGATGGGTTATTTGTTTGATCTGAGAGTGAAAGCTGCGTCTTAAAGCTGAGATGATCCGTTTGCTTCGTGGGGAATTTCAAACACCCTTTGCGTTGTTATCGTAAAAAAATAGTTTTAGCATGGGAAAACACCTGCGAGACTTGAGTCAGATGATGAAATGCACATGGGGCGGCGCTTGGTATCATAATCTGTGTGTGTGTGCATGTTTATGTGATTTGAGGACACAAATTTGTATAATGACATGGGTATTACACTGGTATTACAACGTAAACATGGTTTATGAGGACATTTCCTGTGTCCTCATAATAAAAATAGCTTTAAAAACATACTAAACAATGTTTTATTAAAAATGCTGAATGTTTCGTGTGTTGGGTAGGTTTAGGGGTAGTGTAGGGGGATAGAATGTACAGTTTGTACAGTATAAAAACCATTACGTCTATGGAATGTCCTCATAATGATAGGTGCACCAACGTGTGTGTGTGTGTGACCTCATAAGAGGCGAGCTGCCCAGAAATTCATAGCTGACTCATTTCACTGTGACCGTTTGTCTGCTTTGAAGAGTTTTAGAGAAATTCACTTCACAGCTCACCAGTGAACGGGGGAATGTCCGTGTTTTGAATGTCTGCATTTGAGATTGTGGCTGCTTGACAGAAACGGCATGTACAAAAAAATTATTTTTATATTTTCTGAAGCAAATGCGAGTGGTGCAAAACTCAGCTGTGATGTTGCCAGCACTTGCTAATCAATTTAGCCCAATGTTTTGAATGGTTTCTAGGGTGTTGCTAGGGTATTCTGTGTTGTTGTTGATGTTTTTTTTAAATTAAATGTTCAGTAAGAATCTCACGGCTAACAAATAGTTGAAGCCCAACGCTGAAAACAGCAGTTTTAAATCCCAGACTGTAAACATGCAAATATGCACATTTGAGCCCAGAGAATGGCTGAATAATGCCTTTCACAATGACCCTGTTCATCCCGTACAACCTGCCAACCCTGGATAAGAGAACGAAACAATATAAGCATTCACAAGCCTTTCCACCTAAACCAACAGACCGATTCAAGGTCTCAAAAGCAGAGTTTGTGTTGTAGCCGACCTCTCAAACGCAGGACGACTCGCGTCGAATGACCTACAACTCTTAATAAAGCAGTAAGCCACATGACGACACGGTGTGTTACAGTGATTTTACCATGCTTAAAGGGTATTATTACTCCCATAAGTTTGGTACAATCACTGAAACCCACAGCCTCAAGTGAGTTCGGCTTCAAACACTGCTCATAAATCAGTATATATCTACTTTATTTGCACTGATGTCATCTCATTTGATTATTTCCTCATAAACATGAACTAAAGGGGTCATAAATTGAGAAATCAACTTTTCATTCAGCCTTTGATATATAAAAGTTCATTGTGATATAAGAATATCCTGTAAGTTTCAGAGCTGAAAACTTCCTTGTTAGTCAAGTCAACTTTATTTATATAGCGCTTTTTCCAATGCCGATTGTTTCAAAGCAGCTTCACAGTGTTAAACAGGAAAATAATGAACAGAATCTGATTCGGCTGTACAGCCGCTCTGGAGAAAACAGGGATGTCATCAGCTCATTTCAATTATCATATATATTCAAGTAATCTAGTTGATATAGTTAATTTAGTTTAGTAATTCAATTTATTTGGATATTTATTTGAAAATGTAGTGTCCCCAACTGAGCAAGCCAAAGGCGACAGTGGCAAGGAACCAAAACTCCATCAGGTGTCCTAATGGAGAAAAATAAACCTTGGGAGAAACCAGGCTCAGTCGGGGTGCCAGTTCTCCTCTGGCCAATTAACAAACAGTGCATGATTATTATTTTGGCAGCCTTACAGGTCAGAAGTCATATTAGATCGGAATATCCGAAAGATCGGAGGCATCACGCCGGAGATGGATCCATTGAGGATGCCATGTCGATGAGCAATTTCAGAGGGTAGACTAATTGACACGGTCTCTGCAGACACTTCAGGTGAAACGCTTCACTTTGTTAGTCAAAGAAAAGCTTTCATTGACAGCAGGCCCAGCAAACGCTCAATCTCAGAATGTGCCTCCCTGTGACGTCAGAGTGTGGTGAAACACCGCCTCAACAGAAGAACGCCTGATTCTGTAGCCCCGCCCACCGATTTGTGCATGGCATGCTATAGATGAATAACATAGGCCTACGTGGAGCTAAACCGGATCGAACTTCCAAGCAATAAACATGCCGCATAAGCTTAATTCGTATTCCAGTATTATGAATGCACGGATGAACTTTATTTTTAATGAAGATCCAGCTCACGTGGGGAAGACTGCGCGTTTGTTCGCTTCATTTCACCACGTATTCGTTTGTAAACGAGACTGGATTTGCAGACAGGATGAGATTACATGAATGAATGAAGCAACACACTAATGTGAGTAAAAACATTTTTTTTTTATATGTGATAGTATTGCATTGTTACAGATCGTTTTTGATTGTGTACGTGTCTAACGGATGTGTGGTGTTTGCTCTCTTGACTTGATATTTGAAGAAATACAATCGCAGAAGTTTTGATCATGCTGATTTGTCTGACTCTGCAGTGAGGCGTGTGTGTGTGTGATCCACCGATCGGGCGGGCCAAGTCATAAAAAAAAATAACATTACAGTTAATTGCGGGTGGATGAGAGAGAAATCATTGTGTTTGTTTGATAAAGACATTTTGCGAGCCCTGTGGGCGAATCATTCCGGTTGCCGTTTTCCCACACGCTTTCAAAACAATTCCTCATCGGGGAGCCGGAGCTCATTATAATATGCAAAACTGTTATCCAATCATAGCAGTGGGCGTTTACTTCCAAGTCTTCAGTGCGGCACGCCCATAAAAACCGAGCGTTCCAGGAGAGAGGCTCAAAACCAGGGTAGAAAATAGCCTATTACTTAATCATTATGATGTTTTTGAATGTAAAAACCACGCGAACGCAATGTTAAAAATTTTCAAAAGCCAGTTCATGACCCCTTTAAGTACTATACTAAAAAAGTAATCCAGTGACTATTTGCCTAATTGATTGAAAATCGATTAATCGTATCTAACAAAGGTTTGTGTGTGTGTGAGAGAGAATATATAGAGTATATATTAGTGCTGTCCAATCGATTAATCACGATTAATCGCCTCATAGATCATTTGTATATCTTTTTATAATGAACAATATAACCCAAACCTTTTCAAAAGCGCTATTTATTTCCTCTTTTAATTTGAAAATGTAATTTGGATATGGCTTGATAAAGCTGCCAAAAATACAATTTGTTCCACATTGATCCAATTGGGATTTGTAGTTTATCAGCTCAATAGATAAATGGCTCAAATAGATTAAGGCCTCTTTTATCAGTCTCTGTTTCCTACAGAAAGAAGGTTGGTTTTGCATCGCAAGTGCTTGTGAATCAGGTAGAGTCTCAGCTCTACAGAGACACAACAACAACAATAACAATGGAAAAAAAAACACGTAAATGTGCGTGGGCTTTATATAACCGCTGCTGCCATTGGCGATTGTGCAATGCGGCGCTGATGTAAACAGAGCAGGCTCATGATTCCAGGAGACTCCAGCCATGAGCTTTGATGCAGATGGCCTACTTTCATAAATCAGCGGCGTGTAGGAGGGGGAGCGGGATGGAGAGAGAGGCAGAACAAGGCTCAAATTGATGTTCCCAGCACAGCTGCAGGCATCAGCTGACTTCACTGGCCTGGAAGCGGCTCCGTCACCTCCCCCTCCCTCCTATTTATCTGCTTAAACTGTGACCTTTCTGTTCCTGTTAGTGTGCCGAACCCGCTCTGCTCACAGTGGCCTCGCTTTAACTCGACCTCCCCCTCCATCATGCCGTCCGGAGCGCCGCGCCACTGCCAAATCCCGCCAACTGCGTGTCAAGTTCTGCTGATACAGTGGCCGTTATTTACTTTCACTTCCCGTTTCCTCTTTATCGCCGTGTAGCCATCAGCAGAGTTTATTCCTGCAGTACATCTTCACAAAAAGAGTTTAGTTCGTTCAGGCCAAACTTTTCAGTCTGCTGAACCCCTTTGATGTGAAATATGATGCAGGGTTATTATAGTTAACTAAAATTGTAAACAAACAAACATTTGTTAGTCAAAATAAAATAAACTTCATCTGAAATTAAACTAAATGCATATAAAAAAATATTTTATTTTGGTTAGTTGTCAAAAACATTTTTATTTTTTGAGTTATTTGGTTTGTGCTAAAATAACTAAAACTTAAATTTAAAATAAAAAATAGGCATATTTATAGATTATATAGACGTATTTATAGATTTATATAAAACTAAAATATTAGGTTTTTTTTATGTGTTTTATTTTGATTATGATTTTAATTAAGTGAACATTTTAAAGGGATTTTTAAAAAATGTTACTCTTTTTATAGCAGATATTTTGAAATGCAGATCACAGTTCTTGTGAAATATATAACATTTTTATTTATTATTTATTTATGTCTCTGTGTGGTAATTTAAACATGAAAAACTAAATAAATAAAATACTACCGTTCAAAAGTTCGGAATAATTCATATTTTTATAATAATAATTAATATAATCTTTTCTGCTCACCAGGGCTGCACTTAAGGATTAAAAATACAGTAAAAACAGTAATATTGTGAAATATTATTTCAGTTTTTCCATTGTTTTAAATTAATTTATCTCGAACGAAATATTTTCTTTGAATACTTTACTTTTATTTTAAGGATTTTTCAAAGTTAAACACAACACAACACACACAAATAGAGAAGAAAAAGGAAATCAAGTAAAATAATAACTAATAATATTACAACTATATAATAAATGAAATATATAATGATAATATTAATACAAATTTGGTCCAGTATCCAAAAGTACTATAGCATAAAGCTGCAAAACAGTCAGTAAAGGTGCCATTGATCATTAATATAGTTTATTATCATTTTATAGTTTTTCTAGTGTCCTCATTCTGTCGAAACATGACATCTTTTTTGTAAGGAAAACGACAGCATTGAACATCAGGATGACTTGTAAGATTGCGCTCAATGACTACTTTTATGGTGCTTTTTTTCATTGTTTAAACCCGAATCCAGTTGTGGCCGAGTGCAGCCCTCTGCTCTCCTTCAGCTCACAGATGTGATGGTTTGATGTAAATATTTGGCATAATCTTGCGTCAGTGGGTCTGTGTGTGTGGCGTGCCATTGATCTCACTGGCACAGAGCAGATGAATGTCTCTCTTCAGGCTTATTCATGGCAGATCTCTTCCACATGCCGTCAGCTGATTCGGCCTCTTGTTTTCATGTAGTTGCTGTACGGCTGGATCAATGGAAATGCTGAACTAACATTACCTGACGTGAAGGATTCCTCACGGCTTTAAGGAAAGCTGCGGTTATTTATTACTATGGGTTGTGTGTGATTGTCAGACTGTCCTCGTGACACTAAAACACTGTTCAATATTCAGAAGTGTCATTTCCATATGAAAGAGCAGTAAGCATGCAAATACAAGAGCCTATAATCAGGCTCAAAGACACTAGATTTATCAGCACTCTTTCACATTGTAAACAGTAACATGAGTACCTTTTTGTTTATCGTTAGCTTATATATTTAATACAGTTTGGCACAGATGGCATCAGCCTTAATGTCCTCATTGCATACACTCTAAAGAATGCTGGGTTAAAAACAACCCAAGTTGGGTTGAAAATGGACAAACCCAGCGGTTGGGTTGAATGTTTGCTTAAAACAACCCATTCACTGGGTTAATCACAAAAATGTTGCCGTAATTGTTGTGATTATGCACCAATATGACTATAACAACAAATATTAAACAAAACAAGAAATATTACTATTGCACAATTTCACTGTAAAATAAAAAAATAAAATATTTAAGAAATTAAACATTCAGCCTTTGCGGTTTCATAACTAAGCCAACAATTATACATCAATATGAATATAATAACTACAAAAAACAAACTTATTACTACTACTACTACTACTACTACTACTACTACTTATTATTGTTATTATTATTGTTATTATTAATCAATAAAATATGAAACATGATAAAACAAAATAATTACTATTGCAAAATTTCAGTGTAAAATAAAACATGTTTTAAGAAAAAAATTAAACTTCCAACCATAAGCCAACAGTTATATATCAATATGATTATTATAACAACAAAAAACATATTACTATTACTACTACTACCAATAATAATAGTAATTAACATATGAAAATAAGAAATTATTATTATTTAAAATGATACATAATAGAACAAAATAGCATATGAAAAGAAATTACTATTAATTTGTAAAATATTAAACAAATTAAGCAATATATTACTATTGCAATATTTCACTGTAAAATAAAGTATTTAATAAAAAATAAATAAACTTGTAGCCCTGATAATTGCACTATTGCCATACTGCCATATTGCAATTGCCGTTTTATTTCGATGAATCATGCAGCCCTAGATTGACTTTAATGATGATAGTCTGAAGTGTGTTTATAGCTGTGGTGGTTTCTGCTATGGAGGAGGGGAGAGCTGACGGATCACCGCTCTAATGTCAACCTCATGACTAACCTAAAGCCATATTTCCATTCTGCTGGTTTAGGCCCAAAGTGGAAACGAGAGACTTCCCCTTTAAGACGCCAGCCGTGGGTTATGAGGTCAGGAGAGAGAAGGTGTTTGTGCTCTGAGTCACCAGTCATCCTGTGTGTGACGCATGCATGCGCGCTTGACTAATGCGCTCGGATAAAGTAAACAAGTGCATGCTTGCTATACCGTCCTCGGCTATATGAGTCTGCAGGGAGGTGTGGCTGCTATGCATGCTGGGTTTTTTGTGGCCACACAGCGAATTGATCGGGCTGCTCACTAGACTGAATGGAAATGCACCCTGAGGGAGAAATGTGTGTTTGTATGAGTGGGCAGCTTCCTGCATCAGCAGATGGGAGAAATCTGACGTGTTGCCAGCGGTCGGTAACCCTGAGCATGCTCAGTGAGGCCCGGGGTGGAATTCACTGGAAAACACGTCAGCCTTTCCGATCTGAATGTAAATATAGACATTAGGGCCCCGTTTCACAGACAGGGCTTAGATTTAAGCCAGGATTAGGATAAGTACAGTAGCTTTTATAAACACAACTGTGCATCTTGAGAAAAAAACACTGGGTTAAACAACCCAAGGGCTGGGTAAATATAGAACACATTTTGGGTTAATTTTACCCAACAAATTGGGTTGTTTATTTAACCCAGCATAGTTGATCCATTTTTACTGTAATACTAGCTTTTTTCCCTCTTCTTTTTTGACTTCATACTTGAATTAATGTCTATGGATTAACTTAAATCCTCTAAACATTTTTAAAATGCACACAACCACTGTCTTGCATGAGAATTATTTCGTTTTCAATCATATTTTATTAGAGTTCTGTCACATTTTTATCGTTTTAATATATATTGCCAAAATTTAAGCTTGTTTAACAAGATCTGGGTAACGCAAACTACCCAAACACTGGGTTGTCACATCTGACCCAGGATCTGGGTTACACAAAAATACCCAAATATTGAAAAAAAAAATGACACCGAATGGTCCGATTTAACACGTGTTTTATATTACAGGTGTCGAGCCAAGCTCAGGATTTATTAAATGCATTAAATGTATACCCTATCCTATACCCCAGAACACGTGGGATATAGGGCATGTCACATGAGATCATTCTGTGATATTTTTTTAAAAAGCGTGATGCTGGTATTCACTGCTATCAGGGCTTGACATTAACTTTTTTGCTCACCAGTAACTGTGGCTAGTAGTTTTCCAAAGTTACTAGCCACTCAGCATTTTCACTGGCCACAATCTTGACATTAAAACCATGGGGAAAAACAGCCATATACATATTTTTAATAATCATTTCATAATTTCTCAGCAGGTTTATTAGGCTGCTGTCACTTTAAGACCTGACGCGCGGTTACGTTTTCTTTCTCAACTGTTTACATTCACTTTGACATTTTGGCATTATAGTGTGTGTATTGGACTGTTTAAGCGCAATAAGCAGCGTAAAAGAACTCAATTTAGTGCTGCGAGGCGGCTTTATGTGGGTGTGAGAGGCGGGTTTGTGTGTCACTCGCTGTCGCAGAGAGAGAGAGAGAGAGAGTAGCTGGTATCGTGTATCTGTGGAAAATGAGTGTTGGGAGCGTTTCAGATATTTCTGTATTGATGTGTATCGAAAAATCAATATTTTTGACCACTACATTGCACTGTTTATTTATTTCAGATGCCTTTTTAAAAGACTACAATTGAAAAATATATATAAAATTCAACCCGCCAAAGTGGCTAATAGTCATTGCGTTACACGCCACTGCTGAAATACACACACTTGGCAGGTTGGCGGGTGTTAAATGTCAAACCCCTGACTGGGACTTTTTTATTTAATTTAAATATCTCCTTTTGTGGTCTGAAAAAGAAAGGCACACTGCATTAGGGTGAGTAAATGATGACTCAATTTTAGGGTGAACTATCCCTTTTAAGTTGTGAATTTCAAAATGTTTGGCTTATTTACAGAAGCGAAACTCTATGGCTGTAAAGCTATGCATTTTAAAGCATAATATTTAGTCATGTTTTCTAAACAAATTACCTAATTTCTTGAGAATAACCATAACAGTGGCCACTCTCCGCAGCCTTGGTTTCGGAAGTATTTTTCCCAAAGGGATTTTTAAAAGTCTTCGTTTAAGAGTTATAAGCCATGAACCAAACCAACCAGCTACGAGGTGAAGAATCTCAGCACTATAAACTAGGGATGCACGATATATCGGCCACCATATCGGTATCGGCCGAAAGATGTTCATTTTTAATGTTATCGTTATTGGTCCGATTGAGAATGTGTCCGATATGTCAAAGCCAATAAATTTCCTTCAGCTGAGACGCTTCAGATGCTCACCATGATGTTTGAAATCATTTAGAAAAAGGAAAATACGATTAGGCGCAACATGTGCAGCACAAGTCTGTCATATAGGCATAAAATTATAATGAGAACGTCATAATTGTGTGCTTGGGACATGGCTTTAATGCTGAGACTTTATAAATTATATAAAAATTTGGATTTAGCTCTATCGGCCAATATATCGGTTATCAGCTTTTAAATCGGTTCAGTATCGGCACATCCCTACTACAAACTTTGATCTGAAGCAAGAAAGTATTTGAAAATCAGACAAAGATGGGAAAGAACTACGCCTGTATGAAGAACTGCAGATGACATAAACTGAAAATGTTGGCGATTTATATAAAACTATTGATTTAAAGATGTTATTTTGCATGTAAAAAACGATATATTTTAAATTTGAGTTAGGAAGCTGACTTGAATATAAAGAGTTTTCAATTCTCTGATGATTGGTGGATATTTCTCTGCAGAATCGTGGTTGATATAGTTTTTCACCAGGAATTATGAGCATGATTATTTAGAAAAAACGGTTGAATTAATGCGGGCCAATGGCTTTAACAAAAGTATGTACAATCGATTAACAACCTCGTAGTATTGAAAGGTTATTGTTCAAAATCAATTCTTCTATGGAGAAAATGGATGGGATTTTCACTTCCGGAACCGGACTGGTGCACTCATGCTTTAAGGGATTGTTTAATCCATTATCCTGATTAATATGTCTGAGTTTATGAAATGGTCATATGACTAGCGTATGTAGAGGGTTAATATCAACACACAGGCAAGAAATTGAGGGTTAACCCTTTTTACACCAATGATAAGCACAGGTTTTCTAGGTCAGTTGTGCCTTGGGAGTGGATGGCGTCTCCCACTGTCTCCCAACATATTTCTACTACTGCTTTTATCGGATTCCTGGACTCGCTCTATTCCCTTCTAGCACCTAATGATCTGATGGATATATTAATCTGCATGCAGCAGTGCCTGTTTGAGAGACCGCCCTTAGGAATGATTGATCACAAATGAGATCTCTTTAACAGCTCAGTTGCTTCTTAGAGAGATCTCCATAGGTTATCAAATAAAAATATTTATCATCAAACTCCCCCAAGATCCATTCTCAACTCAAAACAACCGTTGTTTTGCCAAAGTACTTTACAGTTTACAGTTCAATCACAACATAATATACCCATATAAAATCCCAAAGTGTAAAATTTAAAATTGATTCAAAGATTTAAAAGGGTCATGAACTGCATTGTTTTATTTACATTTATTAATTTAGCAGACGATTTTATCCAAAGCGACTTACAAATGAGGAATACAGGAATCGATCCGTCATGAGGCGAAAAATCACAAAAAGTGCTTGAAATGCTAAGCTTTGGACATTGCTTAGACTAGCATAAGCTAGAATAGGGAGGGAATAGAGGATTTTTTTTTTTTTTTTAATAAGATGAGGTTAAGTGCTCACGGAAGAGATGAGTTTTCAGCTGTCTTTTGAATGTTGTCAGCAATTCTGCATTCCGGAATTTTGTTTTATGTTTCCTGTGATGCACTTATGTTAGTATGATTTTTACAACAAAAATAGGCATTTTTCCTACCCTGATTTTAGCCTCTGATTTGAAAGCTCCGTTTGAAGGGGCGTGTCTTCTGTGAGACGTCAGTGTAAACGCCCACTGCTGTGATTGGCTGACATATTTGCATATTAAATAGCTGAGTATTACATGTGGGACTCTTGAAAACTTTTAGCACATTTTTACTATTACAGCTCTCAAGGTTAATTAATCGTGAAAAGTGTTGATTATAGCATTATATTTAGATTTATGCCATTTAGATTTAGATCGTGGCATGAACGGTTGCAGTGATGAGCATTGTAGCCGATCACGCTCATGTTGAGCGCATGAATGCAGGATCTCGTCATTGCAACTCAATTTCTTCACTCTCACGAATGCTTTCATCATAACTAACAGTGCAAACACAATGTAAATAAGAGATTTGTTGATTATAACGGGAGTTTTGGCGCGAGTCCAGAACTCAGTCACTGATAAACTCGCACTGTTTGATTGACAGCTCCAGCGATTGTAAAGGGAGCGTTCTTTGAACGCCTTCTATTTAATTTAATCACAATTTAAATAACAGATTATTTTCATCCTACAAAGAGAAACAATGTGAAGTTGAGCGTTTAGTCACTGGTTTGATTTACTGACACATAGATAAAGAATATCTGACTGTACGTGAATCATTACATATCAGAAATCACTGATCTCAGATCAGGCATTAGAGTTAACACGGTTACTTACATGTTGTGGCATTAATGTCGAGTCCATATCGTAAAAGTCTGTCTGCAAAGCTTGCACTGAAATTGCGACTGATTTACCGAAGAATCCTCAGTGAAATGTAGCAAATACAAATAAATAATGTTCAACTGAGACATTCACATTGTTGAAAATAAATAAGCACATTCCTAACATTAGGATCCTTTGGAAGGTAATGTTGTTTTTAGTCCATCCTGTATCGTTCTTTTCTCCTCGTCATCTCACTAACACGCCAGTGGGCGGGGCCAAAGTTGCAATGATGAAGTAGGCGTTGATCTTCTTTTGCAGAGGCGGACTTTCACCGATCATAGATAGGAACATTACACAATGAGTCCTTCTCTGGGCTTGGTTACAATAAAAAATTACAGGATAAGTTGTTTTTAGACTAACAAGGAAGTTTTCAAATTTACTAATCGCGATATGCATATTACTCCAAAAGATTACTATAAATCCAAGTTTTAGGTCGAGACTGGACACATGACTGTTACACACGTGTGACATGCTTAATGTTATTAAATGCAATAAGTGAAGTACACACGCACAAAGCGCCTCTCGAACAGCACGTGATCCCGAATTCTGTTCTCTTTTCCGCAGCTTATATGGCCATATACACACAACATTGTCAAAATGCCCATCTTGGTGACTATTCACGTAAACACAGTCCGTTGTGTTTTAAGTGGGCTAAACAGTTGAGAAAGAAAGCGAGTGTAACAGTATATTGGATCCGTGCATTAGCTCTTAAAGTGACAGCAGCCTAATAAACTTGCTGCCGTGTCATTAAGGTTAATCAAACAACAAAAGACAAAGGCTGTGTCCGAAATCGCCCTCTATACCCTTAAATAGGGCACTATTTTAGGGAACAGCCTTTTTTAGTGGTGTCCGAAACCATAGTGGACGTTATCAAGTGCATTCATTCAATCCCACAATGCACCGCAATGAGTGTACAACCGATGTATGCTCAACTGCTAGAGAATGCCCATAATGCACTGTGATAGTCGTGCTGAATGAATTTCGACTGAATTTCCACCCGCATCTGAATTATCCATCTGTCCATTTTCTAATCCGCTGGTCCAATGTGGGTACAGCGTAATATCATACAGGTATAAATTCCTTATTAATTGATTTATTAAATTGTTTAAGGTTTATATGTGCTAGTTTCCATGAGCGTTCAAGATAAATCTTTTTATTACTACTGGAGCTGCCAGTTTACACACTTAAAGCATCACCATATCGTATATTGCATTATTTAACGAGTTATATCGCATTTTTCTTCAATGTCGTGCAGCCCTACTCCTAATGAACTTCAGGAGAAACATTTGAGACGAAGTTGATGTTTCATTGAAGCATTGATCATCTGAGCAGATACAGCGAACATGCATGTCTTTTTGTTTGTTCTATTTCAACAGTCACTGAAACCCTTCGGCGGTTTGTTTGTGTGTGTGTGTGTGTGTGTGTGTTTGAGGGGGAGGGGAATGTGCTGCTTTGAATGTTTGAGCGATAACAAGGCAATGCTTCCATGAGGTCATGCGTTGCTGGCAGGGCCTGTGGTTTAACTGGGTGGGGATTTTTCTTTTGGACTTCCCTTAATGTGCTCATATATCTACTGCTGGCCCAGTTTTTCTGGCTCTTTCACTTTCTCACTTTCACAGCAACTGTAAAAGCTGCGGTTAAGCTACAACGAAGAGACGTGAATGCCACCCATAACTGTTCGTTTATCAGCGACCAAACCTCAAAGATAAACCTATACTGGTATTTATAGCAGCAAAAACGTTTTGGACACTTAAAGGGAACGTTCACCCAAAAATGAAAATCCCATTATGTGTGTGTGTGTACAATTTATTTGACTATTACCAGATTTGCAGAATTCCTTTAGTAATTTGGGTGCTAAAATTATGCAAATAAATGCTTTCAGCAGGTGCAATACATTCTCTGGTTTTGTTCAAGTCAGAAATATTATTTAATATTGCGGAATCAACCAAAATACATTCACTTATACTAGGGATGCATGATATATCGGCCATCGTATCGGTATCGGCATATATGTTCATTTTTAATGTTATCATTGTCAGCCTGATAAGAATTTTTTTCCGATATCTTAAAGCCGATGGATTATTAGACACTTCAGATGTTCGCCATGATGGTTTTGAATTGCTTGAAATATGATTGGAATCATTTAAAAAAAGAAAAGTTTAAACAGTTAATGCAAGTCTGTCATATAGACTACATAAAGTTATAATGAGAACATCATAATTATGTGCTATAATGGTGAGACTTTTGTTTTTGTAATCAGGCGCTCAAATTATATAAATTGGATTTAGATTTATCGGCTAATATATCGGTTATCGGCTTTCAAATATAAAGGGTGTCGGTCAAACAAAACAAGATATAAACAAGTGCATGGTCTCATTTGATCAAGCCTTTTTAAACTTTCAAAAATATATATATTTTGATCGTGTATGGAGGTTACAACTCACTTTCATATCGGTGCATCCCTAATTTATACTAATAAATTGGTATTTTAAGGGTTAAATCAAGTAAAAAAAACACTTTTTACAGTAGGAATGTCTAATGCAAAAACATTCAGCATTGTACATTCCAGTAGCATTGATGTTGTTCAGGACTGAATGTACTGTAACATTTGTCTCTTCTCTGACAGTGTCTTCCTGTACATTTCACCCACTTTGCATTTTAACAACTTCCTCGTGATGAGTGCTGGAGCGTTATGGTGGCAAATGTGTGTTTGGGCCATTTTACTATTGTATACTCAAATACTATTGTTTGTGCTACCTTGCATCCACACACATAATTTCCCTCTCCCGTAGTGAGATCAAGATCAAGCCACCGTCCTACACAAAAAGTGCATGTGGGTCGCATGAATAATGGATATGCGGCTTGAACTCCCGCTGAACTCCAGCTTTGTCAAATGGAGATCTACAGCAAACCTGCAAACGCCCATTATACATCCTCTGTTGTGCTGATGTGGCCGTTCATTCATCCGCCGCTCTGCGTCTCTGTCACTTCTCTGGGTGTGGCCGGTCGGCTGATATATGCTCGAACAAGGGCTGCTTTGTTCAACCTTGTGGCCTTTGTGGTCAAATGACTTGCATGTACATCTAATGAGGTTAGATAAACCAACATGCTGACCGGAGACCTGGGAGAAAGGTGACTGTAGTTAATGCTTAACACGGTTAATGCTGAAGGTTTGCATGTTCTTTGACTTCATCCTGTGAGATCATGAGACCCTTTTTGTCATATCACATGACCTCCCTCAATGGCATACTTATTTATTTTATATAATTTAAGGTTGAAGGTAATAGTCTGACAGGACATACATTAGACCTTTTTAACTCTTGCAGATTTTGTCCGAAATTGTCCATATACAGGGTTTCCTTAAAGTCTAAATTTGACCTTTCATAATTTAATGTCTTAAATTGGAGCAGAAAGTCTTAAATTCAATATCATGGCATTAAATTAGGGCACTATGATTTCTGTGATGCAGAATCCATTCATAAAAATGTAATTTATTGTATAATGCAAAATGTCACAGAATTTAGGATGAAAGTTTGGATGAATAAATCAAAAGTAGGTCAGTTCACTTAAAGGGACAGTTCACCCAAAATTGACAATCCGGTCATCATTTACTCGCCCTCCCTCCCTCATGTCGTTCCAAACCCGTAAGACTTTCGTTCATCATATAAAGCCATCGAGGCTCTTCAGAAAGTGTTGAATAAACCGCTTGATTCATATGGATTAGTTTTAGGATCTCTTTATGAACTTGTTGAAGCGTCAAAGTGGAAGTTGCTTAGGCTGTCAATGGAGGGACAAAAATCTTTCCCATTTTATTACACATCTTCATTTGTGTTCCGAAGATGAACAAAAGTCAGTAAAATTTAATTTAACCATTAAAGTAGAGTAAAAATAACAAAAAATGCAAAAAATGTTCTTCCTCCAGGATTTTTTTTTTTTCAGTACAAATTCAAAACATCCTTAAATCAAGATACATTTACTTGACATGCAAAATGAATTAAGTCTTGCTTTCTGAGAAATTGAACAAAATTAAATGAGTTTAAAACCAGAACAAATATCTGTCATTGGGTATGAAAATTACTTCCTTTTGCATTGTTTGCATTTTTATGAACTCATTGGCAGATATTTGTTCTGGTTTTAAGCATAAACTCCCTTTTCTTCTCAAACTTTAAGCTATTTTTTTGTCAAATTAATTCAAAAGTAATGGAATCTGTTGGAAATTGTATTTTCTAACTTTGAAGTGTGTCTAATACAACTCATTGTGTGCTTAGACATTTACATTAAGAGAACATATCGACTTGTGTTCCCTTCAATTTATTCCTTAAACTGGTTTTAAAAAGGTCTTACATTTACCTTCATAAAACCTGCAGAAACCCTGATATAATCATCAAGTCTCTTCTGCTCACCAAAGTTGCATATATTTGATCAAAATGAGAGTAAACATTGGGAAATATTATTACAAATTAAAATGACTGTTTTCTATGTGAATATATAGTGAAGTGTAATTTATTCCTGTGATCAAAGCTGAATTTTCAGCATCATTACTCCAGTCTCCAGTGTCACATAACCCTTCAGAAATCATTCTAATCGATTTGCTGCTCAAGAAACTGATTAACAATCACCATTAACAAGACAATAGAGTTTTATATGACCATTGATGGCAACAGAAAATACATTTTCTCCTCTCTTTTAAAAAATCTCTTTATTTTGCCCTCTTTATTTTTATAATAGCCATTTTGCTATTATACGGCTAGTTGCATTTTATCATTAGCATTCAGCGTTGTTTGTGACCCTTCAGAACTGACCAGTGACTCATATTTGACTATCAAGGCAAAGGTCAAGTAACTAGGAGGGTGTCTTCATCGGGTAAATGCTGTATGCAATTGTGTTTATTGCTTTATTGGTAGCAACAGTCTGATTATTGCATCACATGTAAACCGATATCTGTGCGCACTGTGTTTTTGTGCCGTCAAACCATAATAACTTGATCATATTTTAGCCACAATGCCACGTAGATCATAATCGTGCATGACACTTCTTTGCCGCAGAATAAGCTCTGAAGTCTGGCTATATTATTATTATTATTATTATTATTATCTTTATAGCATTCCTTATATGACAGATGATCAAAGTGTCTTATGTGTCTGATCTTTAATCTCCCATCTTACCTCACAGTTGATCAGACATTATGCTGCAGGTCCAAAGTCTGACTATATAAGATTGCATTTGGCATTTTAATCAAGGCATTTATTACCAGCTCTGGTAAAGTGGGTTAACGCTAGTTAGCGGCACTAGCATGGGTAATGACAGCCGTGGCTGCAGATGAAAGCGGCCCAGAGAGAGATTATTCAGAGAGCTCAAGCACGTATCGTACACACCATAACATTCCCTTTCAAGTGTCTCCCACAATTTCATTCTGTCACTCGCTTCCGAGAGAAATCTGGTTTGAAAAAATCCACACTTTGAAGTCTACAAGCAAGAGGGGCGCAGACGGCCGACGCTAACAGCCATATCCGCTGTGCTGTGGATGCTTCTGACACGTCTTCCCTCTCTGTTCCTTTCTCAAGACGTGTCAATCATATCAGTGGCTGGTGCGACTGGTTCCCAATGTTTTCTGACACAATTGAAAGTGGGATAATTAATGCCATACTGATGCCCTCTCACCCACTTTTACTTTATGTGAGGTGGAATGGATGATTGGAGATCATCCAGGAATTCAATATGTCATAAAGATGATAACGTGTAATGTTGTATTTGCTATTGGCTGATCTCATGTGAGTGACCGGTTGCCCCGCCCTCGTCATCAGACAAGGCCACCTTCTTCCATTGCCCCATGGTCCAGTTCTGATGCTCACATGCCCACTGTTGGTACTGTTGGTGCTATTGGCTGACTGGTGTGCGGCTATGCAGCCCCAAACTGCAATGCACTGTGTATTCTGACACCTTTCTATCAGAACCAGCATTAACTTCTTAAACAATTTGAGCTCCAGTAGCTCGTCTGTTTGATTGGACCACACGGGCCAGCCTTCGCTCCCCACGTGCATCAATGAGCCTTGGCCGCCCATGCATCCAATCAATTCCCCATGGACATGCGTCACTTACCTGGGGAACACATGGCACCAGGATGCACTATGGGAAGAAGGCAAGCTGACAGAGGCAGTGTGATGCTTTGGGCAATGTTATGCTGGGAAACCTTGGGTCCTGCCATCCATGTGGATGTTACTTTGACACGTACCACCTACCTAAGCATTGTTACAGACCATGTACAGCCTTTCATGGAAACGGTATTCCCTGGTGGCTGTGGCTCTTTCAGCAGGATAATGCCCCTGCCACAAAGCAAAAATGGTTCAGGAATGGTTTGAGGAGCACAACGAGTTTGAGGTGATGACTTGGTGATGATCTCAATCCAATCGAACATCTGTGGGATGTGCTGAACAAACAAGTCCGATCCATGGAGGACCCACCTCGCAACTTACAGGACTTAAAGGATCTGCTGCTAACATCTTGATGCCAGATACCACAGCACACCTTTAGGGGTCTAGTGGAGTCCATGCCTTGACGGGTCAGGGCTGTTTTAGCAGCAAAAGGGGGAGCAACACAATATTAGGAAGGTGGTCATAATGTTATGCCTGACTGGTGTACATCACAATAACAAAGAAAACACTATCAGAACTTCCGTTTCATGCCAACTTTAAAACATAAACATTATATTTATGCATTTTTTGGGTAATTTTATAATTCTATTTACATCTAAATTACCAGTTTTTACTAGTCATTTTTAATAAAATAAACACATTCTTAATTTTCACTTTTACACTGTCGGGATAAGCTACTTATATCATGACTTTAGGCATAAACTGATGTGGTCAGTAATATCATAAGTGTTTTTCAGTAGAGGTAAATGAGCATTATTGTGTGCACATGCATAACAATACACTGATAAATATCAAAATTCAACGGAAAAGCCAGACCGGGCATATTTACATGAGATTTGGAATTATCACAAATCTAGGTGTGACTGACACATTGATAGGCGTAATCATTGTAAAATAAATGCACTCAACTATTGAGTAATATGAGGCCTGGGTAATTATTAACATTTGGAAAGTATGAGAGCTAATACTATAAAAAGCCCTGATATTATTACGAAATGTATGATTGTGCACATTACAAAATGTCCCTGCAATTTATGGGGCAAAAATACTGAACTGGTTTCTAGTGATTCATTCCCTGAAAACAGGCTTGTTCCATTTTAATGCATGTGAAACCAAAAGTGTGAAAAGAGATGATACCGCCCACACTTCATTTACATAGAGCTGTAGATGTCATCACACACACCTGCCAACTCACAGACCTCATGATGTTAGATGTGCAAGAGTCCTGTGACATTCAGAACAACGGTTCATAGTGAGATCTGATGCACTTGTAAATGTGACAAAATATCTCTAAAATGTGCGCATCAATATATATATATATATATATATATATATACACTCACCTAAAGGATTATTAGGAACACCTGTTCAATTTCTCATTAATGCAATTATCTAATCAACCAATCACATGGCAGTTGCTTCAATGCATTTAGGGGTGTGGTCCTGGTCAAGACAATCTCCTGAACTCCAAACTGAATGTCAGAATGGGAAAGAAAGGTGATTTAAGCAATTTTGAGCGTGGCATGGTTGTTGGTGCCAGACGGGCCGGTCTGAGTATTTCACTATCTGCTCAGTTACTGGGATTTTCACGCACAACCATTTCTAGAGTTTACAAAGAATGGTGTGAAAAGGGAAAAACATCCAGTATGCGGCAGTCCTGTGGGCGAAAATGCCTTGTTGATGCTAGAGGTCAGAGAAGAATGGGCCGACTGATTCAAGCTGATAGAAGAGCAACTTTGACTGAAATAACCACTCGTTACAACCGAGGTATGCAGCAAAGCATTTGTGAAGCCACAACACGCACAACCTTGAGGCGGATGGGCTACAACAGCAGAAGACCCCACCGGGTACCACTCATCTCCACTACAAATAGGAAAAAGAGGCTACAATTTGCACGAGCTCACCAAAATTGGACCGTTGAAGACTGGAAAAATGTTGCCTGGTCTGAGTCTCGATTTCTGTTGAGACATTCAGATGGTAGAGTCAGAATTTGGCGTAAACAGAATGAGAACATGGATCCATCATGCCTTGTTACCACTGTGCAGGCTGGTGGTGGTGGTGTAATGGTGTGGGGGATGTTTTCTTGGCACACTTTAGGCCCCTTAGTGCCAATTGGGCATCGTTTAAATGCCACGGCCTACCTGAGCATTGTTTCTGACCATGTCCATCCCTTTATGACCACCATGTACCCATCCTCTGATGGCTACTTCCAGCAGGATAATGCACCATGTCACAAAGCTCGAATCATTTCAAATTGGTTTCTTGAACATGACAATGTGTTCACTGTACTAAAATGGCCCCCACAGTCACCAGATCTCAACCCAATAGAGCATCTTTGGGATGTGGTGGAACGGGAGCTTCGTGCCCTGGATGTGCATCCCACAAATCTCCATCAACTGCAAGATGCTATCCTATCAATATGGGCCAACATTTCTAAAGAATGCTTTCAGCACCTTGTTGAATCAATGCCACGTAGAATTAAGGCAGTTCTGAAGGCGAAAGGGGGTCAAACACCGTATTAGTATGGTGTTCCTAATAATCCTTTAGGTGAGTGTGTGTGTGTGTATATATATATATATATATACACACACACGCATACACACACACACACACATACATGCATGCATACACACACATACATGCAAACATAAACACACACACACACATTCATGCATACACACATGCATACATACACATACACGCATACATACACATACACGCATGCATACACACATGCGCGCGCACACACACACACATACATGCATACAAAATATATTGTTGTCAAATCGATTAATCGTATCTAACATAAAAGTTTGTAAATGTGTGTCTGCATATATACAAATGTATGTGTTTATAGCTATATACATAGAAATGTATTTAGTTTTTAATATATTTTGTATATATACACAAAATATAGCACTGTCAAATCGATTAATCACGATTAATTGCATATAACATAAAAGTTTGCATATGTGCATACATATGTTTGTGTATAAGTTAGATGCAATTAATCAATTTGACAGCACTAATATAAAACTCATGATAGTGTTATAGTTTAACAGCTGACCACTGAAATCTTGGCCTTAACTGAGCTGACTATTCAGAGGCCTTATTTTGGCTATTTCAGTCTGTCAATTCTAATATTTAAATGTGCTTTTTTTCAGAGGGTATGTCATGCTGTATGTGCAAATGACAGGGGATTTTGACAGGAAACCACATCTCTTCTCGTCTGTCAATGACAGCATGCTTTTCATGAGCTACTGCAACGACAACATGAGAACATTTATTTTGCTAGATCTGTTTTAAAGAGAAAGTTTCACTTTATATTTTTTGGTATTTCCCAGATAAGCTCATTTTAACTAAAGCAAGTATCACTAATAGCATATATTTAAATGTGTCGTGTTGAGGAGAGGAGTGTTGTTACTTAGTATCCAGACTTTGGAATGTTTGCCTGCAACATTCTTACTGCTCCTTCAAAAATGTAGCAATCTAGTGTAGTTCCATATTCTATTTAGCTTTGATTTAACAGCATTTTTGACTCTCCTAACAGGCACAATTACCAGACTAGACTGGCCTTTTCTACTTCATCATGCTTTTTTTATAACTGTTGCACATGTGGCACATCTGGCACTCTGCCTGAATCATTACTTACTTTTTATGTTCCACTCGCCGTCGCCATGGAAACTGCTGCATGTTTGGCAGCGAGCCTTTGAAGGAGAGCGAGAGCAACAGAGAGGATTGCGAGCTCTCAGGAATTGGCCTACACCCAGTGTAATCATGGCGGGGAACTGAAATGAGGCTTTTGGCAGCACACCAGGTTTCAGAGAACAAAGATGTGAGCCACTAATGTTGGCTGCAGAGCCTGCTTGGCATCCTTTACCATTTCCCAGCAGCCCCTGCCACGGCCGCCTGCCAAGCCGCCCTCCCTTCCCCTCCCCTCCCACCCCTGCTGGGACTGCAAAGAGGATCTGAATAAAGAAAGAGACTTGTTTTTCTCCCAGCTCCTCTGCTCCAATGACATCACCTCTGCAGCCTCCAGCCCCCAGATTCCAGACGCCGAGCACATTTTTTTCTGCTCCTCTCTCAGGCCCTCCATTTTGACTAAATTCCTCCATTTTATAATTGCTCTTCTACCTCCCCGATGTCACAAAATGTTTGCCGATTGCACTGACAAAGTGAGAATGCTCCAGTATTTTTTTGTCAGTCTAACGTACATGGTTCATTTGAACAGTAAGGCATATATTCATCTGGTAGTAATTTATTAGTATTTAATTGGTAATTTATCAAAGCAAATCAGTTTCAAGTTGGAGTGCGCACGTGTGTGTGTGTGTGTGCATGTGCACGTGTGTGCGTGTGTATTAGTGCTGTCAAATCTATTAATCGCGATTTTAATGGCTTCTAACTCAAGTTTGTAAGTGTGTATATATAACTCATGTTAGATGCGCTTAATCGCAATTATCTATCTATATATATATATCTTAGTTCTGTCAAATCGATTAATTGCATCTAGCATAAGTTTGTGTACACACACACACACACACACACACACACTCTATATGTACAAACTTATGCTAGATGCGATTAATCGCGGTTATCTATCTATCATCGATAGAGATATGGATCTCTCTTAGTCCTGTCAAATCGATTAATTGCATCTAACAAAAGTTTGTAAATGTATAACACACACACACACACACACGTTATAATTATTTTATCAAAAGAATAAAGTATATATCTATATACAATATGTACAGATTGCTTTTGTTCCTCTGTAAGTCACTTAAAGCGTATGCTAAATGCATAAATTACAACACACAATACAGTAGTGGGGTAGTATGCAAATAATTCAGGCTATTTCTGGCTGTTTTGTGAGTGCACATTCTCTTTGTGAAATCAATGCTGAATGAATGTAATATATAAGTGTGTGCAATGAATACTTTATGTACAGCATGCACGGACTGTAGCGTGGTTCGTAATCACAAAACTGAGGTTGCACAACAGACTCGTAACTCGCAACAAAAACATTCTCAGTTGAATTTGTGAGCTAGGCAGAGAAAAAATAGCAACACAGTAAACAGGATGTTGCTTGTCAGCGGGGCTATCCTGGTGAGCGCAGGGGTTGCCATGGTTACCATTTCCTGAGAAATTTACAGCCAATCAACAGAAGGAAAAGAGATTTTACAGACTGTCTGCTCTTGGAAACGCTGGGTAGAGTGACATTGTGTCAGTGGGTTCACCTGACACACTTCGGTGAACCCAAAAGCACGGCACACGCTTTAGCACACACGCTCGTTTTATAGTTAAGGCTAGTGTGTTGTTTTATGCTGTCTGCGTCTCTGTAAATGTGTCTGGCTCGGTTTCCGAGACCTGAAATGAACACTAGTAGCATGATGCTTCAAAGATGAGAAGCATTTTATATGAGAATGAGAGATTGTGATATTTGCGTATGTGACCTTTGTATAACAATTTCAATATTTGATTTGTGTTGTTTTCATGTACAGTACCACGTCCTTGAACATCTGTTATATAACGTAGAAAATGGGCCACCTCATGGAAGGGAGACAGACTAAAACCCAAAAGCACACGAGAGGTTAATGCACAACACTGATGAAGAAAGCATGGACTATCTTAAACAAAAACAAACCACTGAAATGCTTTTTTTTTTTTTTTTTTTTTAAGCTTAGACGCCAGGAGCCTTGCAATACGTTTCCCTTCTGATGTGTTATTATAACAAGGCATTGCTTAAGAAGTGCTGAGTCATGATCAGTGTTTCTCAACTGGGTTTGCTTCAGGACGTGGAATTTTATTTTGACATCACGTGTTGAGCAACATTGCAAATCATACAAAGGTAAACCAAACACTGAAATGTTATATTACCTGGATTATGATGAAATCAAAAAGTCTTGAGTGGAGCTAAATAATTTGCAAGGGCCAAGACTGGTCAAGTTTATTATATTTAAATGACTTTATATCTCGCATTTCGGACTTCCATACAAATCCTGTTTATCCTTCTTGTGGACTTTTTCCAGTATATTTTCCGTTCCCAACTATGCATGATTATATAAGCATTTCTAATATTTCCAGTCAGCTTTTGTGTTTGACTGAACCGATCTGTGACCCATTTTTGAGTCACGACCGCCGGTTGAGAGCCACTGATATAACAAAAACATGACCTTGAGTGACACGTTCATGTGAAATCCGATCGGCCTGCTCAGAATGCAGAGGGTTAGGAATAAGTCATCAGGGCCGGAAAGAAAAGACGGTATTTACAGTTTCTCGGGTACAAAACACGCCCTAGTGCTGCAATTCCTTTAGGAGGGTTGATCATACGCCCTGGCTGCGAGCCAACAGATTTGATGTTCGTTGAGAAGGGCGAGGCGAGCTGTGGGTACGTGACTAAACATCTTACTTCCTCTTTCTAACGTCACAAGGGCTTGCACAAACACATCCTGCCTTGTGTCTGCAGATTTCAGACGCATTGCTTCACCCAAAGAGCCTTGAAGCTGCACTCATTTGGAACAGATCCAAAGCAAAAGGGAAGGACCTGCAAAGCCATTTGTTGGTTCTTCTCACACTGTGGACATTATGTACTCGGTAACCAGACACGATCACGTGTGTATAACCATATAAACTAGAGGGGAAAAAAATTTGATTTGATGTCAAGTTTGTGTGTGTAGTGTGGTATAAATGAAAGTAAATCTTTTGAGCACGACAAATAGAATATGTAGATTCTTAATATTATGAGTTGATTGACATGTTTACACAACTGAAGGCTGTAGGAAAATGGGGGATCTCCAGAAAAGGCAGAACACCAGATATATTTTATTTCTGTTTTTAATGCATGAGCGGACACTGATCTTAGATTCTGAATTTAATCTAAATTTTTAATAATAACAATAAAATATTATTAAATTAAAAATAACATTTAATTATAAATTACATAGTTCTAATTACATGTCTATCCGGCACTGTATAAACAAATAAATAATACATAACCACACCTTCCCCCATGCATATTTTATAGAGCAGTTTCTAGTACATAAGACATTGCATATCCGCCACAAACGACTTTTTCCATTTCCATGTAAATCGCAGTTCCCTCATATTTCCATTGATCCTGGGAACAACATTAGCTTGAAAAATGTAAAGGTGACTGACAGCTCACCAGAATTTGCCTGATTTGCATATATCGTCCTCGTACGTCAGCGAGTCTAAACAGAAATGTACACTTCCGTCGCGGCGATGATATCGAAAGCGCTTTTCGCATATTTCCTGTCGTCGTCGCAGCTCTGGCCTCGATTCAACTATAGTTGAATAAAGGAAAAGAGGGGAGGGGCGCCGTCAGCGCGCATGCGCAGGAGGGGGGAGTTCTGTCGAAGAATCAAGTAAATAGAGTCAGAGCGGGGCGGCCGGTGACGTCACTGCTCCACATTGAGCTCCAGCCTGGCCGCGGTAGTAGTGAGTGAGATAGATCGCGCGCACGTCGTAGTAAAGCGCACGCTACTATGAAGTTCTGTTTGTAACTTAATTATTACTTGTGTGAGCGCGAGAGGAGCCTACCGATTTTTCCCAGAGCATCCGCGGACGTTTCAAAGAGGATTGCGCTTGATTTCGGAGGGTTTTCACCAAAAAGAGCGATGTCGTCCGCGGCGGTTGCTGCTTCGAGGAGGCAGTCGTGTTATTTATGTGACTTGCCCCGCATGCCGTGGGCTATGATCTGGGATTTTACCGAACCCGTTTGCAGAGGATGTGTGAACTACGAAGGAGCCGACAGGATCGAGTTTGTCATTGAAACCGCTCGGCAGCTCAAAAGAGCCCATGGATTTCAGGACGGCAGACCGGCGGGACCGGGCAAACCGTTGTCGGGGAAGGAGATCCAGGCGTTGAATCACGCGTCGGGAGACGCGGGCTCGCGCCCGCCGCAGCCCCTTGACCGCTACCCGCTCTCCTCCGACCGTCCGCCCAGACTGGGACCCGAATACCAATCCGCGCGACATGCCAACGGCATCCCGGTCCCGAACGGATTCTCAAAACCGGACGATCCACCGGAGCTCAACCGCCAGAGTCCGAACCCGCGCAGGACTAGCGGCGTGCCGCCCAATCTAGTGCCTTTGGTGAACGGCAGCATGGCGCACGCAATCAACGGCAGACCGGGACAGATGTCGGGTCTCAGCCCTGCTGACCTCGGCGGAAATAAGCGGCCAGCCTCGGTCTCCAGCACGGAGCACGACAAGGACAAGCACCGACCGGACAGCATGACGCCGGACATCAGCGACAACCACAAGACCCGGGCGGACGACTGGATCAACAAGAACAAAACGGTCCGGGAACTAATGACGCTCAACCCGTACGACAGCAGATATAAGAAGGAGCACATGCAGCAGAGAGTCATGTACGAGACGAATGCTCCTGCTTCCAAATCAGGTATGAGTGTATATATGCAAATTTATGTTTTGGTAGGCTATATAATATCTTGCATTCAGGGAATGTCACATATTCAATCTTGTATGGTAAAATGTGTGTATAATGCTGGGTTGTTTCAACGGTCAAATATGGACGAAGCCAACCGTTGGGATTTAAAATGTAATTCAAAATTTAAACCAACGGTTGACAAACTGAACCGTTGGGTTTAAAAATTTAAACCAACGGTTGGATTTGTCCATATTTGACCGTTGAAACAACCCAGCATTTTTTACAGTGTATATTAATATATCTAGATGCCTGCAATACAAATTTGTATTGGTTAACTATATAATATGCCATATTTTCAGCCTTGCATGGTGAAATGTGTGTATAAATCAAAAATGTGTGTATATATAGGCCTGTATAATATCTAGATGAATGCTACTATAGTCTCTTAAATGGCCTGGTTTGAATGGGAGCACTATGGCATGAGTCAGCTGCAAGAAAATTTCCGCTGATCAAAGCTCAACGTGTATTTGCATGTGGTGCATTTGCAGTCAGCCTCATTGTTACATCTGGCACTACAATGCATCACTGCGTCTGCTACATTGTTGTTGCATAAAGACGCTTTGTGCTAGTATAGTGCAGCCCATTCATGCACACTCATGCTTTTTTGCAGATAGAGGCAAACATCCCAAGAATCTGAAGAGAAAAGCCTCACCGGAGCCGGATGGGGAGGGCAGTGGCGGGAAGATTAACGGAGAAGGACAGTGGCTCCCAGCGGCGGCAGAAGGTGGTTTGAAAATGCCCCCGGTGCAGCAGCCCAGCTTCTCCTCCCCGCCCTCCACGATATCCCCGCACCCTCGCACCACCCCGCCGGAGCCCGCCGCGGCCGCCGCCGCCACTCAGAACGGACATTCTCCCATGGCGGCGCTCATCATGGCCGCGGACAACGCCGGCGGCAACAGCTCGCCCAAGGACGCCAACCAGGTCCACTCGACGACGCGCAGAAACAGCAGCAGCCCGCTGTCGCCCAACCAACGGCGGCTGGCGCAGGGTGCGGGGACGCCTCACGTGCCGGGCATGGATCCGGTGCATCCTCAGAGCATTCCGGACTCGTCGGTTCCCAGCAGCATCCCGCTGTGCTGCACACTTTGCCACGAGAGGCTGGAGGACACACACTTTGTGCAGTGCCCTTCGGTGCCGTCACACAAGTTCTGCTTCCCATGTTCCCGGGAGAGCATCAAACAGCAGGGCGCTACCGGAGAGGTGTACTGTCCAAGCGGGGAGAAATGCCCCCTGGTGGGCTCGAACGTACCGTGGGCTTTCATGCAAGGTGAAATCGCCACCATTCTCGCTGGAGACGTCAAAGTAAAAAAGGAGAGGGACCCTTGATTTTGTTTTTTTCCCACCCTTTTTTGAAAATATTCAAAAATATTGGTCTATATAAATATATAAATATGAATATCACATGCATACATCCAGACAGAAACTAATGGACTTGTATATAATGGACATAAGGGACATGCATACTTCGTAAACATTGCTGTACATTTTTTGATTTTTGAATACATTGTGTTTCTATATTTTTTGAAGATAAAAGGTATGTACTCATTATAACGGACTACGTTCTTCTTTGTCGATGTTTAACGATTTCTTGATGTACTTTTAGGTATGGTGGCAGTTCCTGTTAAACGTAGAATGTGACTAATGCAACTCTACGAGCACTTGGCAAACATTGGAAAACGCTTCTAGCTGTACTTGTATGCACTTGTTTAAAATTGCCAAATACATTTTCTGATCTTGTATTAACGGAGAGTCTCTGCTTGCTTCTTCTGAGGTTCTGAGTGCTGGAGCTTTTGATTTGGGATGCGTTATGAAGGGCAAATGTCCAACGTGCGTCCTCTCAGATGTGCTGATCAAATCAGAATGCAGCCTAGTTAATATATAATACTTCTCTGGAGTATCTGAGACATGTAATATGTGCACTGACATGTAAATCATTACCTTAACCAGTTATCTGGGTCGTGTTTGGGTGCGTTATGTAGGAGGGCTTTGTGCATTGTGTGTTGCAGAAAATTGCCTCGTCAGATATAGGTGGAGTTGAATGAAAATAGTGTGTGTGTGTGTGTGTTGACTAATGCTGAAAAACCCTACCATCCGTGTACGTCACATCAGTTACTCAAATTACATTTTTACTTGAATCGTAAAAAACCTGTTTTAACGTGCACACATTATATTTTCCTGCGCAATATCAGTGCGAAGAGTTACATAAGAGCAGTGCAACAATGGTTAGGCATGAGTATAAATCTCTCCCAACACGTGCAGAGCCTCAACAGAAATGCGACGAATACGACAGCTTGTAAAACAGCATACAGTCACATGCTCAACTTAGGAATCCCTTAATCACTGTCTCTTCTTGTTTGTTATCTTGACTGTGGTATTTTAACATGTTCTCTGTTTAGGTTTTGCATATAGGGTGTTTTTTTTTAAATCTCAACCAATGCAATTATTTATAGCAATTGAAAATGCATGCAAACAGTTACATAACAGGAGCAGTGGATTGGCGTACATGAATATAAATCTCTCCTCACACGTGCACGGAGACCCAAAATAAATGCGATGAATGCGGTAGCTTGTCAAAACACATGGTATTCCCGAGTCTTGTTTGTGGTCTTTTAACATGACATCCATAATATAATTTTGCATAGTGGGTGTTTTTGTTGCAATTAGCATGTTAAAATATCAAGCAATGCATTAATTTATAGCAGTTTTAAATGCATGCGTCATATTTTACTGTGCAATATCAATGCAATCAGTTGCATAAGAGCAGTGCAACAATGCAATGAAGTGAACTGGCGTACTTGAATATAAAACTCAACATGTGCAGAGCCTTAAAAGAAATGCGATTTAAATGCGGTAGCTTGTAAAAACACATGCCAAACTCTGGTATTTCCAAGTCACTGTCCTTAGTTTACTCTTGTTTGTTATCTTGACCTATAGTATTTTAACATGGTATGTATGTTATCCGTTTTTGCATAGGGTGTTTTGTGTTTGAATTAGCATGTTAAAATATCAACCAATGCATTAATTTATAGCCGTTTTCAATGCATGCAAGCATCATATTTTACTGTGCAATATCAATGCAAGTGGTTGCATAACAGGAGCATTGCAAAAATGCAATGAAGTGGATTGGCGTACATGAATATAAATCTCCTCACATGCACAGAGCCTCAAAAGAAATGCGATGAGCGTGATTTATGTTTAAGTTTTGCCTATAGGGTGATTTTATGTTTGAATTAGCATGTTAAAAATAGTTTACAATGCATTCATTTATAGCAGTTTTAAATGCATGCATGCGTCATATTTTGCTGTAAAACATCAATGCAAACAGTTACACAACAAGAGCAGTGCAACAATACAAAGATCAAAATGGAGTGGAGTGCATTAGTATAAATCTCTCCCAACACGTGCTGAGCCTCAAAAGAAATGCGATGAATGCGGTAGCTTGTAAAACAACACATGGTCACATGCTCAACTCTGGAATAGCCGGGTCACTGTGCTTACTCTTGTTTTGTATCTTGACTGTAGTAATCTATCATGGCATGCATGTTATCTGTAGGGTGTTTTTTGTTTGAATTAGCATGTGAATGATCTCATGCAATTGATCTGAAAGGGTTACAAAAAGCACAATGAGTATTACTGGATACTGCGTATTCCTCCAGCCTTTCAACAGTAACATCTCTCGACCCGAATGAAACCTTAAGTAAGGTCAATTTAGAGATGCATCAACGCCATTAGTGGTTTCAGCAGGGGCTGTTACTGGAAATGCACGCTCGGATAACAAACCGCTCATTATCTAGTGCAGGTTTATTAGGAATGCGTAGATGAAGCCGTACAGTCTCAACCACAGATGGTTATTGTAACTGGATCGGCAAAGGGAAGATCATGCAACCCTGACTCGCCGAGGCATGACAATGCCGAATTAGGAAGATGAGAATTGGGGAGCGTGAAGCATTGGGAAAGTCTCAAAATAACTTGTGGCGCTCTCAGCTGCGGTCTGGCCCACGGAAATATTTTCCGCGGCTTGCAACTTTGAGAGATAAACAGCTGCTTGTGTCTTTGATCAGCGTCTTGCGTGAGTGCTGACGTGACCTTTGCTCTCCTCCCCCCCACAATCGGCCTGTGCTTTGAGTTTCCTTCCACTCATGTTGCTTCATTACTATTGGTGTTCTTTGTGCAAGTAAACAGAACTAGAGTGCATGCATACATCTAGGCCTGTCGCAATAATCAATGTCGCACAATATATGTACATGACCTCAAGAATTTTTGTGATGCAATATATCGCCCATTATGTTTACATGATAATGAATGTCACCAACATTTTACTCGATTGTGCTGTCATCTTGTATGTTTTCCGTGACTGAGGCGAAAGTGGTTCTCGGGCAGTTCCTTCATACACAGAGCGGTTATCGACAGGTGAAAAAAAGGCGCCATTTGAGGCGTTATAGTGTTTTCCTGACAACTACTGACGGTTTGGAAGAATAAGCCCAAATGGACTTGATTTCAAAGCCGCAATCCCCTGTTCCGGTGCACATATAAATGTCAACGCAGAATGCCGAAAATGTTTATTTACAATTTATTAAATTTTTTTATTTTATTTAGGATAATATATTTTTTACCCTTAATTTCCATGATCTAAAGAATTAAAAGGTTGTCATTTGAAAGTGTGTAGGTCTACTTGCATTATTATGCTGTTATATATTCAGTGGCATAAAATGACAATAATTTCGTTTATCGCAATTATTCCTGGGACGATATATCGCGAAACAAAAAGTAGTTATCGTGACAGGCCTACATGCATCTAATCAACTTTTAATCCAATTAGCATCTGGGATTGTTTGTTCTACAGTGATACTGTAATGCATTTGAGCACTGTAAAAAATCTCAACTTTCTTTTTCGCTTGGGCTTTTTTGAGTTTTACTTACTTCCCGAAAGATTAGGGATGCACAGATATAAACATTTTGACCGATATATTGGCTGATTAAATCTAAATCCAAATTTGTATATCATTTTTGAGAGCCTGATTACAAAAACAAAAGTCTCACCATTAAAAGCCACGTCCCATGTTCTCATTATAATTGCATGCCGGTATGACAGACTTAATGATGCACATGTTGCACTGAACCATAGTGATTCCAATCATATCTCAAGCAATTCAAAACTATCATGTTGAACATCTGAAGCGTCTCAGCTAAATGAAATAACACATTATTTATCGGCTTTAATATATAGGACAAATATTCTTATCGGGCCGATAACGATAACTTTAAAAATGAACATTTAGCGGCCGATACCGATATGGTGGCCGATATATCGTGCATGCCTACTTCCCAAAAGATGATATAACTTTTTTAAAATTGTCAATTCAAATACATTGGACAAATCAATTGGATAAACAAGTTTAGTTTATTAAAACCAAAAGCATGCAACAAAGATTAAAATGGAATGAGCAGACAAACAAAATAAGTAGGGATGCACCGATATGAACATTTTGATACTATATTAGCCAATAAATCTAAATCCTCATTTTTGAGAGCCTGATTACAAAAACAGTCTCAGCATTAAAATCCATGTCCCAAGCACACAATTATGTTCTCATTATAATTTTATGTAGCCGATATGATAAACCCACGCTGCACATGTTGCATTAACAGTATTTTCCTTTTTGGAGTGATTCCAATCATATTTCAAACAATTCAAAACCATTTTCACCCATCATCTCAGCTACTTATCGGCTTTAAGATATCAGCCAAATTTTCTAATCGGGCCGGTAACATTAAAAATGAACATATATCGGCCGATACCGATATGGTGGCTGATATCTATCGTGCATCCCTAAAAGTAAACAAATCCTGCCGGCTGTTATTGCCGTTTGCTCAGGCAAGCATCGCTTTTACAATGGCTTGAACAAACCTCTGACACTAGGTATTAAATGTTGGTAAACTACCCAGAATACTAACTCCAAAGCAACAAAACATCACGGTGGCCAAGTTTTGCACGAGCGATTAATGCATCAGATGCCCTTTCTTTTAAAAACCTGTTTTGCATGAATATTTGCTGTTGAAATCTGTTGGCCTTTATGAGCGTGTTTATGAGTCCTGCATGCATCCCTGATCCCTGCAGCCCAGGAGCTCGTTGCTTGGTTTCACAGTCGTGTAGTAAACACACGGTATCCTAGTGCTCTGAGGCATTTTCAATACGGTTAAACATCAATCCTCTGAGCCTTACCGCCTCTTGACAGCATAAAGAAAGCCACACAAACGCAACCATGCAAACGGATTGCTGTATTTTTATCCAGTACCCAAAATGCTAGATTTCCTCGTTCAAATGTAGCTGTGAAATGAACCCGGTTGGCAGCGTTTTGAGCTTCCTAATGGTCATTCATTAGGCAGATAAGGTTCTGTGTTCAGTGTTTAATCAGTGTCGTGTTTCCGAAAGCATGCTGTAATGAGGAAAGCACACTCATGTCTGCTATTAAACCAAACTTGTCCTTTGATCCCGGATGCTGTGTTCTTATCTGCTCAGAAAGGCACCGAGATGCAATAAATCATTGATATTTTAGACGAACTCAAAGCAGTGGAAAGGTTAACCGTGAGTGACCTTTTAAAGAACTGATGTAACTGGTTAACACAGATCTGACTGTTGCAATAACAGACCAAGTCTTTTATTTAGATGCATGTGGGTATCTTGTCATAACAGCTTAAAAATAGTCAACTGACTAATTGTGCTTCCTATTTCCTTTCCGTAAGTGCTGCATAAACTACTCTTCCTACAGGAATGTTGTTTTCCTGAACAGCCGCCGTTTTTGTCACCCAGCGAGACGTATTTTACAAACCAATTTGCATTTCGCAACTCAGCACAAAAGTGCCGCGCCACCCTCTTTGGCCCGCTGCCCATAAGATGCTCCCAGCATGCATCTGCCTGTTGTGAAACGCCTTCGCCTGCTAGTCTCAATAATCTCTGTATTGATGCTGGTTTAGGATGTTGTGGCAAATAAATTGTGTGAGATGAAATCAAGACATTTTTAATTGAATTGATGTAATGTCTGCGCTGCGGTGGATGAGTAATGTTAGCACAATTTTATTCGCATAAGTCGAAATTGTGTTATAATGCAAACCAATGAGATAATGATCTTTATATGATATATGATCTGGTTTTAATTAATTTACAAAAGCCCATGCTTATTGTGAATATAGTCAAAGCTATAACATATAGCCATTTTAGTACAGTGAACTCATTGTTATGTTCAAGAAACCAATTTGAAATGATTGGAGCTTTGTGACATGGTGCATTATCCTGCTGGAAGTAGCCATCAGAGGATGGGTACATGGTGGTCATAAAGGGATGGACATGGTCAGAAACAATGCTCAGGTAGGCCGTGGCATTTAAACGATGCCCAATTGGCACTAAGGGGCCTAAAGTGTGCCAAGAAAACATCCCCCACACCATTACACCACCACCACCAGCCTGCACAGTGGTAACAAGGCATGATGGATCCATGTTCTCATTCTGTTTACGCCAAATTCTGACAGAAATCGAGACTCATCAGACCAGGCAACATTTTTCCAGTCTTCAACTGTCCAATTTTGGTGAGCATGCATACGTGTGTGTGTATATGTGAATTATGATATTGTGATTTATTTTATATGATTATTTTAAATAATTATATACTGTTTAAAAGTTTGGGGGCGGTAAGTTTTTAATGTTTTTGAAAAACTCTCTTCTGCTCATCAAGGCTGCATTTATCTGATCAAAAACAGTAATATTTTGAAATATTATAATTTAAAATAACTGTTTTCTATGTGAATATATAGTGAAGTGTAATTTATTCCTGTGATCAAAGCTGAATTATCAGCATCATTACTCCAGTCTTCAGTGTCACATGATCCTTCAGAAATCATTCTAATATGCTATGTATGTATGTGTGTGTATATATATTTATATAAAATATGCATGCAAAAACAGCCCTGACCTGTCGAGGCATGGACTCCACTAGACCCCTGAAGATGTGCTGTGGTATCTGGCACCAAGATGTTAGCAGCAGATCCTTTAAGTCCTGTAAGTTGCGAGGTGGGGCCTCCATGGATCGGACTTGTTTGATCGGACCACACAGGCCAGCCTTCGCTCCCCACGTGCATCAATGAGCCTTGGCCGCCCATGACCCTGTCGCCGGTTCTCCACTGTTCCTTCCTTGGAGCACTTTTGATAGATCCTGACCACTGCAGACCGGAAACACCCCACAAGAGCTGCAGTTTTAGAGATGCTCTGACCCAGTCGTCTAGCCATCACAATATGGCCCTTGTCAAACTCGCTCAAATCCTTACGCTTGCTCATTTTTCCTGCTTCTAACACATCAACTTTGAGGACAAAATGTTCACTTGCTGCCTAATATATCCCACCCACTAACAGGAGCCGTGATGAAGAGATAATCAGTGTTTATATATAAAAAAATACATAATTAAAAATGTCAAATTTACACATGGGCAGTTCAAACCGGAATTAGTTAAAATATTTAATATTATTTACATTCCACACATTTTAAATTATATATATATATATATATTGAACTGCCCATGTGTAAATTTGACATTTTTAATTATGTATTTTTTAAAATTTAATTAAAAAAAATATATTTTTAAATGTAATTATAAAAATGCACACTATTTGCTCTACAATGCAAAGCTTTTGTAAAAGTACCACTTATTTTTCTCATGTGAGCCGTGAAGTGCAGGTGTTATGGGCCTGATAAATGCACTAAAATCACATCACTATAACATGCATTTAGTTACAGCTATAAACACTTGATGGCCTTTAAATGTGGGTTGGAGTGCAATTTCCTAAGAGAATGAATATTTCTTATCTCAAGCAACGGTGCATCTTGTGCAAAGGACTCGGCAGCAGACAGGAGGGCAGGGTGGGTTTTATGTGTGTGTGTGTTTGTTTTGGAAAAAACGAGGGATGAGACGAGTTGTACCGTTTTATCTGTTGATTCCCACCGCACTCGTCCACACGTCACCGCTGTCATGTGTGCTTTGAAGCTGCTGATGGTGAGGTAGCGTCTCGTAAGAGGACAGCACTTCTTTGTCTTGCTGTGTGTTTTCTCTTTGTTGTGCTATTAACATTTCTGCTGTTTTTGCTTGAGGTACTGTGCAGATTTTGCATGACACTGGTCTGTCTGAGACTACAAACCAAAAGAGGAATTGTTCACCCAAAATGTAAAAATTATCGCTTATTCATTCCAAACCTATATGATTTTTCAGTGCAACACAAAAGATGTTTTGACGAATGTCCATTCTGCTCTTTTCCATGCATTGAAACCATAAAGTCATGGTTAAACTCTAAACATGCATAAAACTACCATAACAGTCGTCAATATGACTCGTTTGAAGCTTTCTGTGAGAAATGTAAGTTGTTAAAAGAGCAGCATTAATATTCTTTGAAAACGTGTGTTCCTTAGAAGTGGTTTCAAACAAAAATGGTTTGAATCAACATTTTGAGTATATGACTGAATTTAAATTTTTGCATGAACTATTCTTTTAATAAACTTGTCATTAACCTTCAAATTGAGGTTATCTTTGTTTTCAGGCGACAGACAGCAGGAAGCAAGCGTCTGACATGCTGAACTTTAGATCCTGGAAAATCCCCACAAAGTCTGTGAAACCGAACATCAGACGCATCTGATCTTATTCCTGTTCATGCTGCACAGGTAATAATTACCGGCTCACTCGGGTAGAAACATACACTAAAACTCGACAAATGCAGATGTGAATTCTTAGCCAAGGCCGTGCAAGTGTGCGTTTCCGTTGTGCATATTTATCATGTGTTCAGTGCACGAAAGAAAGTATTACACACTTAAGCAATTGCTCAGTGCAATTATATTCAAAACAAATCGGATCGCAGAAGAAGAAAGGTTTTGAAAATGCTCGCTATTCACCTCATTTTACAAAAGATGGTAACAAAGGAGTGGCGGGAAACTGAACGAATCAGAATACAATAAGAAAATCCAAACACAAACTGACATGTGACAATGGCCTGTTATAAATATTAAAAACAAGAGCTCATACAAGGACATTTTTCTTGAATATATCTTGAATTTTGGGGGCATTTTTATTCATTTTGATGGCATTTTTGCACCTATCCCCCCGTTCATTTCCATAATGATGGGGGGGCAGGGCTTTTTTTCAAATGTGCAAACGGAGATCCCTTCGGTTTCAAGTGAAAAGGGTGAAACCAAGGCCTAAAATTAACACTCGGCAAGCACCAAATGTGGGTAAAAATCTGTGTTGGCGAGTGTATGAAACGGTGTCACTTATAAAATCTAACAATGCATGAACTGCTGCGTCAGACAGTGTGCAAACACTAAACTGAGCTCTCTTTCATGTCTTGCAATTGAGTGGACAAATTCACACGAAACTGTCAAAAATAGCAAGTATCCTAGTAAACATAGTCAGTTAAGTGAACGCATGTATATCAGTGTATTAGATCCGTGCATTCGCTATTAAAGTGACACCTAATATTCCTGCTCCTGTCTGTCATTAATGTTAATCAAACAACACATGACAAAGAAAAATCACTCACTGCTCTTGACCAAATAACTTTAGTAAGGATTAATTAATAAGAATGTTTAATTCATACAGTGAATATGCTGCTATTTTTTATGATATTGAAATTGGTGACTAATTATGAAATTTCAATGGTATAAACAATTTGGATGATATAAAAAACCTTATATAAAGCAGAAATAACTATATTGTGATTATATATATATCATCATTGTGAAATAAAATGACTCATATTATGATATAAGATTTTGGTCATATCACCCATCCATAATAGTGTCGTTATTCAGCTCAATTCAGTTCAATAACTGTGTTGATGTTGCAAAGTTAATCAGTTATGAAACAAAGTCGATTCAGCTGTGAAGAAGCTCTGGAGAAAGCAATACGTTTTCCGTTAACTCCACAAAATGCGGTAAAGTGCAGCAAACAGTAAAACTATTTGCCCTACAAACCAGTGTGTTTATAATTACGATAAGAAATTAAAATATGACGATAAATATCAGTTTGCAATTTCAAGTAGCATAACGGGTTGTTTTTGTTAGTGTCCCGTGTGGCAATGCTGACACGTACATGCATTGTGTTTTAAATTGCATTGCCTGCACTTTCAGGCCTAACTGCATAAAATGCGAGTGCATGTGAATGCATGTCTTTCTGTCTGCGCTCATTCACCTACTTTCACGAGCACCACTGTTGCCATCCATTTTGCTAATTCTAGGCCACCTATTCTGTCCAATCTAGGCCATTATATAGTTCTTTTTATATCAAAGATATAGCGCAACTATTGCACGCCTCACACGTCGAGCGGGCAGACATATATGTGACAGTACGGCCCATGATAAATCCATTGACAGAGGCAGAGGAACGACTGCGCCAAAAATAAAATCTGGTCCACATCCACCAAATCCCAGTATAGATGATGCATCGGTTAATTTAGGCCTGCAAGGGAAAAACAAGGTCGCCCTGCAAATTCCGAATCGAGGACACCTTGGAATCCGTCTCTTTTCATCAATCCCTTTAGAGTTCGGCCCCACTTCTGCACGACGAGCTCTAACGAAGTCTTTTCCTCCCGGAGCTTTAACTGGCAATTAGGTTGTGTGGGCTTAGATCCGGGGCATATGTAAGAAATTCCCCTTTGATTGCAGGCTTGGACAAGGATATTGAGCTGGGTTGGGTCCTTCCCGGGTATTTAGCCGCTCTGCCACATGAGGCAAAAGAGCTGAAGCCCCAAATCAGTAATTTTGCAAAACATTAAAGAAGAGTGCACATGAAAGGAGCTGGGGTTTTTCCTTCTGTTATTAGCTCTGCTCCAAAACCTACACTGGTGCGGAAACAATTTGCACTCAGAAAGTAGTAAATTTCACAGACAATTACAAAGAAATGGCAAGTAACACACTGAATTAAAAGGAACATTTGGGGAAAAAAGACTGAAATACCATCCAAAATACTTCAAAATGTCATGTTTAATTCAATGTGTAACTTCTCTTGCAGTTTATGTGATTATTTGTGAAATTTACTAGCAATTCCTGAGCATTTTATTTTAGTGTCCTTGTTACATGTAGTTACAATTGTATTATTACACGGCTCTGTGGAATACTTGATTCTGATTGGTCAATCGTGCATTCCAGTGGTATGTTATTCCCAGATTAACAACCACCAAAGTGAATAACACACCGCTCATCCGGGTACTACGAGTTATCTTGACCGGTACTACTTATATGCTTAAAGTGTCACTCCGCTGTCGTTGACTGATGGAAGACTTCAAGGGATAGTTCACCCAAAAATGAAAATTAGCCCATGATTTACAATCTGAGTTATATAAAAAAAAAGTCCTGGATAATCCAAGCTTTATAATGGCAGCAATAGCTGTTCTGTTAAAAATGCCATAAAAATGCATCTGTCCATCAAATAACATGCTCACACGGCTTAATAAAGTTAATAAAGGCTTTCTGAAGCGAATCGATGCGTTTGTGAAAAAAAAAATCCATATTTAAAACTTTATAAAGTAAAGTTTCAGCCTGTGTACATTATCCCTTACATAACAACTAAATGAGTAAAGTTTGTAGACAAACTTTAAGTTGGCTTGAAAAAGCCTAGCCAGAAAGTTTGAAGTAGTTTTAAAAGCTTGAAGTTTGAAATGGTTTAAGTTTTAGTTTAGTAGTTTTAAAAGCTAGCTAAGATAGATGGAGTGAGTTGCTAAGGTACTCAGGGTGGTTGCTGTGCGGTTGCTAAGGGATTCTGGGTGGTTGCTAGGGTACTTGGGGTGATTGTTAAGGTGTTGCTAGGGTACTTGGGGTGGTTGCTAAGGTTTTGCTATGTGGTTGCTAGGGTGTTGCTATGCGGTTGCTAGGGTACAACAAACCAAACCCTATAGTAAGTACACATAGTTCATTAATATTACTCAGTACTTAAATGTATAATTACACTGTAACAAGAACACCTTAAAATTTCATTATACGGCATTTCAGAATGTTTGTAAACACTAGGCACCACGATACTTCCGGGTGGCAGAACGCGAGCAGCTATTACTGACCAACTGAAGAGATCCAGCCGGCTACCGTAAACAGTTACATAGTTAAAAACATTGATCAAAGTTGAAACTATGACGAAAACGTGTTGTGTTTGGGGTTGCGCTGCCAGATATACAGCAAAAGGTGTAGGATTTTTAATCGATTTCCTTCAGAAAAAAGTAAATATATCCAGCGGATATACTTCAACTCGTGTATTCTCAAAACTGTCCATCTACAAAATCATAGCAGAGCATAATTATCTTCAGCTGGGGAAATTCGAGACTAATATTAGTAAACTTAAGGTCTCTTTTGAAGATCAAACTCATTGCCAGTCACTGCCTGAAGTAAAAGTATTATACAAGGAAGAGACTTCTCGTGTCATGTAGGCTACTGATCAAATGTCAATGGAAGAAATAGGGAAAGCAAAACATAGTTGTAGGCTACTGCTGATGGATGATTGATGCGTGTACCACATTGGTTTCATCATCACCGCGAGTTTAGTTTGAGTGAATGCCTGAGTGCCTTTTCACCGTCAAAAGCTCACGTCTGTGCCATCCGATCCGAGCAAAAGAAAACGATCATAGCCTTTTTAGTTAGATAACAGGGAAATAGACCATCTACCATAGCCTAACATATTGTAAGTCAAACAGCAACAGTCACTAAAATAACTACTCAATGGTAGGCTGAGGCTCATTTAAAAATGATGGTAGTAGACTAGCACTACATCTACTAGACCAAGGTTAGGCATTTCATGTATTGCCATCTCCTGAATTAGTTAATCAGTCCCTCAATGATCATGTTAACTATGTCTGAATTTCCACCACGTCTGTTTTTGAATCAACTGTTGAAATGTAGATTAGGCTACTGACGAGTGCCGGTGGGTCTCACTTCCAAGCAATTTACTAGCATTGCCATAGGAACGCTTCGGCTTTTGCCACCCGGAAGAACGGTTATTATTGTTGTGACGTCATGGTGAATTATCGTATTGTTTCAAAGTAAATCTAAATTAGTTTCTGGGTTCTGGAATTAGTTTCTGGAAGGAAAAACTCTATATATATATAATTTTAACGATAACTTATAAAAGTTTAAAGACAGCTTTACTGTGAGCTACGAGGTTGTTAATCGAAGGTTTTTGCTTCTGTTGAAGTCGTCAGCCCCACATTATTTCAACAAGTTTTAAAAGAATTGTTTAACAGTGGAATTCCTGGTGAAAAACTACATTACCCATAATGCTGTACTGAAAATTACACCAATCAGAGAGTTGAAACAAGCAAAACGCTGCGCCATTGATGCACTGCAAATGATGTTATCAAGTATACACTCACCTAAAGGATTATTAGGAACACCTGTTCAATTTTTGTTCAAAAGCAATTTTGAGCGTGGCATGGTTGTTGGTGCCAGACGGGCCGGTCTGAGTATTTCACAATCTGCTCAGTTACTGGGATTTTCACGCACAACCATTTCTAGAGTTTACAAAGAATGGTGTGAAAAGGGAAAAACATCCAGTATGCGGCAGTCCTGTGGGCGAAAATGCCTTGTTGATGCTAGAGGTCAGAGGAGAATGGGCCGACTGATTCAAGCTGATAGAAGAGCAACTTTGACTGAAATAACCACTCGTTACAACCGAGGTATGCAGCAAAGCATTTGTGAAGCCACAACACGCACAACCTTGAGGCGGATGGGCTACAACAGCAGAAGACCCCACCGGGTACCACTCATCTCCACTACAAATAGGAAAAAGAGGCTACAATTTGCACGAGCTCACCAAAATTGGACAGTTGAAGACTGGAAAAATGTTGCCTGGTCTGATGAGTCTGGATTTCTGTTGAGACATTCAGATGGTAGAGTCAGAATTTGGCGTAAACAGAATGAGAACATGGATCCATCATGCCTTGTTACCACTGTGCAGGCTGGTGGTGGTGGTGTAATGGTGTGGGGGATGTTTTCTTGGCACACTTTAGGCCTCTTAGTGCCAATTGGGCATCGTTTAAATGCCACGGCCTACCTGAGCATTGTTTCTGACCATGTCCATCCCTTTATGACCACCATGTACCCATCCTCTGATGGCTACTTCCAGCAGGATAATGCACCATGTTACAAAGCTCGAATCATTTCAAATTGGTTTCTTGAACATGACAATGAGTTCACTGTACTAAAATGGCCCCCACAGTCACCAGATCTCAACCCAATAGAGCATCTTTGGGATGTGGTGGAACGGGAGCTTCGTGCCCTGGATGTGCATCCCACAAATCTCCATCAACTGCAAGATGCTATCCTATCAATATGGGCCAACATTTCTAAAGAATGCTTTCAGCACCTTGTTGAATCAATGCCACGTAGAATTAAGGCAGTTCTGAAGGCGAAAGGGGGTCAAACACAGTATTAGTATGGTGTTCCTAATAATCCTTTAGGTGAGTGTATATTATATATAAAATAAACATTTTTATGGTTTTTACTTCGATTATACTGTTGGCAATGCTTCATAGGATTGTAGTTCTTTCCCTCACTAAAGTCGAATGGAAAAAATACTTTTGCTCTGTTGCACTCTATAATCTATTTATTTTAGTCAGCCTGAAATGCTTTTACTGAAGTGCACTTGATCACTGCTCTGTTTTACACACATTTATTGTGATGAATGCAGAACTGCCGTGAACCCTTATGTGTTTTCTGTTTCTATAATAAGGACTGACCTCTAATGCTCTGTGTCAGTTCATCTATAACCACATTAGAAAACCAGGCCTTTAAAAATAGAAATTAGAGCTCCGTCTTCCATCCCATCCATACACGCCACACTTCTTTTTGTGGACATCCAAAGCGCCCGTGTGCTTCCACTGTTTCCATTTTGAATCTCAAGCTGCTGCCAAATCCAAAAACTGGTGCACTGAATGATTAGATCCAAAGCGGTCCCCTACAGAACAGCTGTTATTAGCATCAATGCTTGATTTGAGCTGAGATGTCACATACAGACTTTGGATAAAAGAGTGCAGATGAGGATTTTCACAAAAACTGGAAGAGGGAGAAAATGGTCCAAGTTCACTTTTTGCAACACCAGCCCAATGGTGGGTGAATGGAGACAATTTCCAAGTGATCATTTTTTTTTATCAGCCATGATTTTTTTTTTCACCATTTGTATTTTTATTTGTATTATATTTAATAATAATTTAAATGTAATAACAATTTTAATTTGTATAATTTTATCTATTTGTGTGTGTGTATATATATATATATATATGTATGTATGTATGTATGTATGTATATATATATATATATATATATATATATATATATATATATATATATATATATATATATATATATGTATATATATATATATATATATATATAAATATAAATTGAAAATATATATTTCAAGTATATAGTAAGTATAAAGTAAATGCATTTAGTATATATAATTTTTTTCTTTTTCTTTTTTTATTAGTTTATTTATACATTACTATATTAATAATTTTATTTGCAATTTATTTATATATAAAATATATATATGTGTGTGTGTGTGTATATATATGCTGTTTTGTTTAATAAAATCCATATGACAAAAATATTAATAATTATAATTTTACAGTTTTTTTTTATTTTTGTTAGATATAAATATTTAATAATAATTTATTTAATTTGTATATGTTTATCTATTTGTGTGTATATGTATTAATTAAAACATAGTATTAAGTATAAAGTAAATGCAATTACTATATATAACATTTTTAATATGCTTTTTTGTTTATTAATGTTTATATATATATATATATATACACACACACATTTATTTATTTATTTTATGGGGGGCCAAACAGGAAATATGTAAATCTAAATATATAGTTATAATTCTGAATATATTAACATATTTACTATATAGTATACTACATATACTAAACATATCTCTAACAATTGTGCATATATATGTGTGTTAGAAATATGTTTTTAATGTATTTTGTTTATTAAAAATAAATATTTCATCCATATAACACATTTACAAAAATAGTTTTTTTTTTTTGTTGTATTTTAGCCTATTTTACTTTTTACCATTTTGGAAAAGAATCTGCAGACTTTATTTTTTTATTCCATTTCTGCTGGAATATGTGGATGCAGATCCTGGTCATTATGTTTTGATATGAATACACCGTTTCAGTCTGTACAAAACACAACTGCACTTATCTGATCATGCAAATAGCCTCTTTGATTAATGCTTGACAATTATGATTACTCATTCTACTGTTAGACCAAAACTGATGCCAGAAGATTGATGTCACTAATTTTGTCTACTCCATTTAGGACAGGCAAGATAACACTTAGAATGTGGCCTAAAATAGCTGCGGGCCGTTTGCTGTTGAGCGGTTGTTGATGTCAGATAACACTGCCGTGAAGGAGCCTGGGATTGGAGACGAGCTATTCCTGTCCATCAGCTTCGGGCCACACGGCAACCTAAGAGAAGGTACGAATATACAGGAGAGATTGCTAATCCTCTTATATCATGAGCACGGATATATAACACTGACTTTTACTCAACCCTCCGGCCAAGTATTTCATTGCAACACCATGTCAGTTTAAATGCTTAAAAACAGCACACTTGCCGCTCAAATCAAAGTATCAGTTGCAGTTATGCTTTAAAGTATCAAAAGGCAAGAAAGAATGAAGTGTAGAACAAAAAAAGACACTCTTCTTGCCAGCATTGTGTTATGTAACCCACTAGGATCAACTGAGCAGCCGCAACAGCCAAGATATCAAAGACATTACATCTGCCGCTCCTCCCTTCGGGGTCGCCGGGGTTCTGCTGTATGTTTCCCCTCCCTCTCTTTGTTGTACCCGGCTCAGTTTTCAGAGCAAAAATAGGCCCTCGTCGAGCTCTGTCATCGCATGCCACTAACAGGTGTGCTCTCAAAAGAAGCCTCAAGAGCATTACACAATCACGAGGCATGAAGAGAACTGAAAATAGCGGCGTGTGGGCGGAGCCTCACAGGTGTACGAGTTCAGAGAGCAGAAATACAGCTGAGATCACAGGCTAGTCAGTGGTTTCACTGGGACAAAAGTGCATAATTGGTTGAGTCACTTCTTCAGAGTTTCGTAACTTTGAAATGAGGAAACCTGGAACAGTCAGTGGGAGTCATTAAAACCCCAAATTAAATTCTGTCATTATTCTAAACCTTGTGTACGGTTATTAATCTGTTTGAGTAGAGTTTTTTTTTTGTAGTGATTTTATACACTCTAAAAAATGCTGGGTTAAAAACAACCCAAGTTGGGTTGAAAATGGACCAACCCAGTGATTGGGTTGTTTTGTTCTAACCCAGCGGTTGGGTTGAATGTTTGCCCAAACTGCTGGGTAGTTTTATTTAACTCAAAGTATGTTGGAAATTAACATTTATTAATATGTTTATTAACAAATAATAATTAAACAATAATAAATTGCTTATTAATAAAAGTGTCTGATTTTTAATTTCCAACCTATTTTGGGTTCATTTTAAAGGATTAGTTCACTTCAAAATGAAAATTTCCTGATAATTTACTCGCCCCCATCCAGTGTTGGGTAAGTTACTCTAAAAAAGTGTTACTAATTACATCTTCAATAGTGTAATTAGATTACTGTATTAGTATTAGTATTGAATTACTTTCTGAATCCTATAACAACCTCGACTAGTGATTCAAGGATAGACATGAAACGGTTCTTTTAATTCATTTGAATAAATAATATAAAACTACATAAATTATTCATATTAAATGACCAAAGAATTACAAATGTGAGAAGGATACATACAAACATGCATTTTAAAGTTACTTAAAATTTTGATGTTAATTCCACTATTGTATTATATATAATTGTTCTACGGTCTATACACAATATTTAGTTCACAGAAGGAATAAGAGTAAAAAGGGGAAAGTAATTAAATTACAGTAACTAACTACTTAGCAACTAGTTACACCCAACACTGCCCCCATCTCATCCAAGATGTTCATGTCTTTCTTTCTTCAGTTGAAAAGAAATTATGTTTTTTGAGGAAAACATTCCAGGATTTTTCTCCCCATCACAGACTTCAATGGCAACCAACAGTTGAAGGTCCAAATCAATGCAGTTTCAGAGGAAGGGCTTCAGAGGCTCTGCACGATCCCAGAGGAATAGGGTCTTATCTAGACAAACCATCGGCCATTTAAAAAAACAACACATTTATATGCTTTTTATCCTCAAATGCTCGACTTCTGTGTTGTTCTTCTTCACTGTGTATGGCGTCATCACGTCGGAAAGGTCCTCACGTAGGTGGACCCAGTGCCGAAAAACTCCATCTCATGTTCTCCTCCAGCTTTAAAATTGTCCGACATCGTTGTTTTACCTTTTATTTTTGTAAAGGGCGTTTGGTTTAATCTTTGCACGTTCGTTTTAACACGAACTGATGTACGTGATGACGTCATAAACACAGAAGTCGCGCATTTGAGGTAAAAAAAAGTATAGAAATGTGTGGTTTTTTTAAATGGCCGATGGTTTGTCTAGATAAGACCCTATTCCTCTGGGATTGTGCAGAGCCTCTGAAGCCCTTCCTCTGAAACTGCATTGATTTGGACCTTCAACCGTTGGTTGCCATTGAAGTCTGTGATGGGGAGAAAAATCCTGGAATGTTTTCCTCAAAAAACAATTTATTTTCGACTGAAGAAAGAAACACATGAACATCTTGGATGAGATGGGGTTGAGTAAAATATCAGGAAATTTTTATTTTGAAGTGAACTAATCCTTTAAGCAAGCCATATAGTAATGTTTAAACAATAGTTGGGATAAATAAAACGGCCCAGCATGTTGGGCAAACATTTAACCCATCTGCTTGGTTAAAACAACCCAATCACTGGGTTTGTCCATTTTCAACCCAACTTGGGTTGTTTTTAACCCAGCATTTTTTTAGTGTACAATACAGATTTCAAAGCAGCTTCACAGTAATAAACCGGAAAATAACATGATGCAAACTTCATCAAATACTAATTCAATTCTGCTGTAAAGCAGCTCTAAAAAGACAATAGTGTCATTATTCAGCTCGAGTCAGTTCAGTTTAACCCTAAAATGGGCGACGTATCCCGGGGGATACGAGGCAGGAAAAGACTAGGCCTCATTTCTTGGTTTCATGTTGAATGGGATTTGTTGTGAATATTTAGATCTGGTGACTTTGTTCATACTGTCAGACGAAGACAGATTAATAAAGTTCTCAATGAAGTTTAATGTCACGTAGACTCAAAAGCAGGTGAACAGGCATTAGCAACACACAGCTGAACGTAAACGTGACCGAACAGAGAATGAATGTGAGAGTAGAACCTGGACCACAAAACCAGTCATAAGTAGCACGGGCATGGGCGTCGGAAGCAAAAAAAATGTGGGTGGGTCCAAACATTTTTACTGGAGTAGATGCCATTTACATTACATTAAGTGCAAATAGCTCGCCTTATTTACTAAACGTCTGGTTGGGACAGACAAAATTACGGAAGACACCAAATTATGGTAGAAAATTTTAACGCAAAACGATCTGGGTTCGAATCTGACTTTTGCCCAACTCGCTCTACTCCCTTTTCCCATCACATATCAGATGGGAAAGGCGTTTGTTCAATAAAAATAAAGAAAATATTCAAAAAGTGGAAATAAAGCTAACGTGTGTTTATTAATAAAGTGTTTATCGGTTATGGGTAGGTGAATAGAAATGCGCTGAATTAGAGACAGTAAAAGATATCATTGGTCTTAAAAAGTGTCTCATCCCACCATCATAATGGTTCCGACGCCCATGAGCACGGTATATTTGTGGACATAGCAACAATACATTGTATGGGTCAAAACTTTAAAGGCGATTTTCTCAATATTTAGATTTTTTTGCACCCTCAGATTACAGATTTTCAAATAGTTGTATCTCGGACAAATATTGTCCTAACAAACCATACCTCAATGGAAAGCTTATTTATTTAGCTTTTATGTGATGTACACTCACCTAAAGGATTATTAGGAACACCTGTTCAATTTCTCATTAATGCAATTATCTAATCAACCAATCACATGGCAGTTGCTTCAATGCATTTAGGGGTGTGGTCCTGGTCAAGACAATCTCCTGAACTCTAAACTGAATGTCAGAATGGGAAAGAAAGGTGATTTAAGCAATTTTGAGCGTGGCATGGTTGTTGGTGCCAGACGGGCCGGTCTGAGTATTTCACAGTCTGCTCAGTTACTGGGATTTTCACGCACAACCATTTCTAGAGTTTACAAAGAATGGTGTGAAAAGGGAAAAACATCCAGTATGCGGCAGTCCTGTGGGCCAAAATGCCTTGTTGATGCTAGAGGTCAGAGGAGAATGGGCCGACTGATTCAAGCTGATAGAAGAGCAACTTTGACTGAAATAACCACTCGTTACAACCGAGGTATGCAGCAAAGCATTTGTGAAGCCACAACACGCACAACCTTGAGGCGGATGGGCTACAACAGCAGAAGACCCCACCGGGTACCACTCATCTCCACTACAAATAGGAAAAAGAGGCTACAATTTGCACGAGCTCACCAAAATTGGACAGTTGAAGACTGGAAAAATGTTGCCTGGTCTGATGAGTCTGGATTTCTGTTGAGACATTCAGATGGTAGAGTCAGAATTTGGCGTAAACAGAATGAGAACATGGATCCATCATGCCTTGTTACCACTGTGCAGGCTGGTGGTGGTGGTGTAATGGTGTGAGGGATGTTTTCTTGGCACACTTTAGGCCCCTTAGTGCCAATTGGGCATCGTTTAAATGCCACGGCCTACCTGAGCATTGTTTCTGACCATGTCCATCCCTTTATGACCACCATGTACCCATCCTCTGATGGCTACTTCCAGCAGGATAATGCACCATGTCACAAAGCTGGAATCATTTCAAATTGGTTTCTTGAACATGACAATGAGTTCACTGTACTAAAATGGCCCCCACAGTCACCAGATCTCAACCCAATAGAGCATCTTTGGGATGTGGAGGAACGGGAGCTTCGTGCCCTGGATGTGCATCCCACAAATCTCCATCAACTGCAAGATGCTATCCTATCAATATGGGCTAACATTTCTAAAGAATGCTTTCAGCACCTTGTTGAATCAATGCCACGTAGAATTAAGGCAGTTCTGAAGGCGAAAGGGGGTCAAACACAGTATTAGTATGGTGTTCCTAATAATCCTTTAGGTGAGTGTATACATCTCAATTAAAAAAATGTACTCTTGTGGTCCAGGGTCACATATAGCAAACACAAATGAGACTAATTAATTAAACACAGCTGCACAGAACAAACTCATAATGACGTGACCATGGTAACAAAGGAGTGGCGGGAAAAATCAAACAAAGGAAGACATGTGACTAATGATAACAAACTGAATGTCCATGAAAACTAAAACATAACTGTGACACTCATTCTTTGTTTAGCATTTAAAAACAACATGATATATACGTGTATGATATATGATAGTCAACAAAAAAGCACATGCAAACTTGTATATATACATGTGTCACCGTCATGTTCTGTGTCATGGACTTTCAGTGTTTTCCTCCTGGTCACATGTTCCAGTTTTCCCGCCACTCGTCCGTTGTCATGGTCACCGTCTTCATTAGTTCATCATGTACCAGCTGTGTGTTATCATCCTCGTTTGTGTGACCTATTTAAGTTCTACCATTTCTGTCATTCCTTGTCTGGTATTGTAAGTTTTATGTTGTGTGTTCACGGTTGGCTGTTCTACCGTTGTACTCACCTGAGAGATCATTATATATTAAATTCCTTTTGTGATTTGAATCTGTCCTCCTTTGTCTTCCTACCAGCATTGAACTGACAACATCCATATGTGTTTTTTTTTGAGTATCATATTTATACATCAGGCTTTTATGGCTCATATAGCATTGTTGCAAAAATCAATTATGAAACAAATTCGATTCAGCTGTAAAGCAGCTCTGCAAAAAAGTGTAAATATTCAACTGAATTCAGTTTGTGTAGTCAAATTCTATAATTTTACTGAATGTTTAAGAGGACCTTCTAGAACAGGTTTCCCTCCCTGAATGTTGATTATTTTCCCCATATTCTCCATTGTTGCAGCTCGTCTCTTCCCAGTCTGTCAGTAACGCTCTGTTTAGTTCCTGTCTCTATGAAGCCCCTCCTTCAAAAAAAGCACAATGTGCTCTGATTGGTCAAGCGCTTCCAGCGTGTTTGGGAAATGTCCCGCCCCTTACCATAACCGGCAGTTTTAAAGCAACTCAACCAGGCCCCGCCACTTTATTCTGTGTATTAATTATTTAAATGAGGAATATTGACGTGTTCGTTCCCAGAAGAAAACTCAAGACTACAATGGAGGCGTTTCAGGGAGTTCAGAAACACTGACACTGATATAGAGAAGAACTTTGCAGACGTTTGGAGTTTGAATTTTGAAATTAGAATTTTAAATTAAAATGTTTCCTTTTGTGTTAGACGGAAAAACTGCAGAATACGGGATTGGAATGATGATGAGTATAATGTGATGGAATTTTCATTCCTCTCTTCTATGAGTAACATGAACTAGGCCAAGAGCTGCGAATCTTTGTGCGATTGCACAGTTGATGCTCAGGGATCAGACCTCACCGGCGTCTGTGTGTTGGGTCAGATGAGGGCGTGTGTTGAGAGATGGGTGGTGTCATTGGGTCTGGACGAGTTTTGCTCTAGTAAGCCTCGGCTCGCTGCCAACAATGCAGTGGAAGAGGAGAAGGAGAGTGAGAGAATCCCTGTGTGTGCAGCTGCTTCTGGAAAATTCTGCTCCCTGCCCCAGTATGCATTACAAGAGCGACAGAGATGCCTGTCCTCACCCCGTTCTGTCTCTGTGCTGACACCACTCTATCACACACCAGATTTACACACTAGAGGACATAAACAGATGAATCTCTTGTCCAGGTCTAAATAAAAGAAGAACGATAAGAAACTAGATAAGAAAGTTAGTCAAGACAAATGTTAAGCCTGACCGGAATTAGGACCCTCTTGGAATGGCTGTGTTAAGTTGTCTAGAGAAACTGACTCTATCTCCTCCTAGAGCTTTAACTCTACAACCTCGGCTCAGACCTTCAGACTGTTCTGATTTTAGTGTGCTATATGTTTTCAGACTGATCCGGTTTTCATAAAAATGACGATCAAAACTCCCATAGACTTACATTGACAGAATGTTCAGATGCGCCAATACTTTTCAAACTCCAAAGACAGTGTTTTTGTCTTGTTTTCCATCTATCTATCTATCTATCTATCTAGCAACGTGTTAAATCAGCTAAATAATTTAGCAACATGCAATTAATGTGCTAAATAATTTTAGCAACATGCTAGCAATGTGTAATATCATGCTAACAAGATGTTAATTCATGCTAACAATATGTTAAATCATGTTACCAACGTGCAAAATAATTTTAATGTGTTAAATAATTTTAGCAACATGCTAGCAATGTGTTAAATCATGCAAGCAACATGTTAAGTCATGCTAGCAATGTGTTAAATCATGCTAGCAACATGCTAGCGATTTGTTAAATCATGTTAGCAAAATGTTAGCAATGTGTTAAATCTTGCTAGCAATGTGCTAATCAGGCTAGTGATGTGCTTAATCATGTTAACACAGTAATAATACACAAATAATGCTAGCAACATGTTAAATCATGTTAGCAACATGCTAGCAATGTTAAATCATGCTAACAACATGCTAATCAAGCTAGCAACATGTCAAACCATGCTAGCAATTTGTAAATTCATGCTAGCAATGTGCTAATTCATGCTAGTGACATGTTAAATCATGCTAGTACTATGCTAATCAAGCTGGCAATGCAGCAACATGTTAAAATGTTAGCAATTTGTTACTTCATGCTACCAATGTGGAAAAAAATGCCAATTCACACCAGCAATGTGTTAATTCATGCTAGCAACATGTTAATTAATGTTAACAATGTGTTAAAACATGCAATGTGCTATCTTTCTATTTATCTAACTTTAAACTACTTCCAACTGAAAACCTTCAAACTTTAAGATATTTTAACTTCAAAATTTCTGGTCTGGCTTTCTCGAGCCAACTTAAAGTTTGTCTCAATTAACTTTTTTATCTAGTTATTTCATATTATGCCATGTTCTCAACAGGTTTCGTGAGGTTATTCATAGCCACACTGCTCTTTTCTGACACGTCCAGACCCTAGTGAGGCGCTCAGACGTTTGGCACGCTGCGTGCATTTCTCCTCTGCGTTTATTGGATTTCTAAAAATACTCTGAGCCATTTTTAACTGATCGATGTCTCTCCTGTGCTGTTATTCAAGTCAGATGTTTGGGGATCCTGAGGATGTTCTGCAACCACGTTTACAGCCGTTTTATTTATTTTTAGACATGCAATTTGGACACTTTGTTAGTCTAATAATGCACTTGACAAACTAGTATATTTATCTGTCTCTTTCATTTATCGTCTTTTCTTACATGATTTGCTTGTCAAGTAAATTCATGTTGTTTGAAAGATATTTTTAGAGATAAAGATGCTGATTATGCTGCTTCACCAATTAAATAATTGGACTGGAATTAACTGATTTATTATATATTGTACAGTACATGAAGAAAAAAAATATGAGATATTCAAAGAGTCAAAAGTTTTGCGTTCGCCTGAGAAACTTTGCGTTCACTTGCAAAACACAAAAGCATTGAAATATATTCCTCTCATCTCATACTTTTTGTCCCTTTAGGGCCTCCGTAATATTCCAGTCACATCCTACACGATTAAAGTTTATGAGGTCACATCCAGGTTGAACTGAGGGGGTGATTCTAGATGGCAGCTTATCTAGAGTGGTAACTGTGAGTGGAGCAACAGCTGCTGTGATGTCTAAACTTGCCAAGAGACGCAGATAAAACTGCTGATGCGGCGTGATATTTTAAGGCCTCAGGAGGAGGATAGCGAACACAATATTGGCCCTAAGATGGTCTTAACTTCAGGATTACCAGATCTGTGTGTCTCTGTCTAAAATTCCTTTGGCATTCTCGGAGCAGTGGGAATACTTTCCGTGTGAGACGGAGAGGCATGCTGGAAAACTGACTCCAAAGCAGGGAGAAGAGATCAGCGCTGCGTCAGGGATGCCAAGAAATACTCGAGTTGAATTTTAGAGATGTTTTGTGCTGGAAAATATCACCGTGTTAAGTAGAAATTGTGCAGAATTCCAATTTGAAGAACTGGCTTCCTTTCAGTTCATCAGTGTGAGTTTGAATTGAATTGGTCACACACACCACAGGAAGTGGGATTTACTGAATAGCATTTCTATCTATATCTATCTATTTATCCATCCATCCAATCTGTCTCTCCACCCATCACGTCTGCTGTCCACCCATCCATCCAATCTATCTAGCCATCCATCCATCCTGTCTATCTATCCATCCATCCATCATCCATCCAATCTGTCTGTCCGTCCATCCATCCATCACGTCTGCCATCCATCATCCATCCAGTCATCCAATCTGTCCATCCATCCATCCATCCATCCATCCATCCATCTATCCTGTCTGTCTCTCCATCCATCCACCCATCACGTTTGCCATCCATCCATCCAGTCATCCAATCTGTCTGTCCGTCCATCCATCCATCACGTCTGCCATCCATCATCCATCCAGTCATCCAATCTGTCCATCCATCCATCCATCCATCCATCCATCTATCCTGTCTGTCTCTCCATCCATCCACCCATCACGTTTGCCATCCATCCATCCAGTCATCCAATCTGTCTGTCCGTCCATCCATCCATCACGTCTGCCATCCATCATCCATCCAGTCATCCAATCTGTCCATCCATCCATCCATCCATCCATCCATCCATCCATCTATCCTGTCTGTCTCTCCATCCATCCACCCATCACGTTTGCCATCCATCCATCCAGTCATCCAATCTGTCTGTCCGTCCATCCATCCATCACGTCTGCCATCCATCATCCATCCAGTCATCCAATCTGTCCATCCATCCATCCATCCATCCATCTATCCTGTCTGTCTCTCCATCCATCCACCCATCACGTTTGCCATCCATCCATCCAGTCATCCAATCTGTCTATCCATCCATCCATCCATCCATTTATCCTGTCTGTCTCTCCATCCATCCACCCATCACGTCTGCTATCCATCCATCCATCCAGTCATCCAATCTGTCCATCCATCATCTATCCTGTCTGTCTCTCCATCCATCCACCCATCACGTCTGCTATCCATCCATCCATCCATCCATCCATCCATCCTGTCTGTCTCTCCATCCATCCACCCATCATGTCTGCCCATCCATCCATCCATACATCCATCTATCCTGCCTGTCTCTCCATCCATCCACCTATCATGTCTGATATCCATCTATCCATCCATCCATCCATCTATCCTGTCTGTCTCTCCATCCATCCAACCATCACGTCTGCTATTCATCCATCCATCCATCCAGTCATCCAATCTGCCCATCCATCTGTCCTGTCTATCGCTCAATCCATCCACCTATCCTTCCAATCATCCAGTCTGTCTGTCCATCCATCCATCCATCCATCCGTCTGTCTGTCTGCCTATCCATCTACTTATCCATGCGTCTATCCATCCAGTCCGTCCATTCCTTCCATCCATCTATGAATTTCTTTAAAATTTAAATTCATTTCAATTATAATTTTTTACATAAAAATCGAATCACATTGTATTTGCAACTTCAATTCAAATTCAGGGATTGAATTTAAATTTAAAAGCCATTTTATATTTAATTTTGACTGGCACACAACCAAGATGAGTAATAGTGAAATCTATGATATTTTAATTATGATGCAGTTGTCTGTTTCCTGGCTGCATATAATCACATCTGTGCATAATCACAGCGTTATTTAGTGACAGAAACAAACGTTTTATTTACATAAGGCTGAAAA